>PVKU01000495.1:0-468639 GCA_004027475.1 Anoura caudifer
ATTTAATCAATCCGAGTGCAGGGGTTGTTCTCTGCAAGACAGCCAGCCTGGTGCCCACCCAGAGCAGACACTTCATGGAAGGAACGACCGCAGCAGGAGGGCTGGGCTCCTGGCTGCCCGCCCCTCCTCACTCCCCTCCATCACCCAGAACCACTGCCTCTGCCACCAGGGGCCAGGACCTCCTTGTCTCCTGATCTGTAGGCCTGCTCCCCAGCCCAGTGCACCCTCTTCATCTGCTGAACCCCTACAGGACTGTGCTGAGACACCACCTTCTCCAGAGCCTTCTTGCCCCTGTGCTGCTGGATCAGGACACTGTCTGTGCCCAGAGCCTCTGGGGAGTCCCATCCCTGTACTTATCTCCCTGGTTCATTGCTGCTCATCTGGAGGGCAGGAGGGACCAGGGGTGGCATATCTACGAATGCCCAGGGGTCCCACCTGGGCCCCACCTGGCTCAGTTAATGCTCGACAGCTTCCCACGCCTGGAAGACAGAGTAGGGTGTTGGCTCTGGGGGATGCAGGCAGACCCTTTCCTGGCCCCTTCAGCGCTGGCTCCAGCCTGGTCACTTCAGAGGGACCCTTCTCAGCCCCAGCCATCAGTGCCCTCTGTCCCAGGCAGGAGTCGGAGCTCGGGGCCCTGTGAATCAGATGCCACTGCACCTGGACTGTGGCTGCTGGACACCAGAGCCACCTCCTCTCCCGGGCAAAGGAGGGGTTTGCTCAGCGAATCGGTGGTGCAGCAGGCTGTGGGGTGGGGTGGGGTGGGGAGGGCCCCCTCACCTACTCGGGAGAGGCCCACTTATAACCAGCAGTGCCCACCCGCCTTTCACCATGTTCTCCTTCATCAGAGCCGTCCCCACGGGGCCCCCCTTGGCAGCCCCTCCTCAGCGGCGGGTCTGAGCTGCAGGGAGCGCCCAAGCCGAACAAAATGGCATGACCTTACAAGTCCTTTCAGACATTTTATGAAATTTGACACCGCCCCCTCCCCAAACCCGGGCTGGATTAGACCCTGAACTCCACGTTCGGGCACAGATGTAGATATTTTCTGGGTCATTAGTCAACACAGAAAGCACGAGGCTGCGCTAGCTCCGAGACCTTGCACCTCTGTGCCTCAGTTTCCTCATCTGTAAAATGGGGTTGATCGTGTTAGCTTCCTGGTGTTGCGAGGACCAAGGGAAATGAGAAGGGAAGGCCCTTAGCTCAGGCCCTGAACGCCGAGTGTTCCATAAATAGTAGTGGAAGGAGCTGTTGCTGTTGTTCTGGAACGAAGGGGGCATGGGGACAGGACAGGGAATTGGCTTCAAAGTTACGTACTTCGTAGCGAGGCCTTGCGCCCAGGACTTCTCTGGGCCCCACTTCCTCCATCTTTAAAACGGGGCAAGAATGTCCCTCCTCCACTGGTGTTGTGCCGGGGGAAGTACAATCGTACCCATGGCGTGACGGCGGGTGCTTTGGCATGTGCTGGTGAATTTTGTTGTATTTTAGACATAAGGGGAACAGGCCCAGAGAGGGCGATGTGAAGCCCCAAGTCACACAGCACGTGTTCCGTATATGGCCTGGGCTCTTACCCTAGAGTTCTAGGGGTGGGCCAGAGGAGGCCAGGGTGCAAATTTGTGAGGTTCTGTATAGTTCTTCTGGTGAAAGTGTCAAAGGTTTTTATTAGATTTTCAAAGGGGCCATGAGCCCCCAAAGTTAAGCAGCTGCTGTTCCGATTTACCCCCTTCACTTCGCAGGGAGAGAAAGAGTCCCCGAGAGAGCAAGGCCACGCGGCAAGTTAGAGACAGGCCAGGTTTCCGCAGGGAGGGAAGGGGACCCTCAGTTGAAGCCCCTCCGCCTCCAGACGCCCTGTGGTGTCCAGCGCTGGACCCTGACTCTTGGAAACAGTCCTGCTTACAGCTCTCGGAATTTTTTAAAATCCATTTACATGTGGCTGCTGATGAATCCACCCCACAGAACCTTGGCTCCTGGAGGTGTTTGGGGTCAGCTACATTTGGGGGGAGCTGAAGCCGAGGTCCCACATCGTCCAGGGGTGGAGCGGGCAGCCCCACCCGGTTCAGTGAGCACAGGCAGCATTTACTGAGGGACCAGGGCGTGGGAGGGGGGTCCAGCTTGGGGAGCTGAGGATGGTGAGCACTTCTGGGGACTCCGAGGAAGGCCCTGGTTAGGAGTGGGTGGTGGGACATGCTGTGGGACCCTCAGGAGGGAAATCTCAGCAGGTCTCAGTTCCTCTGTCCCTCACCTCCAGCCCTGTCATCCAGGACGGGCAGGGTCCTGACTCTTGAACAGGGCCTGCACCTTCCGGCTTTGCTTGCTTTCTGTTGCTACCTGAGTTTCTGATCTGACGCCATCACTTCCCGCCACCTCGGAATGATGCCCAGGGCCCTCTCCCGGGCACACGGGTTTGGTTTTCCTGCTTCCGAACCAGCCCACTTTCCCAGCCCCAGCCCCCAGGTTTTTTTTAATCCACTAAGCTGCCTCTGCAAAGAATAACACACACCACCAGGTTTGATTAATTAACTGCACAAAAACGATGGGGAAACCAGTGAAGGAGATAATTATGCACAACAAAAGTGTCAGATCCACCAGCTTGTTCCTTCTTCCCCCTCTGCACACACTTGAGGGTGTGGGGGGAGGGGGGAGCGGGGAGGGGGGAGGGGGTTCCTCCCCTTTCCCTGGAGCTGCCAGGTGAAGGAGCTCCCCAACTAGTCCTGCTTGCGTAGGTCAGGAGGTAGACAGGGTGGGGAGGTGATGGGAGAGACCTCTGGCCATTCCCCGGTGTGCTTCCTGAAGGGCACCCCCACCCCGCATCCCCCCCCCCACCCCCCTGGCCCTGCTGGGCCCGGTCAGGCTCTGTCCCGTTCTGCTCCTCCCTGCCTGTGCTGTCTTCCTCCCCCTGGAATTGTTGGTGCTGGGGACTGAGCTGGAAGCAGGCAGAGCAGACACTGGCCAAATTCCCAGATCCACTCGGGCTGGCCCACCCTCAGAGACAGAGGAGTTCTGGGGGTGCGTGCGGTCTCCCCAACTCCTGCGCTGGGGGATCACAGGGCATTGTGGGCCTCACTTTCTCCCTGTTCTCCATCTTTCCTTGGGAGGGACTGGGCTGTGTCTGGGCCTCCTGCCAGTGGTGTTTGGGACCATTTTAGCCCCACCCGGCCCAGCCCGCAGTGCCCCTTCATCCCACCTGTGTGACTAGAGGCCCAGGGGGACTTCTGTCCCTCTCCCAGGGACCCGAGTGCTGGCTCACCTGCGGCCCGCCTCGGCGTCGCGGTAGTCCTCGATGGCCAGCCGCAGCTTGCGGCGGTGCAGGGAGCTGCACACGCCCAGGCCCAGCTCCAGGTCCTCGTCGCTCAGACTCAGCAGCATCTGCTCCGGGAACGGCAGGGACTGAGTGCCCCCAAGGGAAGTCTGGGGTGGGCGCCTGAGGCTGTCCAGGACCACTGTTGGCTGGGGCTGAGCCCCAGAGGGGTCTGCTGGCTGCAGCTGCCAACCCCCGTCTCCTGGCCCACCTTCCGGGGGTCAAGGCAGAGCACCTGGGGCGACCCTGCTGCCCAGCTTGGGCAGGGCTCCAGGAGGTGGGCAGATCTCCATCCAGACCAAAAGAGCCCTCCCGTGGAGTCCTAGCCCCACTTCAGCCAGGTAAAGGAAGGCCAGTCCCACATGAAAGGTGAAGAGGAAGAGGCTCAGGAGGGCTCTGAACCTTGTTAGGGAGACATGATGATTTATTGGGAACACTGGCACCTGAGCCTAGGTCAGCTGGCTCCTAGGTTACAGCTCCTCCTAACCCCGAGGGTGGGAGTTGGGGGTGGGGAGCGGGGGGCAGACCAACTCAGGGTTGGTGAAGCTCATGGGAAGGCCAGGGGGGTGTTCCCACGGGTCCCGGGGGTACCTCACCTTCCCACTCTTCACGTTCTCCGCACAGGCCTTGACGTACATCGGCATGGCCATGACCACCTCCAGCCAGGCCTGCACGGTGCCCGCCTTCCAGTGGGACATGGGGGTGGTCCGCACCAGCTCCACCTGCTGCAGCCGGTCCACCTGCTCCTCACCCTCCGACAGGCTGAGGCTCTGCCTCGTGGGGCTGCACTGGCTGTCCGAGTCTGCAACACAGAAGCACGCAGGACAAAGTTGGGTGGGGGATGGTGGGGCGGGGCCGCAGGGAGGAGGGCAGGGATGTCTTCTCTCCACGCATGTCTTCTTTTAAAAATCAAAATGGCAAACAAATAGAACAGGAACAAAAACACAGAAATGGAGATCCCATGGAGGGATAGTAACAGGGGAGTGGGAGGGGGAGAGAGGGGGAAAAGGTACAGAGAATAAGTAGCATAGACGGTGGGTAGAAAATAGACAGGGGGAGGGCAAGAATAGTGTGGGAAATGTAGAAGCTAAAGAACTTATGACCCATGGACATGAACTAAAGGGGGGGATGGGGTGGGAGGGGGTGTGTAGGGTGGAGGGGAGTGAAGGGGAAATGGGACAATTGTAATAGCATAATCAATAAACTATATTAAAAAATTAAAATGGCTTTGTTTTGTTTTGCCACCGCTCCCCCATTACCAGAGTAACCTATGCCCCCCACAAAGATGCAAAATTTTAAAACTTAATCCAGAAAAGAATAAACATAAAACAGAAAGGGAAAATGGCTCCGAACCTCACACATTCAGAGACAGCAGCTGCTGGTAGTTAGCTAAGTAGCCTGTGAGGCAGGCCCCCGCCCAGGCTGCGCCCGAGCCCAGACCCACGCGCCGCACGGTCCGTTTTGTGCTGCCCTGTTCTCGAGTACAATCCGGGGCCTCCTCCCCTCGCGGGAGGGGCCTGTGCCATCTCCCAACTGCACGGCACCCGAGGAACGAGGAACGAGGAACAGGCGCTCTGGCTTGTACTTCACCCGCCCAGGTTGATGCAAGAGGGCCCTCCCGCACTCCTCACTCTTGCAAACAATGCCGCAGGGTCGTCTTTGGGCAGCTGGGCGGTCTGTTTTCTTAGGACAATGGAGCCCGGCTCTGTTCCTTACCACACCCCGGCCTTCGCTGGAGTGGCCCTCCCAGACAAAACGTCTTTCCACCAGCACATTCCCACCCCGTTCTCCAGTCCGAGGTCGGCGGCATCCACGCCTGATGAGCATGCGAAGTCCAGGCCGGCATGGAGTCAGCCGAGGGGGGAAAAGAATCTCTTGTCTAAACACGGTGGGATTATTGAAACCCCAACAGACAAGCTCAATACGATGAGCAAATGGCGAGTATTAACGGATGAGCTGATTAGAAAGTCCCTACCGGGTCTGTGTATTGTAGATCAGAATGAGGTTAAAAAAAACATCCTTATGCATCAAATTGGCCACAGAGTTGACACAATGTGTAGGAAGTACACACAGATGTTAATAATTACGGATTTTGGGATCCAGGGAGAACGGTTATTTTCCTCTCGCCTTTGCGTATTCTCAAGGCTTCATAATAAACACGTATACATTTATAATAAAAATGGGGAAAATGAAAAACTAGGAAGCAGTATAAACGGTCATTGATGGGAGTTTATCTGAATGAATGATGGTCCATCCAGATATTGGAATAAATGCAGTTTAGATATCCACCACAGGGGAATTTTTAAAAAAATTTAATCCTCACCCAAGGATGTTTATTGATTTGAGAGAGAACGAGAAACATCGAGGTGAGAGGGAAGCATCGATCAGTTGCCTCCTGTACGCACCCTGACCAGGGGTCGTCGGGCCTGCAGCCCAGGTGAGCGCCCTGACCGGGGATCAAACCCATGACCTTTGGGGACGACGCCACAACCAGCAGGGCCGCCCGGCCAGGACACACACAGGAAAGTGGTCCCAGTCTACCGCTGAGCGAAGAAGCGCAGCGCGAGCCAGACAGCAGGCACCACGTTCTGCTGACCGTGCTGTTGACACTGAATGTGGGACGGCCTGTGTCACTGCTGCCATGGACACACAGGCACGGATGTGTGCGCCACTCTGCGCGTGTACTTGAAACAGGAGACGGGTAAATGTCAGAGTCTTTATCTCTGCAAAGGGGTGATGGGCGATGGTGTGAGAGTGTGTGTGCGCGCGTGCGAGTGTGTGAGTGTTCGAGATTATTGGTGTCCGCACGCTTTTCTGTTTCCTGAGTTTTCTGCATGGACTACGTGACTTTTGAAATTAAAAAACAAAAAACAAAAACCAAAAAACCAACACCAAAACCACACCCTGAAAATCTTGCTTTTTCAGACTATAAAGCCCTTTCCCCTGTTTCCTTACCTCCTGCTGTTTAAACTCCTTGAACATCCCGGGAAAGACGGCCTCAGCTCCGTGACTACACACTGGTCTCTCATCCCCCCAAGTGCTCCCCCAGAGCCTTTCTCCCCAGCCCCTGGGGCCTCCAGCTGCCCAGCCAAGGCCCCTCAGACCCCACAGCAACCTGGCCTGGAGGATGCCACCTGCGGTCCAGCAAGGCGCCGGGCAGAGCACCCTGACTCTGGATGGGCCTCAGTTTCCACCTCTGCGAGGCTCGCACGATGCTGCTCCCTGCCACCTGTGTCACTGAGCGGCAGTGGGTGACAGACAGGTCTCGTCTCTGCCAGGAGGGTGGGGGTTGGGAGGTCACTGCAACGTCACTCCATTTCTCTTCTCAGGAGGGTGGAAGGCCCGGAGGAAGGGCAGGTGGCAGGTCTGAGGTCACCGGTCTGCAGGTACGCGCCGGTGTGGCACCCAGGAATGCAGACACTGCACCGCTCCTGAGGGCTCCAGGTGAGAGAGCTGCCCCTAGGGGCACAGAGGCCCAGCCTAGGCATCCCCGCCTGCTGACGCCAGGCTCCCAAGGACAGGCTTGGTTTGCAGGGAAGTCTTTCTGATCCGGTCCTATAGGTGTGGACCGCAAGCACACAAAGAGGTGCTCTCCCTGGGTTGGAGAGAGCTGGGAGCCTCTGTCCCGGTCCTGTCACTGAGTCCTCTCTGTGTTACATGGTGACAGACCACGTGTGGTTACCCCAGAATCTGGTTACCCCAAATTCCAAGATGCAGCCCCTGTCGTCCGTTTGTACCAGACCAGGCTTTGAAGTTGGACAGACCTGGGCTTTTGGCAAATTTCTTTACTGCTTGAAGCCCCACTTTTTCCCACCCATGAAATGGGTGTAATAATATACCTCCTAGATTCACACGACTACTATAAACTCTGAATGTGAAGCCGTGGCAGGCACTCAGTTGAGGGTGGCTGTCATCGGTAATGAAGGGCCCCTCCGTTGGGCACTTGCGTGGCCACACCTGGAATGCAGCTGCCGTTGCCTTGGTCCGCTGCCTTGCTGGGATGAGATATGGCTGGCGCTCAGCTCAGATGCTTCGGGAGCCAGCCAGTCCCACGCCTGGTGCTGGCAGGCACTCACTGTCCCAGCCTGACTCCCGCCTAGTCCAGGTGGGAGGGGTGGGGCTGTCTGGGAGGTGAGGGGTGGGTTTATGTGTTCTGTACCAAGGTGGGTGGCGGGGTGTGTCTGCAGTGCTTGGCGATGTCTCCCCAACTAAGGGAGGTAAGGGGGGATGGGAAGGGGCAAGATGGGAGCAGATGGGCAGCAGGAGTCAGAGGCGGGGGGGGGGGGGGCAGAGAGAGAACTTCCGAGAGAGGAGGGAAGAGAGGCCCACAGAGCGAGCCTTCAAGAGAGAAATCGTGCCCGGGAAACAACAGACACACAAAGATCAACAGGAAGGAGGAGAGAGTAGGGGCAAGGTGGAGAGGGAATTGCAGATCAGCGGACGGACCAAACAAAAACCAAAAACCAGCACGGACTTCCTGTGAGTGTGTTTTCCCGAGAGGGACGTGTCTTTGGGAGGGTGCACAGGAGGGTCTGTGCCGGGAGCTGGCTTTGCAATCCTCGTTATTTATGAGCTCAGGCTGCAGGAGTGCCCGCCGGAGGCCAAGCTGAGTTCATGTGAGCAAACCACACGTTTCGGTTGCTGAGAAAAGACAGCTTGTCAGCACCCTACCACATCCCTCAGCCCAGTCCCGGGACTGAGCTCCAAGGCAAAGACGCTGCAGACGGACTGAGCACAGGGAGTCTTTGAATTAAAGGCAATTTCCAAATGCTGGCATCACGGCGCCAGATTTAATGTTTGGGGCTCCATCAGTCCTGGCTTTTATTTCCCCCTGTCTCAGCCCTGAGAGCGGAATAACTCATGTTTAGAGGGACCGTCTGGGCCTTGGCAGAACCTCAGGAGGGGCCCCCAGCAGGCAGCCGCTCTGGATCCTTCTGAACGCTGGGGGGCCCGTGGTGACTTTGGATGATGAGACTCTGCGTCCTCCCGCCCACCCCCAGCACAGGCATGCGGGCAACACAGGCTGTTCCTCGTCAGTTACTGAGGCCCACGGGCCCACAGAAGCAGCCTGGCCCCAGACCGGGCCCACGGAAGCAGCTGCGTTAGCGTGGGCACAGGAGAGACCCGGGGCTGGGAAAGCATTTTACACGACCTTGGCCTTGCTTTCCGTGTCCGTGAAGTGGGATAATAGCTATGTCTGATCACACAGGCCTGGGTGAGGACTCACTGAGGTGATGTAGGAAGCGTACAAAAGTCTCTGTCTGCCTGGCGGTTGACATCCGGTGGGTACGCAATGGCTGGGCGGGGCCTCGGGCCTCTGCAGCCATGTCAGTCACCTCCAGGCGTGAGCAGAACAGCAGCTACACGCCACGTGTGGCTGCTGAGCCGCGGTGACACGGCTCGGCCACGGTCACACGTGCCAACGATGTCAACACCCACTGGACTCTGAAGACTTTGTACAAATCACGTGAACTATCTCGTTAAGAGCTTTTCAATTGATCGAGTTAAAATAATAGTTTGGGGTATATTGGGTTAAATGAAATGCCTTATAAAAATTCGTTTCACCTGTTTCTTTTTACGTTTCAATACGGCCGCTAGATAATCTAAAATTACATGTCACCTGAATGATATTTTCACTGGACAGAGTTGGTGTGGATGGAAGATTTTTTTGTCTGTTCTCCCATTTCATTCCCGCCCCCACCGTTGGCTTGGAGGTTAAGCACCCTACTTCTCTGTTTGGGGTTCAGTGGTTCCGGAAGGGCGGTCCCTGAGCCAGCAGCCCCAGCGATTCCTGGGAGTTGTTAGAAATGAACACTCCGGGAACCTGCCCGGATATCCTGAACCAGACACGCGGAGGGCGGGGCCAGCGGCTGTCTGAGCTTCAACGAGCCCTTCGCTCACGGGACGCGGATGCGGGCGGAGGTGCCAGAACCGCTCATTGCTGGTTGCCCTTGAAAACGTTTCCCGCATGTTTCACCCAACAAAACCCAGCACCGGCCAACCTTGGAGTGCTCTTCCAAACGGTAAGACCACGGAACACATCAATTCTGACCCCTCTTCCCAACTTACCCCCTACCATGTGCCCCCTGTATTTTAGCACTGTCCTTGTAAAACCCCACCGTTTATACATCGTCTTCATGATTATTTTTGCTGCTAATTTACAGATAATTTACTTGCATGTTTACCAGTCTCTTTGGTAATCTCTCCCTGTTTCTTTTTGTGTCTTAGACCTTCCTTCTAGAATAATGAAGAGCACTTTGGTGGTAATGTTACAGAACAGACCTGGGTGGGGGTGTGAATGATATACTATTACCGAATGAACCCACCCTTGTGTTCCGGGTGGGGGTCCTCACCCCTGTACTAGGTTCGCCCTACCTGTCACCAGGGAAAGACGTCTCTCAATGCCAGAGATTGGTGAAAAGGAAAGGGATTATTTTTTTACAGAGTTATCCAAACTTAAGAGTAATGACTTAATGTCTTCATTGAGATCCCAAAGTCCTTTAAAATACCCACAAATGCATAGTCTTTCCTCCCCTCTCTGCCCAGTCTGGGGTACCGTATCTCAGAAAAAGAAATAGAAGTCCGTGGTTCTTCTCTGCCCAAGCTTCGCAGCCCCAAAAAGCCCCGAATGGCTGCTGAGCCTGCGTTTAAATCCCAGTGCCAATCTTCCTCTGCCGCACCATTTCCGACTCCTCCCACAATTGGCCACAGCTGCCAGCATTCCTGTAGTTTTCCAGCTTCACTGGGCTGCCATAGTAAGTCTGGGCAGGTGTGGCCCTGTGGCGTGGAGCCAATCACCTCCAAGCTCTCACGCAGGCTCTGTAGCCAGGGGGAGTTGCCTCCCAGTTACACCTTGGATTGAAGTCACGCCCATCCCCTTGGCTCAAAGCCAGGCCACAGCTGTTTAACATATCCATGAAACCAGTTAAAGGTTATAGATATGTTAAATGACCATTCTAAAGGTTATCTGTAAAACTGTTGCTATGCAAAACAGCTCTCAGTGGCCCTGCTCCACGTGTCCCATCCCCCAGCTCAGACTTGCGGGGGTGAGGACATCCTATATATACATTTTTTCTAACATTTCCTGGACACCGAGTTCTGGACCCCATTACAAATCCCTATTTGGGGCCCCCCTTGGCTGCACCCTGTTACAGTAAGCTCTCACAACTTTGGTCTATCTGAAAAAAGCCCGTTTCCCCGCTGTTGCTCAGAGCGTTTTGCTGGGCACATGGTTGTGGGTCGCCTGTTACTTCTTTTCGTGCTTCGCAGACATTGCTCCACCCTCATTTGCCTTTTTCGCTCTTGTTAGCTACGCGTAAGGGGTTCTCTTGGTCTTTGGTGTTCTGCGGTTTCATCACGCTGTGGCTGGGTGTGGGTTTCTTTCTCGTGTATTCTGGTTGGTACTAGTGGTGCTTCCTATATCCGGGGGTTCATTTTTGGGATATTCTCAGGTATTATCTCTTACAATATGACTTCTTTTCCATTCTCTCTTTGCGTCTTTCCGGGATGGGACTTTCTCTCTTCCTTGTCTTGTAACTTGCTGCTGCCCAACAGAACTTCCCGCGGTCGGGGCGAGGCTGTACGATCTACACACTGTGCAACGTGCCCGCTGGCGGCCCCGTGTGGCTGTGAGCACTTAAAATGTGGCTGGTGCAACTGAGGAACCGGGTTTTTAATTTTAATCAATTCACATATAACTGTACATCGCCATATGTGGCCAGTGGCTATTGTGGGCCACCGGAACCTTCTAGAAAGCTCATTTCTCTTTTATCGGTTTCTCTTTGGGCAGCATTTCTGTGTAATCTTCTTAAACCTATTCCCATTTTTAAAAATTCTCTCCTTAGCTTTTTAGTCTGCTGTTTAACCCATCTTTTGATTAAAAAAAAAATGCTACCAACTATATATTTCTGCTTTTGTTTTTAAATGTTCTATCTGGTTCTTTTTCAAGTCTGCCTGGTCTTTTTAGATAGTCTCTTGTTTGCTCATGGCTATGAGTTCATCTTAAGTTTCTTTAAATATTGCGTTCATATTACTTTGTATTTGGGATTGACAATGACTGGCTTGGAACGGCCTTGGAGGGTTTCAACACACGGTTCGTGTCTGCTGACTCTCGTGCATGCTGAGCTCACGTTGGATTTCGTGGGGCCCTGGGGTCCAGGAGGATGAGAGAGTGACTGTTAATGGTCCTGATGCCAGCCCCTGACTCCAGGACAGACCCCTGCGTCTGCATTTGGTCACCCCCCCCCACTGCTCCCGTTCTGGTGTTAGCTCAGAGGTTTTTGTTTTTGGATGGGGGTCCCTTGGGGGATTTTCCTGACTTTGGGTGAAGCCAGCAGTGCATGAACATGTATGTCTTAGCCCAGAGTCAGTGGTTTTGTAGAGGGAGGCCCTTCAGAGCCAGCCCTCCTCCGCACTGACCCTCGGGGACACCCTGCTTGCTGTGCACCCCGTCCACCCAGCCCTCTTCATATTCTGCTGGCGTTGCCCGTGCGTGGGTCTGCCCATCTGCCTCGCCACCGTGGGCGTCCCTAGGTCAGCGGTCAAGTCCAGTCATCTCTTTGTTAGCCAGGCCTGGTTCACGGTGATGCTTAATGCCATTAGTGGCAGGAAAAGCCCTGGTAATGGGAAAGGGGCAGACAGTTCCATTTGTTTGTTTTTAAACTTTGAATCTGCCTGGGCACCTCTCCTGCTGAACGCCCCTCCCCGGCTCCCTGGATGAAGCCCCAGCTCCGTACATGCTGAGGCTCCGTGAGACCCAGCCGACTCCACCAGCTTCTCAGTCCGTCCCTCTTCCCTCGGACCTGGGCCACCCTGGGCCTCCTGCACTTTCCCCGGCGACCCTGCCTCCCCCTCCCCCACCTCCATCTGCTCTACCCGCTGCGCTCTCTGCCTGAAAGGTGGCCTGCCGCTGTCGCTCTGCTTGGAGAACCCCTCCAAAAGCTTCAGGGCTCCGTTTGAATGTGGCCTCTTTCAGGGAGCCCTTGTCTGGCTCCCTAGAGTAGGCCAATCACCCCCGTAACACACCCACACCCACACCTGCACTCATGCGTGCACACAGTAACCGGGCATGTTCCTGGGCCGCATGTCTCGAGGCGGAAGTTACTTAAGGGCTGGGTGACAGTCCGATGAGTGTCCGTGCCTCCCACCAGCCTGCAGACTCCCGGAGGACAGGGGACGGGCCTGTGGCCGCTCCCTAGGTGTCTTGGGCACCGAGTTAGTCCTACACCAGTGCTGTGCTGGCAGATGCCTCACCACTGGCTCTCAAATTCTGAAATGCTGCTTGGGCACGTAGCATTTGTCTGCCCATCTCTGTGGTGTAAATTCACCCACCGTGGCCAATGTCCGTTACTGACATGAGGCCACTGGACACGGGTGTGGGAGTCAGTTGGTGAGCCTGGACCTGCTGGCTCCAGCCCGCTGCTGCCGGAACAGGAGGAGCGCTCTGCCTGGGGGTTAAAAGGAGGCAGACAGGGAGGGAGGGAGCAGGCCTCTCTGTCTTCAGGCTCATCCTCTGCCAGCCCCGCCTCCTTCAGCCCCATCCTGCCGCTTGGGGTTCCTTTGATTGCACCGCAGGGTCTCAGCCCCTCTTCCCTGTGGCAGGGCTTCTCATCCTTGGCACTGTTGAGTGACGTTTGGGCCGGATCATCCTTTGACACGGGGGCATCCTGTGGACCGTAGGGCGCTGCAGCATCCGTGGCCTCCAGCCCCTAGAGGCCAGTGGGCGCCCCATCCTTCCTCCCTGGCCCCTCTGTTCTCAGACCAGCCCAGCTCTGGCAGCCAACTGTGGTCAAAATTCCCCGGACTTGGGCGGTGGCAGCAGAGCCCCCGTCAGCACTTCTGGAGCCAAAAGCTGAAGTCTCGTTTTCTTAAAGCACTTCATTATCATGTGGAAAAGTGATGTTTTATGGCCCGATAACGGCCTCTGCGCTGGATGGAGACGCTTTGCGGGAGCTCTCGGTCACCAGTCCTGTGAAGTACGTGAGACAGACAGGCCAGGGAGGGCAGGCCGCGGGCGCCCGACAGCACAGGTTTGGACGGCACCCAGTCAGTAGCCATGTAGCTGGTGGGGCGACAGCAGGACCCCAGTGGGCCCCCCACCAGCACTCGACACCCGGCCCCAGGGCCGAGCGGGCTGCTGGAGGCCCTGAGCTGACAAGCCAATGGCCCTGCCACGCCCACCAGTCCCTTAAAACACTCCAAACCATTCCATGCATAGGCAAGTCCGACAGAGCTCTGTCTTACCGGTGGTAACGACTTTATGCTTAAAAAAAAATCACATACTTTCCTCACGCTCATTTTTGGTGCTGCTGCCTGGCAAGGGCCTGAGCTGTGCTCACTGTCTGTCTGTCTGTCCCAGAAACCTCAGTGGACAACCTCCTACAGACACCTCTTCCCACCGGCCCTTCCTCCCAATACTCTGGAGATTTTCCAAGTTGTCAGGAAATTGACTTCCTGGCTTGGCAGCCTGCCCCCCGAGCTCTGCACTCACCCCCCAGGTAGATGCTTGGCAAGTATTTCCAGTTTCACAGACGTGGGAAGAAGATGCTAAGAAAGACGCCGGGAAGGCCAACACTGCTGTACGCTTTCAAACTCGCTCTCCAAACGCCCCTTTCTGCTCCTTGCTGACCTGTTCTAGTGCTGGAGTGCCGCATTTAGGAAGTCCTTCTTAGAATCTAACCTGCAGCGGACATCTACCTGTGCGTTCCCACATCTAGTCGCCTCCCAGCCTGTTTTCCTGGGCCACTTCTCTAGCAGTGGGAGGGCCCAAAAGGTGAATTCCGTGAGAAGCTACGGGGGATCTTTAAGCAGCGGCTGTGGGCTGGAGAATGCTCCTCCTCCCCGTGTGAGTCCGCCTCTATAGCCCCAGGAGGAGGAGCTGGGGGCCCCAGCTGGACCCAGGTTCCTTGCTGGGTTCTCAGCCTCCCCTTCCTTCCCGACCGTCTCCACTCCCCCGTGGGCCTCGGCACATCTCAGGTGCCTTCTGGCTCAGCTCAGCCTGCTTCCACGGGCTGCGTGGACAGTGGTCACTGTGATGGCTGCAAGACCCTGTCCATTTGCTCACTGGGACACGGGGACCTCTGGCTCAGGGCAAGGCACCTGGAGGCGAAGCCTTCTATGAAATCATGCTAAACCATTAACACAAACTGTCCAGTCCACCACCTCCCTCAAAATGCCTCCCAACTGCCCCCGAGAAACTTCCTTCACGGGTGGGATGTTTACGAGCAGTATTTGTGCCATTTCCTTCAAAATGAAGAGAGCTTTGGTGAGGCTCGTGGTGGGGGCATTCTTACCACTTAGACACCCACAGGAAATGTCAGGGAAGAAACTGGTCCTAGCCTTGGCTTTTGCACCCTGAGCACGGGACTTGGTGGAGTCTGCAGCCTGGGCTGACCACCACCGTCTGCTCTGTGGCCGATGCCCCTCTCAAGCCCAGAGCCTCAACACTGGGCAAAATGGTCTTAGGAAGCTTCCACCCATTTTGCCAAGTAAGTCCTCTTTCTCCTTTTAGGTGACCTCCTTTTGATTGGGACACCCCTTGTCTGCCTCCTTCCAGGACTAGAATTCTGGAAATGAGAGACCGAAGCCCAATGGCTCATGGTTTTATCCACTTGCACTCATCTCTGCCTGGGAAGTGGTGCAGTGCAACAGCCTGTTGGACCCCAGCGCTTAGCCTCATCCTGTCACTTAGGAAGTCTCCTTGGTTACTCATCTCTCCTCTCTGAGCCTCAGTTTCCTTATCTGTACGGTTGAGACAATGGTACATACTCCATGTGATTTTGGTGAGGGCTGTGTGTGGATAATTCATGTCATCTCACCATTTTCATCGGCATTCTCAGCGCTTGGCCCTAGGCCTGGTCCATAGGGGGTGGCCAATCAGTGTTTGTCGAATGACTTAATGAGTGTATGTGAAGCACCTACACGTGCCAGGCACAGTAGGCTCTCAGTAAGTGTAGCCCGGCACGTCATCCTCTCCTCTCCCAGCTTCCATCACTTCCTGGTCCCCTCCCAGAGCCAGTCTTTGTCCTCAGTCCTTAGCCTGACACCCTTTCCCTATGCCTGGGCCTCCGGGTTGTGGATATCTCCACATCGGTGACCACCTATCCTCCGGGACTTCCGGGAGAGTACAAGTCACCCTTCCGTCAGCTCCGCCAGCACCTTCACTGCAGATGAAGCACTGCCTCCTTCCCACCCTCTCGGTCTCTGAGTCCCACAGAGCCTGGCCAAGTCCATGAGAGACGGTTGAGTCCCTTGGCTGGGCTCGGGCCGCAGGTGGGCTGCCCCCCAGTCCTGCCTCAGCCCTGGCCACAGGGCCTCTGGACGGGCTCAGGATTCTGGTGTCGACTCCAGGCTCCCGAGGGCAGCTCCGCTGCTACTCCCCAAACAGCCCACACCCTGGGGATGCTGCTCTGGGTTCAGAAAACAGTGCGGTCACCCTACTGCCCAGCTGTCCAGGAGGATGGGCAAGGGGGACTCTGGTGAAGGAAGATGTGGGCCAAATCGTGGTGCACCTTTGTACAGCCAGGCAGACCCATGGGACCTTGATCCACGCAAGACGAGGGAGGGCTGGATGCGCTTGCAGACAGAGTCCAGGTGGAGGGGGTGGAGCCAGTGGCCCAGAGACAAATGGAGGCATGGGATCTTCTCCCCGAGAGGGCGCTGCATTTTTAAAAACTAGTCTCCCGTCTTAAAGAACTGGGGTGGATTACATGACATTTCTGTCTTCTCTGGAACAATCAGGGGCTCTGGAAATTACGGGACTACAGGGGCTGCTCCCCTTAGGTGGAGAGTGTGCGGCCCCACGGCCCCCACACACCCCCTTCACTGACTCGCCTGAGGCCTCGGGGTTGGACTCCTAGTGGGACGGGGTGTGTCGGTGCCCAGCACAGCGCCAGCTCACAGGAGCTGGCAGAGGAGGGTCCTTGTCCTCACCCACAGGGCTCTCCGCAGTGAGGCCGTGAGAGCGGATCCCACCCAGCAGCGAGTCTGCGTCGTTCCCGCTCGCGGTGGGAGGCCTTGCAGCCCTGCTGCTGAGGCTGCCTGGAGTGAGCTCGCTGCATCCTCCCCGGGAGGTGGGCACGAGGGGCCCGGAGGCCCGTTTTACAGATGGGAATGTGGAGCTCAAAAGGCGCTGGGCACAGACAGGCCGTGGGGCCTGCGCTTTACCCCGATGGCCCCCACTCCCTCTCGGGGGGTCTCTGGCGGCACTGAGGCTCGAGCTTCTATCTGCCATCACGCACCTTTCCAACAGCCCTGGGAGACTGGCGGTTTTAGCTCCATTTTACAGTGGGGAAAACCGAGGCTCAGAGGGACCAAGTGACTGGGTTAGGGTCACACAGTAAGTGATCCAACCCCGAGAACTGGCTCCAAACCCTGGCTTGTTCCTCGACGCCCCTCCCTGTATTGCTTGGTTTTTAAAATCAGTTCTGCTGCTACTGAATGGGTTTGTTTCTTGCACACACGTGCAGAGACCGAGGGAACCTGGGAATGGCACATGCACCTGAGCTGCAACCAGCCTGTAGATGGCCTGCAGTGTCCCTCTGCTTACGGAGAACCTCCTCCCCTGTCACCAGCTCTGGTCCCTGCAGTGACAGCTGGCAGAGGTGGCTTTCTCCCTCCTTGGCCTGGGACCACAGAGTCCATGCCACCCCCAGAGACACCGGCTTCCTAACAAGGAGGGATGCTGGCACTGGGCAGGCCAAGAGCCAATTTGGATGTGACTTCAACATCACTGCCCTATCCCAGGGAAGCAGTTGGGCAGCTCAGAGCCGGTGGGAAGGCAGGGCAGGCGGAGCCAGATGTCCTGGTGGGGTGGCAAGCCCACTCCTGCCCTTGCACAGGACCCTGTGGCAATGGGCTTGACCCCTCTGTCTATACCCGGGACCCGGGTCACCCCGGGGCTGGCATTTCTTAGCCAGTATGCCAGGGCCCTTCTGCCTCCTGCAGGTACTGCACACTGACTCAGGGTCTCTCTGACTCTGAGCAAAGGGGATGCTCATGTGGAGGGAGGTCTAGACTCTGCCTTGCCTTGCGTCTGGCTTGCCGTACTTCTTAAGGAGCATGGGACCCCACATGAGCCACAGGGACTTCCTGTGGCTGAACGATGTCAGAAATGTGGAATGCTTATAGGTCTTCAAGGACCGCTGACTTAGGGCCCGTGAGCACAGAGTACGGCAGGCTGAAGGAGCCGCCCGTCCCAGGGTTCCCCAGAGGGTGCTCCGTGGAGCTAGGTAAAAGGCACAGGCCTATGGCCAATCAAGTGTGGGAAACACGAGCGGGAAAAAGTGAAATACTTTCCTTCCCTGCAGAACTTGTCAGAGCCTTGCAAAGCTAATGGGCGTGTTGAGCTCTGAGGATCGGAGACTATGCCTCGTTTCCAAAGCTTACTGACCCAGGGATTGACTTTGAATCTTGCAGTCTGTGGCACGCTGGCCTGTGGGTCAGGAGCCCTGGGTTCCCGAGCCGGCTCAGCCACAGCTGCCCTGCTTGGCTGTGGGCAGGTCCCTTCCTGCAAGAGGAGGGACTGGGTGAGAGGCCACCGAGAGCCCTCTCAGCTCTGGAATTCCTGCCACCTGGAGTCCTATACCTGGGCTGGCACTGGCAGCTTGGGTGAATTGCTGAACTTACCTGGGCCTCAGTCTTTGCATCTGTACAAAGGGCCGGGCCCTGTTCTGCCTGTCTCACTGGGCGGGTGATAGGCAGAAGTGAGATTGTTGTCATTGTGTCATCGTCATCATCATCAGGGCTAACATTCATCGCTGCCCTAGCTAATCCTTTTATAATGATTTTCTCCTTGCAGCCACCCTCTGACAATATCTTACTGTCCCTCATGCACACTTGAGGAAACAGAGGCATGACCAAGTTAGGTACCTCACCTAAGGTTACCAGGGAGCAAATGTCAGGACTGAGGTTCGAACTCAGAGAGTCCGCCCAGAACCTACACTCTTAACCCTGACCCTAGTCTGCCTTTGCAAGAGTGTTGTATACTGTAGCGACCTGAGTGACCTGGAGGGGCATTGTTCAACACAGTCTCACTGGGGTTCACCCAGGGGACATGCGTGGCCTCTGGCAAGTGTTTGTGTCCCTTGAGTTGCAGGCTTTCAGAAGCTGGTGGGGGTGGGGTGTGAGCAGCCCCCACTTTTCTGTCCTGCCAGAACTGGGGAGGGAGGAAGCCCGGACAGTCTCTCTGATGTGGGGCAGAGGAGTCTGGGGTGCCCCCAGGGAGCGACTTTTCCACAATTCATACGTGGGGTGGGAGGGCAGAAGGAGGCCCTTGAGGGAGCTTAAAGATGACTGAGCTCACGGATTTCCAACTGGCTTCACGTGGTGGACCCTCTGCTCCAATGAAATCCTATCTGTAAGGTGAGCAAACCAAACTTTGAGCTGAAGGGCAGTGCGTGTGAGAGGGGAGGTGGCTGAGGACACCAGGGACTCATAAAACTCCAGAGGCCACGGATGGGTAACCGCTGCCCTGGTCGGTTTTAGAGGGATCCTGAAGCCCAGAGAGGGAGACTGACTTGCCCATGGTCACACAGCGAGTCCTTGGCCCAGCTGGGAACCGGGAATCCAGAGCCAGGCTCAGGCCTCCTGACTGCACTGGGCCAGGGGTGGTGGGATTCTGGGGTGGCAAAGGCTGGGCCTTCCCAGGAGCCAAGCCCCTGTGGGGCCCTGAGCGACTGCTCCACCCTGTACCTCTTCCCAGAGCACGGCTAGGGTAGCCATGCTCCCGATTGAGGGTTCATCACTCAGCGTTGCTGGGGCACCACTGGCCCCAGGCCCAAGCCAGCAGGCCCCTCCCCCCCAGTGCTCAGCAGAGGTCCCAATGACACAATGACAATGAACATCACACTCAGAACCAGGCCCGACTCCTGCCCTGACACTTCCTGACTCTGTGCCTCTAGGGAAATCGGGGGACCTGTGACTCGAATAGGGGCGCTGCTGAAGCGCCCGGGGCTGCCCAGGGGATGGCAGACACACCATGCCAGACCCCTTGCTCTGCTCAGCAGGGACCCAGCAAAGCCCCTGGTCACCAGCTACCT
The DNA here is from genome assembly GCA_004027475.1 of Anoura caudifer. NCBI lineage: Eukaryota > Metazoa > Chordata > Mammalia > Chiroptera > Phyllostomidae > Anoura > Anoura caudifer. The sequence continues at coordinate 19,330 of PVKU01000495.1, forward strand.
TGGGGACAGCCTGGGGTCTCACTGCGGAACCCCAGAACTGCCCCAGGAAGGTGGGCTCCACCTGCCAATGATGGCCCCTTGGAGAAGCTTTCCAATGCAGTCTGTGTTTGAAACCCACGGGCCAGATGCCACCTGTGCACATCGCCCCATGTCACCTCTCGCAACTGAGCCCATGGGGGGAGCTTGTCCAATATACACACAGCGCCCTGACCCAGCAGGTAGGGGATGGAGCCCCGGAGCCTGCACCCTTAAAACGCAGGCTCGGTCAGGATTCACAACTGCTGAGCTACGCGTGGTTCTCCAACCCCTCTTTCCTTTTCTTCCTCTCTCGCTCACTTTCTATCCCAGGCCTGCAGACAGACTCTAGCACGGAGGTCCTGCGCGCAACAGGCGAGAACAGAGCTTCTGGCTGCAGGGGGGGTTGGAGCCCTGCCTGTTAGTTCTTCCACCAGCTATGGCAGTCTTCTGAAGGGTCTCTGGGGAACCCCCAAGGGTTCCATGGAACACAGTTTGCAAACTCCTGCCTGTTCCCATGCCTCCCTCTATCGGGTGGAGAGACGGAGCCCCAAACAGCCAGCCTGCACAGGGCTGGCTAGCGAGGCTTTGTCCAGTTCCCTGACACTTCCTGCTGATCACTTGTCCCTGGCAGAGCACTTGGGGGGCCCTGCCATGGCTGATGAAGGACGAGTAGCAGTTACTGAGAATGTGGACGCGGGAGCCTGTCTGCCAGAGCTGAGTCCCAGTTCTGCCGCTTCCTAGCCGTGTGACTCGGGGCGAGAACTCCACCTCTCGGTGCCTTGGTTTGTTCATCGATAAAGGAGGACGGTAACAGTATTTATCTTGGGGTTCGAGTCACGCTGGCCGCCCGACCAGGCCGTCTCTGGGCTCTGACATGTCTCCTTACACATGTGCCACCCTAGGGTGGTCCCTGGGACTTCTGTCTCAAGAACCCAGCCTCAGCAGCCTGACTGTTTCTCTTGGTCAAAATTTGCCTGTGAGGCCACCGCAGAGAATGTGTTTCCACTGGACTCAGAAAGACAGAATGCGCTTAGGGCTTGTGCGTTCTGGGGGCCAATACCTCAAACCCCCTCCCCAAGGCAGGGAAACCTGGATTCTCTGCCAAGGTGACAATGGGCCTGAACTTGGACTCCGAGGACTGGGCACACAGCTCCAGGGATGTCAGGGTGGCGCTGCCCGACGCCCCGATTTCACGCCCTGCAGAAGGCACTTTGATCCATTCTCCTTCCTTCGGGCTGAAAGCGAGTGCCAGGCTGCTTCACGCCCAGTTCCTCCCTCGGGTTGAACTTAAACCCCCTCAGATCACCAGGAACACAAACTGCGTGGCCAGTCCTTCCCAGGCACCAAAACACTTCCAGCTTTTGTGTCTGAGCCTACCCAGAAAGGAGGGTTTTTACACTAATGTCAAAGAGGAGGATGCTGAGGCTCACGGATCCGCAGCTTACTTGCAGTCCGACGCAGGGGCCAGAGCTGCAGTGAACAGCCAGGCACGGCCTGACCCCCCGGTGGGCTGCAGGGTCCTCCGGTTGGAGCATGACACGCAGTCGTACACGTATGTGGTGCAATTAACCGCTACTTACTGGTAACCTATAAGAAAGCGATCAGAGACTTCTAAACCTCCACACTCGGAAACGTGAACAAGCCCACAGCCAGGTGCTTTCTGGGGACTCTGATTCAGAAGCACGGCAACGTCACGAGGCCCCTTGGGGACAGGCTAAGTCGTGGGAAGTCCTGCTATATTCAGGAAGAATAGGTCAAGGTTTTCAGTGGTTGCTATTCTTGCTTCTAAAGAGCAATCCTCTTGGGATCATTTTCCCACCGCGTCGGTTTGCCGGGAATGGTGGGCTCAGCCCTGTTTGCCTGGTTTCCAGTCACTGGGCTTTAAGGCACCAGGCAGTGGTGGTTCAGGTTGGAATTATCCAAATGCCAGATGCTGGCAAGGTTTATACCCTCAATTTGCCTGTCCAGTGGTCCTTCGCTGGTGATGCGCTGTGACTTTGATATTGAAACAACTTCTAACATACGGCCGAGATCAAACTCCTGAGTTATTCTCACGTTTATAGGGCATTCTTCTATCGTACAAAGTTACGAGTCTGTCCTCTAGGAGGCAAAGTGAACTGTATGTATTCCCTCTTGTCTTTATGACCACCAGATTCCTTCTCCACTGGGAAGTGGGAACCGGTGGGAGGGAGGGGCACCACATGCTTTGCCCCACCTGGGCCTGGTGTGGGGGCTGTTGAGTGGAAAAAACTTAAGAGCCAACTGTTAGGAGTAGATGGCGGGGGATGTTTTGAGGCCCATTTTGTGAAAATGCTGGCATTTGGTGCAAGGGCCCTGTAGATACTTTTACGCTTATATTGTCACAGAGCACATGACCCCGCACATGACGGCCCTGCTGCCCCCGGGTTCCCCGGGGCCCAGGTGAGTGAAGCCTCAGCAGCTGCCCAAGGCAGCTGGGGGCCTGCCACCTCATTGTGAGTGGAGCTAACAGCCCACGGGAAGGGCAGCTCTGGTTCAGCCGGAGGGCTTCCAGGCAGGTGATCCTCCGCGGGGGTCGGAGCGCCCGTGCCTGTTCCTGCTCTGCCCTCCGCACCAGCTCCTCCTCTCTGGGTGGGTTGTCTGGGCCCGGGGGTGTCCAAGGCTGATAGTATAGACTCAGTCACAAAAGCAGGAAGCGCTAGGCTGTGCCAGAGGCTACTTACTGGTGTGCGAGGGGGAGCTCCAACCAGGCCCTGCCGACGCACGTGCAATGTCCGCCAGCCCGCGTGCTCCGTCCCAGCCCAGCCCCTCGCTGCCCAGTGGGTGTGGCGCTGCAGGGCCCCATGGCCTCCCTGGGTTTGAAGCCTGGCTCTCCTGTTTTCTGGGCTTCCTGACCCTGGTTGGTTTAGCCACAGTTTTCTCCGTACCGCCAGCTGTCGGAAGGCTAACCGAGTTAATACGTGCCACGTGCGCAGCAGGACCCTGGCCCGTGGTAAGTGCTTAATAAGTGTTAGACGTGGTTATTGTTACTAGTATTAGGTTCCAGCTGTTGGAGCCTGCCAGCACGGGGCGGGGGTGGGGGGAGAGCACGAGGGGGCCAGGGCACAGCCGTCCGGGCAGGGCCTCGTGCAGGGGGGCAGAGCCCGGCCCGGGCAGCTGTGCCCCGGCCCCGGGCACCCTGGGCAGCCCTGCTTCAACTTCTAAGAGGTGCCACCGGGAGTTGGTCTGTTTGGGACCAGGTCTCAGAGAACATCAAATAAAGACGTTGTATGGCTTTTCGGTAGAGCTACAAAGGTCTGAGTAAGGTGTGGCCCAGCCCTTGAGAAGGTCACGTGGTTGTAGGAGAGACAGCGAGGGTCTTGACCAAACCACTGTCTCCGGGCCGGTGTTTTTCCCACCTGCCCAGCATGGGGGTTGGGTTGGTTTTGAGATGGCCCATCGGCTTTCTCCTGTATGCCAGCTCCGACTGATGGAGTCCAGGAATCGGAAGCCACTTTGGGCTGGGCGTGGAGGGCTCTTAACGGATTCGCGACGTCCGTATGAGGCCAGGCAGAGGGCAGCAGCGGCATCTTGGGGCCATTGGCCCTCCTTGGGTTAGCCCAGGGTCCTCAAGCCTGGTTGCCCCTTGGAATCACCCGAGAAGGTGTACCTTCTAACGTGGGGCCAGGCTGAGCACTGCTGGGGCGGACGCGTCCAAGTTCCTCACAGCCCTGTGCTCCGTGCCTTCTCGGCTCGGCCTGGCTCTCCCGCAGCTTTGAGCTTTCTTCCAGCAGAAGCGACAGGGGAGTTAAAAGGCCAGCCTTCTGTCGGTTTTACTGCTGGGGCAGCTTTGTCTTTAGGTTGGGAGATAGAGGCTGAGGGCACGAGCTGCCACCAGGGATTGGTGTGGCCGGGGCCTCTTCCCGGGACACACTGTGCGGGAGTGTGGGAGGGGGCTGGGGGGGTTTCCGGGGTTCCGAAAAACTGGGCTTGCTCCGCCTTCATCAGGGAAGCTCTGTGGACGGCTCCGTTCCTCCTTTAAGCTCCTCTCAGCCCCCGGGGAAGGGGGAAGTTGGGGTGCTGCAGAGGCCCACAGAGGCCTGCAGGAAGCAACATGCCCCAAAATCACAGGCCCCACCTCTGGGCCTTCGGAAGGCGCGCAGCGGGGAGAAGGGAGCCGGTGAAAGCTGACCGGGGTGCTGAGCTGGAGGATGTGGGGCCGGGGTGCCAGACTCGGGGCTGGTGCAGCAGGACCACGGGCAGCCGTGGACACTGACGGTAAAGCCGGCAAAGGCAAGGCGTTTCCAGGAGACCCGGCCTCAGCCCCTCCATGGGCCCAGAATCCAGCCAGCTTTCCTCGGCCCCTCCCGTCCACCCCCTCAGGAATTCCAAAGAGCAGGTCATGGGGGCTTTGCCTCCCACCCGGAACAAGATAGAAGCAATCAAATAACATAGAGTTCGATAATATTTTAAAATAAGCTTTATTTAGATTTTTTTTTTTATATTTTATATTTGCATCCATGCCTTCAAGAAACCTTGCCCATGGGAAAGGTCATTTTCATCTAGCGTTACCCATAACTCATTCGCTATTGGACGTAGTTCTCTTAAATAAATCATCCTTAGTAACTCTTAGAATTATCTCCTAATTTACAAAAACTGAAATGGAAAGGAACTACTAAATCATCACCGGGAGTGGTTGCCATCGTATTTTCTTGTAAGGGAAAAGAATACAAATCAATCAAAAGGAAAAAACTCATGGGGGCAGGGGAAGTGTTTTCTAAAATCTCTCTCTGCCAAGAAAGATGCCAGGCCTCCGTCTCTCTCCCAAGGAGGCCAGAAATCGCCTTATTAGGTGCCTGGCCGGCTCCTTCCCAACCCCCACCGGATCAGGAGGGAAAGGGAGCAGCCGGCTGGGGCTTTTCTGTTTGTTTTAAAGATCTGGGACAAAATATCCTATCCGTTCTGGCAGAGATGCTCCAGCATTTGAAAATCTTATTTCTCGGTAAGAGCGGACAATGTTACAGTTAGCAGAAAGCGCAACTACTACCGTTTAGAGGGTGTGTGAATTGAGCTGTGTTAGTAGTTAAGGGGGGGGCACGGGGTGGGGGGATTCACCAGCCAAAAGAAAAGGGAAGCTAGTTTGCGGCCTCGGGAGGCCCTGGCTTCTAGCTCACGTGACCTCCATCACCCCATGTTTAATGCACACGGTTCCCTCATGGTGACGCCTCACAGGCCAACTCTGCTCCCCAAACAGGCGGACACTCCTGCCAGCCCTCTCTCCTGGGGTGAGTGGGCTCAGGCTGCCTGAGGAACCCCAAGAGATTCTGCCAGGTGTGGCTGCAGGAACCAACCAGAATGGGGAGGGCAGAGGCCCTGATCCTGACACTGTGTCCCCCACAGCCCTCCCCGAGACAAGAGGCTCCCCAGTGACACCTGCCTGGTCAGTGGCAGAATAACCACGGAGAGAGAGACAGCCGCAAGGAGGGATGTATGGCGCTGGAGGACCCCCGTGGGGCCGCTGGGCCGAGGGTCTCCTGCAGTCATTCCCTGTGGCCGTGCAATTGGCTATCTCCCCTGTATATTCACCCTCACTCCGAAGACAGGCCCAAGAGAAGGGGACTCTTACAGGAGGCGCTGTGCTCACTGAGCTCAGTGTTCGGTAGTTCAGGTAAATACACAGAGAACGGCCTGGAGAGAGCAATGGACAGGAAGAGAGGTGGAGCGCACTTCCATGCAGGGGCGGAAGAACAGGGGGAGAGAGAGGAAGAAATAACGGAGAAAAGCAAGCTCTGAAACCCCACGATCCCTGGGTTCTGGCCACCCTAAACTCTACCTTGCGCAGTTTGGCAGCAGCGTGATAAGAGACTAGACAGGTCCACAGAAACACCCACCTCCCGCCCCCCACCCCCCACCCCATGGAAAAATATACATTCCAACATTTATGTAATAATTTAGATAGAATAAGTCTTCTGCATTTGTGCAAATAAATTAAACGGAACAATGTTCTTTTTCTTTTTTTTTTTCCACAAAGAAAGAAATGGCAACGCAATTTAAAAACTGGCAGGCCATTGAAAAGAGCCCGTTTGACCTCGGCAAACCCGGCTAAGACGAGGCCCCTTGGCCGGGTTTTCGAGAGTCTTGCGGAGAGCAGACCTTACCCTGACGGCGGTGGTGTTTTGTGGTTAAAGTGACTTGGGCGCGCCCCGAGAACAGGGTCTGGTCCCACGCGTTCACACAGGGGTGGGGGCGGGGCAGGGGGAGAGGACATAAAAAACAGACCACATCCTCGGGCGGACGGGCTCCAGAAGTAGCAGTGTGGACGAGGGACATTTACACGCACGGAGTGCACAATAGGTTTTCGTTATTTACAAATACACAGCAGTCCTTCAAGTTTTCAAGTTTCATAAAAACGAGGAGGGGAGGGGAGAGAGGGAGAAAAACCCCAACGAACCGAACAAAAGGAAACACTGAAAAAAAAAAAACGAAAACAAAAAAAAAACCAAAACGAACCCAGATTAACAACACAACTGTATCGCGCCAAAGACGACAGAGTTGACAGAGTAACACACGTCTGTGGTATGTACATCAATTACAGAGGTGGCGACGCACGGGGGAGGGGTCACACGGGTTTGCGCCTGGCCACACCCCGCTCCCACGCCCCGCCCGCCCCCTGCACGCACGCCCCCGCACGCACACACGCACGCCCACACGCACTGCCACGCCTGCCGGGCGGCAGGCCAGGGGAGGCGGGTATCACCAGTCCGCGTCCTCCTCTATGTAATAATCGGGGGCGGTACCATCAAAGAGGCCGGGGTCGAGGGACTTCCGCTGCTTCCCTCTGGCGAAGACGCGGGAGATGGAGCCAAATCCCATCTTCTCTTTCTTCTTTTTCCGTTTTTGGTCTTCAAGATCCTCTAGTGACTGAGGAGTCGGGGCCAAGTGCAGAGATACAGGGGAGAAGAACAAAGCCAACCTGAGCTGGGAGCACGGCACAGGAGGGGTGGGGACAGCCAGTGGGGGAGGGGCAGGGGTCATCCGTGGTCAGGAATGCCAGGGTCTGCCAAGGAGGAAGCTTGGGCCGGTTACCCAAGACTGTCATGAGGATGTCACCAAAGTGAGGATAAAAAGGCTTACAATAGCGCGTGGCACATAATCGGCCTCTCGTAATGGTTAACTGCTGGTGACGTGTGCAGCATCATTTAAATTGTTGGCCCGCACCTTCCAGTGCCCCCTGAGGGCTTGCAGGAGCGAGTGCACGTGCTGGGCCATGGCCCAGCCACAGGTCCTGCCCGCAGGGGCATGGGGCAGCGGCACCAGCTCCTGTGAAAAAGTCCCTGGGGAAAAGGGGGCCTGGGGGAGCCTGGAGAGCGAGGATGGAGGAAACCTGAGCTTTGCGACGGCCATGGGCCAGGACCCTGGACCTGAAGGCCCTGGGCAAGGAACAGGACTGGCCAAGGCTGAGTGAGGAGGCTGGGCCTTAAGTTCTAGTCCCCACTGCAGGATACCTATGGGACTCGGGAGGTGGTGCCTGCCAGAGAGCTCTGCAAACCGTCGCGTGCATTGCACAGACATGGGGCGTCATTCTCTGTCAGAAAGGTAGGGGCTAGACTCGCCGAATGGTTCCCAAAATACATTCCCCAAATTCCAGGCCCAGCCCACACCTGGTGGGACAGAATCTCCAGGGTGAAGGGCCCAGGAATCTGCATTTGGGGAACTTCCCTGGTGGACCCTGATGGGACGGACAGGTGCACAGGTCATCATGAGGGAGCCCCAGGACTAGAGACTGACCTCAGAGACCCCTCCGACCCTGGGATTCTTGTTGTTTTCCTCCCTGCACATTCCCTCCTTATCCTGCTGACAGACTATTGCAATGTTAAACATGAACGAGTTTGCTGCAACGAGGGGCCCAATGAGCTCATGGCTTGGGTCATCGGACTTTGGCTGCCAGGAGAGGACATTACCAGAGCAGCAGGGTGCAGGAAGTGTGATGCACTTAGTAGGTTTACAGGTTCAGAAGAGGGCAGGGAAGGACAGACCCAGCGGTAGGCCTTATTCAGGCACCAGTCCACATGTGACTCGCAGAGTACTGTAACTCCTCTCTGCCCTGGGTGCCCAGCTTTGGGCAGTGGGGATGCCAGGGGCCCAGGGGACAAAGTCATGGTCAGGCCGGGGTGAAGGGAGGGCCCAAGGACCAAGCGAAGGTGCACCTACCTGTACAATAGGGTTGTGCAGGTTCTTCTGAACTGGGCCGGGACTGTCGCCCTGTAGCCAGAGGAGAAGAGGAAGATGAGACACCAGAGACACAGGACACACGAGAGCAGAGGTGGCCCGTGAGGCATGGGATCTTCTGTGAGAGGAGGCCATCCCTTAGGGGCCACCCTGCCTCTGAGTGGGGAGGGCCTGGTGCTCACTGACATGCTGTCTGGATCAGGGGTCCTGGTCTGAGGCCCTGGGGTGCTCTCCTGCCTGCTCCGGCCTCTTGAACCCCAACACCCTCTGAGTAACAAAGCAGTTACTTAACGGCTTCTAAGTTTCTGTCTCAGTTGGTTTATTGTGTTGGAACTGGAGGTTGGTTATACTTGGTGCTTTTCCTAAATAAATATGATTTTATAGGAAAAAAAGAATTTTGGAACAAGAAGACTCAGGAGACTCTGTAGCCTCGAACTCCCCCCACAAACACAATGAACCATTTATGTTGTGGAAGGGCAGAAGGATTCATTAGCCTGATTTACAGATACACCGGCTCCACACAGCCAAGTTATCATGGAGCTAATTAAAAGCAGAGCTACAACGCAAATCTGGGACAGTCTGGTTCCTCCTGGCCTAGTTCCTCTCCCTGCAGTGCACAAAAGTGCATGTGCAAAAGCCTTCACAACACTCCACAATCAATCTGTCCTGCCTGGGGGGCCAGCAGATCATTTCCATCACAAAAGTCATCGCTAGGGAGACCCCTGGTGGTTGTTTCCAGAATTGCAGGCAAAGGGCCCATGAAGAAACATCTGTGTCACTTGCCACATCCATCCACTTCCTCCAACCTCTCTGTGCGGAGTCACCACCTGACATTGCTTAAAAGCAGTGGCCAGAGCACGAGAGGATGGGGAGGGGGTGGCTGCTCTTGCTGCTGTCGGGTCACACAACTGACAACAGAGGGTTACCTGGGGCTCCTTCTGGCTTCCCTGCGTGCACATCTGTTGATGTGTGGGATGAAGGTAGTTGAGGGGACGGCAGGAGTGGAACAAATGATATTTCAGTCTTTAGTCCTCTCTCCCGGTATACAAGCAGAGCTCACAGCAGGCAGCTAAGACAGACTTACTCTGGGTAGGGCCACCTTCGCCAAATTTATGGGAAAAAGAACGAGGCCAGTGCCCAATGCAATGTACCCAGACAACCAGCTTATCGAAGCACCCATGCCCTGGAGGCAGGGCCCCGTCTAAAGAGAACTTGGAAATACATGTGCTGGACCTGTCGCCTGTAGCGGCAGGTATGTGCCAAGGCCAAGGTGGGCAAAAGGCTAGGCCTGTGCCAGAGCAATTCCACAGGCCTTTAGAGAATGCTTTCTGCAGAATGCATTTCCCAACAGAACACTGGTGGCGGGGGGTGGGGGCTGTCAGAGCCCCTTTGGGCCCATCAAGAGAAGACCAAAAAAAAAAAAAAAGGCCCTTGAGACGTTATTCCCATTTGGGCTGTGCACAGATACGCAGGGCGCTGGGCCATGCCATGAGATGCTGGCCCCTCGGAACCAGGGAACAGATGCCAGAGGCCCCTCTAGTGGCCCGCCTTCTTCGCCTTGGCTCTGTCAGTCAAGACAGCCTGTGTCACCAGGGTGCTCTCCTGGGGAGGAGAGAACACACTGCTTCCTTTTAGAAAGCCCCAGTTAAAAAGCCCCCTGGCCCTTGGTGAGACCCCAGGCCTGCGACCTGCTGCCCGTGCACCAGGCTGTGGCAACTTAAAGTTCAGCCTTAGCTACTTTTATAAGTGCTTTTCATTGTTATTGTAGCGAGAAAAAAAATGTTTCCATTATGGTTACTTGAATATAGGATAGTTACTTATTTTTATAAATTGATTTTCAACCAGTACTGTTATGTACTAGCTTATTATTAGTTCTGTGGCTTTTCAAGGTTATTCTCTTGAGTTTTCCAGGTAGATAATTGTATCACGGCAAGTAAGGGTTATTTTGTCTTTCCTTCCTACTAGATTCATCTCATTTCTTTTTTTATTATCCGTTTTGCTACATTCGTTGGGTTTTTGAGAAAGCCTTCCCGTGCACTTGAAGACCTACTCTGTGTACCATCAACCATGTGCTGGAGCGGGAACGAGGCGTGGCCCCACCCCCAGCCTTTCATGTTAGAGCCTAGACATGGCGCCCTCCTGTCCTCTGACCCTTGACCCACCTTCACTCATCCTTGTCTGCACGCCCCCCCACCCTTGGGAGCCTCTGCCTGCCTTACTAGTTATCGAGAGTTAGGTGACTAGGGACATGGGTGTCTGGGTAGCTGGCACCCAGTATGCAACCCCAAAGGGTTTGATTAAATAAGCAAACACACTTAGAACAAATTCATGGACACCTCTCCAGAGCTTCACGCCAAAGCTTCTGGAAGCTCAAAAAAATCTGGCTTGTTCCTGGATGAAGACTGGGTACCGGCCCCACAGGGAAATGCTGAGCTGCGGGGGGTCACGTCTGGGAGGAGCAGCCCACGGTCTCGGCTCGGACACAGCCCATCAGAGGGAACCCCGGGCTGCACAGACCCCATGGCCGACCCCGGCCCGCCTTCCTCTGGATTTTCCTTGCCCTCCCGGACACAGGGAGCAAATGGGCCTCCTCTCTTTCTCTCCCCACATCCATCTCTTCTTGCAAAAGGAAAGAACAGAACAGGAAATGCCTCCGCCAGAGTGCTCCCTGGGTGGACGAGAGGAAACAGCGAGTACGTGTTCACCCCTCCACCCGCCCCCGCGGGTTTCGGGCAGGGCCCAGGGCCGGGCCCTGCTGCTGCTGGCCTTACGTTGCAGAGGGAGTGCGTCCGGTGTCGAGGGGAGTTGATGTCGCTTGGCGTGGATGACCGGTCCCCTTCCGCGGCAGAAGCGTCAGAGATGACAGAGGGCTGCCGGGAGTGGCAGGGGCTCACCCTGACCGCTGGAAAGCAGGGACAGTTGAGAAGTGAGGGATGGAGGGAGTGTCCTCACCCTCATTGCCTTGCTGGTGACTCCACCAATGCCCCCACTGTAGAGAACACTGAGACGTAGAGGGGACACCTGCCCAGCTCTTTGCCCCTCTATTCGACGGCCCCACTCATGGTCAGAGAGCAGCTTCCAGAAGAATCTCCCATCATGGCCCTGGGATCCAATTAGGCCCCCTCTTCACAGGTGAGGGAGGGGAAGAGGCAGGGTTTCCAGGGACCTCAGTGACTGTCCCCACAATGCTGCCACCACCTGGACCATCCCTAAACCAGCCGGCACACACCAACTCCCCAAGCAAGAAGCCTGGAGGCCACCAGCGGTTCCTCTCTGCCACGTCTGATCATCACCCAGGCTTCTCAACACAACCCTGAACCAGCCTGCTGCTCTGCAACCCACTGCCGCCCCCCGCCCTGAGCCCCAGCCTCGCCCTGCAGAGAGAGCCGGCCATCCGGTCACTCTCGGGGTGACACTGCACGCGGCTGCTCCTGGCTGTGGAGGCCGGAGGGACACAGCCCGGCCCACCCCCCTGGCCTCTGACGGCACCCGACGTGCCGTCCCCACTCCTGCCTCTGTCTTTGCTGGCCCTGCTGCCCGTCGGGCACCTTCTCGTCTCTCAGGCCTGTCCCGAAAGAGGCCTTCCTCAGTGACCAGCTCTCCCACTGTCTCGTTTCCCGGTCAAAGCACCTGTTTTCTGTTCATTTCCCCCCTGGCACTAATTACCATCTGTCATCATCCTGTAAGTCGGTTTGGGTACATGGTGTTGACTGTCTTCACACCTACAATGTCAGCTCTGCGAGAACAGGCACCCTGGGTGTCTTATCCACGCTGAACGTGAGCTCACAGCGCTTGGCTCGTAGTAGGTGCTCACTCGATAGTCGTTGACTGAAAGGCTCAGCTGGCAGCCTGCACCAGACTGCACCCAGCAGACTGCCTTCCTGGGTGCAGGTGTAGGAGCGGGGTAGAGGAAGCATGTTGTCCCGCAAGACTGACTGAGTACCTACTATGTGCAGGTAGCATGTGGGCAGGTAGGGCTATACTACCAAGAAAGACAGCCCTTGCCCCCAAGGCCATAAGGCCGGGGTGGGGTGGGGTAGTGGCACAGAGGGGCTCTGGAGCCAGAACTTGGGTTCCCAGCGAGGCGATGTGACAGCAGGACTTCGGGGCTCCAAAGGTGAGCTGCCTACCTGCAACCTGCATGTCACACAAAGGCAGCCACTCACAGGAGTGACAGAGAATGGAGCCAGGTGGGCTGCAGGCGTGTAGAGGAGTTTGGGGCCTGTACTGTGGCCAGTGGGTGCAGATGCTGCCCAGAGGCTGGGTCCTTCCTCTGCCCAGTGCCTACAGTGAGCACCTGTGACATTTATTTCCGGCCTTCCCACACATCCTGGGGTTGTGTGGAGCTGTCAATCAAGGAGCTCAGCCGTCTCCCACACTGAAGAACCATTGTGCTAGCTGCCTAGACATCATGATTTGTCCTGGGGCGGGCATGTGACTCAGGCTGGCCAATCAGAGTCCTTCTTTGGAATTTGCTATGGACATAAAGATAGTTCCCCCTTCTCAAGGCTTTTGAGCTGTAAGCTAAAATCCTGGAACTGCTGGGAATTGTTTGCTGCCTCATGGAAAGAGACAAATTCAAGATGAGGCCAACAGGAGGCAGGCGGAGCTGAGAGACAGACGGACGCAGGAACCGTCCAACAGGTGGGATGCACCTGCGTCTGAGGTCCGCCTCTGGGGCTGCTCAGTTACCCGAGCCTGTGGCTTCTGTGCCGCACTCCCCTGAGCAGCCACTGGGCCTTCCCCACTGGGCCTTCCCCACCGGGCCAGACGGCCGCCTAAGAAGCCCCCGCAGCCGTGGCAGGGCCAGGACTCACCTTGCCGGTCCGCAGGGTGCGGGGGATGCGAGTGGTAGAGAGTCTGCTGGCTCTGCCGGATGGCTGCGGTCAGCGGCAGGTCCGCCTGCGCCACCCACTCCTGGTTGCCGTTGAGCACCGTCTCGCCCGGCATGGCGAGTGAATGCCGCTTGGGGACGTCCTTGGTCAGCGTAGCTAAGGACTGCTTGGCCTGGGGAGAGCCGGGAGGTGGGAAGGGGACGACGTGATCAAGGGGGCGTCTCGGCCTGCTGCTCGGCCATCACCCACCACCCTGAGAAACCCATGAATGGGCCTGTGCACCAGGGCATCGCGTGCCCATCAGTAAGATAGGCACCTGCACAGCAGGCCTCACCTGGGTTGTACCCCTCAGTTCCTGACACCACAGAGCGAGACCAGCAGTATGGAGAGAAAGAGGGGGCAAGCACACAGTCATCACCCACTCTTTGGGGTTCTCCAAGAACCAGCTGGGACTTGAAGGGCAGTGTAGGACAATGGTGTTTTGGCATCCATCCCCTTCGCTGCCCCCAAATTCAACCTGTGACCTCCCCTTCATGAGGTGCTGTGCGACACAGGCGGAGGACAGGGCAAATCCTCAACCTGGCTCTCAGGGTCACACAAAGAGAAGGCAGGGGACATGGGGACGCTGAGGGACCAGCGTGGGGCTGGATTAGGGCAGGGAGACAGCTCTTTCTTTCTCTATCTGGTCCCACGGGGCTCTGTCGCCCTGTGGTGATGAGCCCTCTGCTCCGCCCTCTGGCAGCACTGCTGGGCTCGAACATGGGGAGCACGGGGAAGTCCAAGCTGCCCCTGGAAACAACCCGCCTTTTACGGCCGCACAGGAAGAGGTCCAGGCAGGGTCGCTCTCCTGCCCCCTCAGGCTTCCTTCTCCCAAGTGCAGCCTCGCCTGCTGGGGACTTGGAATGGCGCCTTCCACTCGGCAGGCTGCCTGACGTCACCGCTACCTGACAACTGGGAGGTCCCCTACGGCTGGTCCTGCGGGATGGGGTGCTTTACCTGGGAGCTCTGAGGCACAGGATCCTCTCCCAAACTGCCTGCCACGACCTTAAACCTCTGACACAGGGAGGCACGACACAGAGGTGAACTGCAGGCGAGGCATGCGGCGTCTTATCTAAACCCTGCACGCTCGCTGGGCTCTGCCACGGCTGCCCCGGCGGCAAGTCCCACGGCGTTTCTCACTAATCTCTCCCACTAAATGCAGTAAGAGGCTGGGAACTCTCACACCCTCTCTTCATCTCTGAACCCTGAGTTTGGAGCCCCTGGGAATTGGCGAGTTGCTCCCAGGTGACAAAAGCCAAAACACAGCTTGGTTCAGACTCCACTTCTACAACTTGGTTGCTGTGTGCCCGTGAGCAAGTTGGCCCGTGACTGAGCTTCAGGGTCCTCACTGGTAAGATGGGAAAACAGAAACGGAGCATGTCTATGTAAGTAGCGCCCCCTGGAGGTGTGCAACGAGAGGGTCTGGCACTGCACTTCGGAGCTTGGGCTCTGAAACCAGACTCCCTGGGTTTGATCCCAGCTCTGCCGCTTCGCCGCTGAGGGCTCCTTAAGAGAGGTCCCGCACCTCTCCACCCCTCTGTGCCCTCCTCTGCCCAGTGGGATTAACGTGGCTGCAGTGGAGGCTGCTTGGTCCACGGTACAAACACTGAGGAAATGCAAGTGACTGTTATTATGAAACAGTATCTATCCTCACAATAGTAGCAGCCATGGTTTAGGATTATTTACATCTTCTCTAAGATCGGGCGATAAAAGCCGGGAGGTGGAAGGGGAGTGCGGTGCAAGGCACAGCCCTCGCCCACCCTCTGGGTCAGGCCGATGGAGGCCCCCAAATGCCCGCAGGCTCTGCTGGTCTGGAGGCCAGGGTGTGTGTCCATGTCAGAGAGCGAGCTTGGCCCTGAGGGAGGCCGAGTCCTGCTGACCTGCATCCTTCACTGGCTTTTCAAGGGATTCCTGCCCGTCTGGGGAACATCTCTCCAGGCCAAAGGGTGGGAGGAGCTGGGGTGCAGGAACTTTCCAAAGCAGGAAACTGGCTGCCACCCTCTACCTTCCCACCGTGCCTGTGAGCTCCTGACTTCCTCCAGGACACGCCTGCCCGGGCGCTTACACTGGCCAGAGCTGTGTTCTGGGGTGTGCGGCCCAAGGACGGAGGCTACGTGCAGGAGGGTCCCTGCCCTCTGGCCTCGCCCTGGCCGGTGCTGCAGTAGGGGGAGCTGGACAGCACTGCCTGGGGCAGGCAGCCCTGGTGGCCTTGAGGTGGGCGACAGAGGGGACCTCCAACCAGGTGTGCACCCCAACAACACTGGGGCTGCCCAGGTTCTTAGGAAAGCCCCTTCCCTCTGCGTCTGAGCCGTTCTCCTTGTTACAGCAAATCTACTACCCGAGCTGTAAACATTCACCCGCACTATTCACACCTAGAGGGGCCCGATGCCTGCTGGAAGGAGGAGGCAAGAACCTGAATTTTGTTGGCCAGGATGGAAGCAAGCTGAGTAGTCTGGGCATGAGGACAGTGGGAGCAGAGGCAAGATGGCTCACAATCCCGACAGACCCCGGAATTCCCTAGGATGCTTGAGGCCAGTGCTCCAAGGTGCAGAAGACACGTCTGTCTGCCCACTGGGCACCGGAAAGAGCTGGGAGAACAGGGGAGCCAGCACTGTGAACCCTATCTCCACCCCAAGAGAAGACCTGAGGGCTGCAGCTTCTTCCGGCCCTGGGCAGTTCTCACCACTAGGGGTCAGCATCGGACAAGGAGACCCAGGAGGCAGCCTGCTGAAGTGGTCCCAAGAGAGACCCATGGAATCTGACCAGCCCAGGGGGCTGGGGGGGCCGGGGGGGGGGGGTGCCGCATGGTCCTGAAGGGAGTGACCGTAGAGAACCTTCACGTCTCTTCATATCATCAGTCACCACATACAGGCACTGTGCTAAGCACTTCCCTTACGTTATTTCATTGAAATGCTCTCACAGAGCCCAATGAGAAGGGTCCTGCCCAAGGTCACACAGCTACAGGGTGACGGGGGCTGGACTTGACCCCAGAACCCATGGCTGTAACCACACTGTCAGCTCACATCAGTGCTCTGCAGGGCCTCCCCACCTGTTGGGGGCTCCCTAGCGTTTCCCAGACACCTCATAGGGCAGACTGGATGGGAAAGACCCTCAGTCCTATACCAGATAAATGGCAGCCAGTGAAGCCCAGAGAAGTTCATTGGGCAGGCAGAACAGAACTCAGGGCTCTGGACCTCAGTTTTTCTGCCAGGCCCCCCGGATACTACCTGGGCTCTCTGTCCCCACATGTGGGCTGCACACCAGTACAGATAACACAGCATTTGGAAGTATTCTGAAGGTTTTAGATTAGAAAAAAGTAACACCTTTTCTCCTGATGACCCAAGGCAGTCATTCTCACTATAGATGAAAATAGGGCCAAAAAGAAAAAAGAAAAAGGAAAAGAAAAACTCACTTGTAATCCTAGTACCCAGAGATAACCATTGCTAATGTTTTTGTGTATTTCCTCCTAAATGTCTTTCTTCCTAAACAAATAGGTATATTTTAAACAGAAATGGGCTGTTATTAAAATAGTAGTCTGGGGAATGCGGAAGAGTGGATGACCACCTAGCACCCCACACCCTGGGCCCTGGTAGACAGACGAGTGAAGAAGATGCCAATCATCACAAACCCTGCCCCTGCACCATTGTGCTCTGCCTGACTCAGCTGCAGGATTCTTGGATGAACCAAGGTCAGTGCCCCGTCTCCCAGCACAGCCGGTACCTGAAGCGGGGGTTGGGAAGAAGGGAGGGGTCTCACCATGGCCAGCTCAGCCTCTAGCTCCTTCATCCGGTTGTCCTTGAGGTCCAGCTGGGAGCGCAGTGCCGTGGCGTGGTCCGTGGCCTCCTTGGCTTGGCGCCGAAGCTCCCACTTCTCCCGCTCCAGCAGGTCCTTCTCCTTAGCCAGAGCTTTGACAGCGTCCTCGCTCTCCTGTAGGGGGTGGGGGGGAAGAACACCAGGGTGTCACCACGGGGGGTGTGGCGCCTCCTCTTGGCCGGGAGATATCCAGAGAGGCCTTGACTACCGACCACAGGAAGACAAGGGAGGCTCAGGCTCTGCAGTGAGGAAGCCCTGGGTTCAAATCCTGGCTATGCCACAAACTAGCTGGGAGACTGGAACAGAGGTAAACCGTTAGTAGATGCTCAGGAAATATTTCTCAACGACTAAATGAGCAAATGCTTGTCATAGGTATGTTGTTTCACGTCGTCCAGTCCTGGGTTTCTCTGTATTTAAAATTGCGGGGCGGGGCGTCAATATTACACGTTTCAAAGAGTCGTTAATGAGACTGAATTCGTGTGAGGGAGGATTTAACCAGAGTGTGACAACAGTGAGGGTCAAGAGTGGGTTTGGAGCTTTGTTCTGTTGTTTGGTCACATGTCTGTCACTGGGAGGCAGGGACAGAGAAAGGGACACCTGCAGCCCAATCTCCTTGGCTGCCATGGGGTCCTGCCCCCACCCTCCGCGCTCACAGCAGGCAACGACGCAGGCCGAACCCCTCAGCTCGCTGTTGCGTCTGAAGGCCGGTCACCCGGTCCGTGCTCCGGGTCGGTCCCCCTGCGTGAGCTGTTTTCTCTGTGACGCTGAGGGAAGGGCCCAGGGCTCCAGCTGCGTGTGCTGGAGCAGAGTCAGCAGGCAAGGAACATGTGAGGCCTGACCTCTGCCGGTGAGAGCCAAGTTTTAGAACAGCAGCTGTCTTCCCAGGAGGAAGGGTCCTAGCAGGGGGCCCTGCCCAGCCCCAGCTGCCGAGCCACCGCCTTCCTATTCACCCAATCAAAAGCCAAACTCTGAGTGGCCTGGGACGATGGAGAGGCGGCCATCCTGCCTTGTCTAACGACCCTGTCACGGAAAGCCTGACTCCCAGATGGCCAGGCACCAGGAGGCTGAGGGAGACCCTGGCCCTTTCTCTGTGTCTGTCCCGGAGCTGTGGCTACGGCTTAGGTTCCGGGGGGAAGTCTGGGTCGAATTCTGGCTTTGCAAGGACTACCACACCTCAGCTTCCTCATCTGTAACACGGGGGTGATGCCACATGCATGCGAGGGTGTGGCTGCAAGGACTGATAATTCACACGGAGAGCTCGGCGTGACTCCAGGCTCACGCCCTCCACCCCCATGTTTTCTCCCTGTGGCCTTCCCTGCCCCCCCCACCCCCACATCTCGGAGAGTGGCCCTGGGTTCTCTCCAACCCATTTGCTTGTACTGGTGCCCAATACTGGCCACTCAACCAACATTCAGATTCATCAGCAGGTGTGAACCAGACAAAAATCCCTGCGCTGTGGAGCTTACACTGAAGCCCTATTGCGCACTTGCTCCGTGCGAGCAGGGACGTGCCACGCTCATGCATCGGCACACCCGGGCCCCAGAATGGCAGCCTGGCAGAGAGCCCCTGACACGTCCTGCCGATGAAGCCAACGTGCAGGACTCAGGTCAAAGGCCATCACGTGGAGGCTCGGGCGGTGCTGGTGAGGCGAGGACACGCTTCCTCGGTCCCCAGACCCCCGCTTCAAGGTGTGCTCTAGTGGACATGGTGCGGGGACCATCCCTTCCGGGACGCGTCCCTGGCACCAGCACCCTGGGGTCAGGATGCCTGGGTGTGAGTCTCAGGCCAGTCCGTTGCAAACTGCCGGCCACTGCTATGTTGTTGTTTAACTCCCGGAAACCTTGACCCACCGTGAGACAGCGACAATCCCGCTCCCCGGGGTGATGGCTTCGGGAGGGACCGGCGCTGCAAGGTAAGAGTGCCGGCTACAGAGTCACCGGCCAGGTGCGCTCTCAGGCTCTGGAAGCCAGGAGACTTTCTACCACTGCTAATTTCTCCTCTCTCCTGGGAGCTGTGCTGATGGGGGTCAGGGCCACAGGTGACAGGCAAGGCCCCTTGGGTCACACCATGGACTCAGCTCTTTCCAGCACCCGCCCAGATGGCGAGCTCCTTCTCCAGGGCTGAGCCGCGTCCCGAGCATCTGCCCCCAGCGTCCTGTAGCCACGCCGAGACTGTGGAAGGGCCCAGGAAATGAAGAGTGTGGGCCTGAGCGACTGGGCGAGGACCGTTCTTTGGCACTGGCTCATGGATACGAAGCTGCTTTCCAAATGTCCCTGAATTAGGAGGAAGGTCCACTGGGACCTTCAGGACTGTTTTCGTCTCTGCATCTCTTCTCAGGCACTGGCCCCCCTGGTCGTCAGCAGACTGAGGGCTCGGGGCTGGGGGAGGCCGGTCGGTGCTTGCAGGCTTGGGGGGGACTCCGGACACTGCCTCCCCCACCCCCGCCACAACCACACGCCCTGGCAACAACTGCCGCGAACGTTCCGGGCCCACGTCAAGCACGGTGCTGCAGGTTTTAGGTGCGTTGTGATACATACGTATATATAGACATGCAAATACATACATTTTAAATCCTTACCAGAGGATCTTAGAGAGGGCGAAAGGGAGACACAGATACAGACAATGTGAGAGAGAGAATCATCGACCAGCTGTCTCCCCGACTGGGGATCAAACCTGCCACTTAGGTACGGTGCCCTGACCGGTGATCGAACCCACAGCCTTTTGGTACATGGGACAACCCACCAACCAACTGAGCCCCGGCCAGGGTGTGCACTGTGATATTCAAACCTCACCACCACCCACGAGGTGGAGTAACTCCCCCAGCCCCACAGACAGGGTGGCGGAGGTCTCGGTCCTTGCCGGAAATGGAGGCAGGAAAGGAACAGAAAGGAGACCTGCCTCGGGGTTCGGAACCCCTTCCGGGGTGGCCTCCTTGGTCAGGTCCTCAGGAACCTCCTCCAGGCGCTCCTCAATGCCCTCCTCACCCAGAGCCGGGCAGGCCGTCTGCCCTTGGAGCCCCAGCCTTGGCGGTCAGGCAAGCTCTGCACCACCATGTCACCACGGCTGCGGAGTCGCTAGGTGATTGGAACTTTTCAGTTCCCCTGTAATTTCCCGGGGCCGCTGTCGTGTATGCGGTCTGTCACTGATCAAAACATCATTATGTGGCACATGTTTCTGTCTATAGTCTACATGTTTGTGTCCCGCCAAAATCCACAGGCTGGAATCCCAACCCCCGATGCGATGGTTTAGGAGGCGGGCCTTGGGAGGTGCTGAGGTCACGAGGGTGGAGCCCTCATAAAGGACACCCCGCAGAGCTCCTGCACCCTTCTGCCACGTGAGGTCACGGCGGCAAGTCTGAGGCCTGGAGGATGACCAAGAAAACAGGCGGTGGCGGGCTCCCTCTCCTCCTCTCTGCTTCCACAGATGTCCTCCCGATTGCCACATCTTGTCTACAAGTGACAGGCCAGGAGAGGCCAACTCTAGAGGGACCCAGCTCACCAACTGTGAAGGATGCTGGCAGCGGAAGCCGGGGCCCTGCTGCTTGGGCTGGCGGCACCCGGGGACGGCTGAAAGCCCCAGGCTGCGGTCAGAGGCTGTGGGCCGCCTGGCCCGGGGAGCCCTGCCAGGCTGCGCCCATCATAAGTGGGTGGTGAGAGGGGGTCGGGGCGGGCGAAGACCAGGGTGGGCTGCAGGGAGGAGGAGGCCTTTCTGTCCCCCTCCCCGCATCTCTGGCGCTCTGGCCTCTCAGCTCCGAGGCAGCACCCGCGAGTGCACTTGTGCGACTGGCCCATTGAAACTTCCATGGCCAGCAAGGCCGAGCACACCTGCAGCCTCCGCTTTCTCCCGAGTGCGGTGAGCTTTGGTCATGGCCCTTGCCATACGGCGTCATGTATGTGAAGAGCAGTTTTCCACAGTGTTTCTGCTCCCCACAACGGAAGGTTACAGCTCTCACCTGGTGGATACGGCAGCTCACTAGGGGCCTGTTCGGTTGGGGGGACCGACTCTTTTTCCTTTAAGAATTGGTACCCTCTTCAGCATGTCCACACCATGTACACCAGGTTCCTCAGTTACCTGACTTACACTCCTACCCACTCTGCAGAGCCCAACTCATAGTCACCTCCTCTGGGAAGCCTGCTAAGACTGCTTCTCTGCATGCAGAATTTCCATCTGCCTCAGTGGGGCCCCCCAGCTCTCTCCCCACACTTTTATTACGGTACTATTAACAAGGTGCATAGCTAATGTTACGCGAGCGCTTACTATGCACTAGGCACCAGACTGAGCGCTCTGCATTCAGCATCTCAAATAGTCCTTATCACAGCTCTGCAAGGTCTGCACCATGTGCTCGGAGTAGCAGACGCGGAAACGGAGGCCCTGGAAGGCTGAGCTGTCCAAGGGCACAAACGTGGGGAGCTGGGATCTGAACCTGGGCCAGCCTTTATCCAGAGTCCCCACTGTCACCGACAGCCACCCTGACCAGGTGTGCTCCATCTCAGTGCCCACGCTGGGCCAGACACGTGGAAGGCCACCCTGTGCAGGGCGGTGGGGAGGGGAGCTGGCGTCTGCGGAGGGCGGGCCCCTGACCTTGCGGTGCTGCTCGTAGTTCCGGATGAAGTCCCGCAGCTGCTCCTCGCGGCTCTCCAGCGTGGCGTACAGCTGCTGCATCTGGCTCACCAGGTCCGTCTTCTCGCCCTTGAGGCGCTTTCGGTCGGCTTTCATGGCTGGGGGAGGGAGCAGAGAGTGAGTTCCAGAGACCCGAGCTGTCTGTCAGTCCTGAAAGCTGAGAAGGGACCCTATTCCTATCGCCCTTTTGACAGATGAGGAAATAGCGTTCAGAAAGATGAAGCTTCTTTCCCAACCTCCCATGCCACTCAGTGGCATTCTCGGGATTCGAACCCAGATCTGTCTGTTCTTGGAGTCCTAGTTGTCACCTCTCCATTTTACTGATCCAACCAGGGGGGGCAAGTCCTTGATTTAATGTCTACCCCTGCTCTGAACTGCTAGGTCCCCGGTGTGAAGGAGCTGGAGGCCTGGTGGGCCTGCGACCCCAATGGCCCCGGAAGCTGGTGGATCCAGGATCCTGAGGCAATGACCCCACGGGCTCCCCTGAGCCCACCAGCACCAGTCAGCCCGGCCCGCCAGCCCACCATCTGCCCCATTTCCTCCATGGGGACAGCGTTTGATTAAAAACATGCAGCAGCACATGACAGCCCAAGCATGAGCAACAGAGGGAAAAATGAATACGTGAAATTCATCAACGTTAAAAACTCTTATCCTTCAAAGGACACCATCCAGAAAGTAATTTGACAACTCGGGGAATGGGAGAAAATATTTGCAAATCATTATCTGATAAGGGTCATATCTAGAACACGAGTTTAGAAGAACTCTTAGAGCTCAACAATAAAAAGACAGATGATGCAATTTAAAAAAATGGGCAAAGGATCTAGATAGATACTCCTTCAGGAAATGGCCAATAAACAGATGAAAAGGCGCTTGACATCACTAGTCTCAGGAAAATGCAAATCAAAACCACAAGGAGCTGCCCCTTCTCTCTCACTACAATGACTAAAATAAAAAGGGAGACAACAGCAAGTGTTGGCACGGATGTGCAGAGACTGGAACCACCGCACAGTGCTGTCGGGAATGGAGAATGGTGCGGTCGCTGTGGAAAGCAGGCTGGCGGTTCCTCAAGTGACTGAACATCAAGTTACCCTACGACCCGGCAACCCCACTCCTCAGCAGGTGCCCAAGAGGAAGGAAAACATCAGCCTGCACAAGCACTTGTGGGCAGATGTTCATGGTAGAGTCAATCCCAGCGGCCCACAGGTGAAGCCGCCGCATGTTCATCAGCTGATGGACGCAGCGTGTCCATCTAAAGGGATGTTATTCGATGATAAAAAGAAGTAAAGATGCACGCTACATTATGAATGAACCTTGAAAATATTATGCCAAGTGAAAGGAGCTAGTCACCAAAGGCCACATATGGGGTGGGTCAGAAGTAGGTTTACAGTTATGAGTACCCAAAAGAGTTTATTCTTGCATTACTGTTTGCTAATTATTGTACTGTTTTCTGTATGAACAACTGCAAGCCTACTTTAGCCCCATCCTGTATTGTGCGACTTCATTTCTATGAAGTGTCTGGAGTAGGAAAGCCTATGGAGATGGAAAGTAGGCACAGAGTGGTTAAGTCATTTGCCCAAAGTCACACAGCCACACCTGAACCCAGAGCCCACACACTCGATCCTACATTATGCTGTCTCTACAGTGAAGCCCCCAAACCCAGAGGGGCCCAGATCCACAGCCTGCTGAGGACGGTGACATGGGGCAGGCAATGGCTGGGCCACCCCACCTGGTCCCGGACATCCAGCCCTGCAAACCTGGCCCGAGGACCCTGAGCTCCTGGCCCTGCCGGATGGAGGTGAGGGGATCCATCCTCCTGGCCTTTGCCCTCCCGCCCCCTGCCCCTGGTAGAGCAGGGTGGAGGCAGGTTAACCAGGGCCATGTCATCTCGTGCAAGGAGCCGTGGGGAGACCCTGCAGAGGGGGCTCTAGGTCTCTGAGGCTCTTTAAACTCCAGCTCTGAGCCTCCCGACTCCCACAGCCGGACCTGACTTCCTTGTGGCCAGCTTGGCCAAGCAGCAACTTAGGTTGCCAAGGCCAGAACCCCAGACCCAGGGGGCAGTGGAGAGAGGACTCACTTGCTCCTCTGTCCTGTCAGTCAGCGGTGGCCACACCAGGCCTGAGGGTGGGTGTGGGAGGGGGCAGAGCTGGGCTAGTTTTGTGCCCTGCACCCTAACATGGGGTGACCACATCACTGGTGAGCCTCATTTTAACAAAACCCAACATCTAAAGATGTAACCTGGTCAGAAAGAACCTCCCACAAGAGCTGGGGCCCAGCTGTCACTGAGGAATCGGAAATTCCCATCTGTCCCCTCTCGTCTCATCCTGGCTGCACTCCCTGTGGCAGAGATGAGTGGGTGGGTGGGAACCTGTATCATCCCATTTTACAGGGGAGGAAACTAAGGCCACACGGCCAGCGAACAGCAGAGCGGGCACCCGACTCCTGGTCTCGGAGGTTTTGGATTGGCAGGGTGTGAGAGCCAGAGGGAAGCCCCGTTGAGAGGAAGAGCTCCTAGGGAGGCCGCTGACCCAAGCAAAGTGACCACTGTGGCTTCTCAGAGGGACCTTGGGTGGGCCTCTGCCCTTGGGTTGGAAATTGAACCCCCTGGGCTGACCTCCTTCAGCCCCATCTGGCTGAGAACCAAACTCCAGACTTTGCTCTTGGCACTGGAGCTTTGCAAGGGGCACCCCCCTACCCTTCCTGGTGCATTGCTGGACCTTCCTTCACCTTTGCCAAGTGGCCTTGGAGGGCGTGACGCTGCGGTCCCTTGCTGGCCCCGCAGAGCTCCTTGCTGCTCCAACCTGCACCATCTCTGCATTTGCTGGAGAGGCTGCATGTCTCTCTCCGTCCATCAGTGAGGGCTGCAGGTGAGCCCGCGTCTGTGTGTTGGTGGCCTCAGGGGGGTGGAGCTACGCCCTTCTCATCCACTGGGGGATCCCTGAGAGCAAGGGCTGACCTCTGCCTTCAGATCAGTAGCTCCTCCCTAAGAGGAGAGTGAGAGGCCCCCAAACTGCTTGATTAAACCTCTTTTAAGTGCCATGCTCCATGTCTACTGCTGTGAGGGGACAGGGATGACAAGATGGGGTCCCTATCTTTTGGGTGGCAGCAGATCTGATCGAGGAGACAGACCCATATACACATGGATGACACAGGTCTCCATCTACCCTCCTTCTTCCCGAGAGAACCCCAATTTTGCTTGGGCCTAGTTAAGACACAGCTCCCCAAGCTCTCCTGCAGCTGAGGGGGGGGGGCATGTATCACAGTTCTGGCCACTATGTACGCAAAAGTCTACCGGGAAACCCACTGCATTGTTTATAAAAAAGGTCACAGTAAGCTGGCAGTTTCCCTTGCCTTTTGCCCCTCCGTTTTCTTCCTGCTGGGCACATGGATGTGATATTCTGAGGCACAGCAGCCATTTTGTAAGTATAAGGATGAAGCCACAAGCTGACACGGGGAGCCAGACAGCCAGACAGAAGGAGCCTGGACTGCTGGTGGCATCACCCAGGCCAGAATTCCTTATGACAGGAGAAAAATGAACCCCACTGTTCATGGGATTTCCCGTTACATGCAGCCCAACGCACCCCTAACTGACACATCGAGGCAGGCTGTGAGAAGTGCCGGCACCTCCACTGCACAGGCTTTGCTTCAGGATCCCTTCCCACAAGCTTTCCTTGGGGGTCCCTGCTGTGCCCAACTCTGGTCTGAGAACTGAGAAAACACAAAAGCAGAATCCCTGGGAACGAGTGCCAGGTGAAGACCACCTAATAACAAGGAAAGGCGACTTGGGAAGCATGGTGTGAACAATGCTGCCGTCGTGCTGACCCCCAGCTTCTTTTGAAGCCACATTTCCACAACCTGCTCACGAAACCTCCCACAAAGGAGCAGGACCTGGGGCACTGGGGACTCCTGCACCGGTGAGGTGGGCAAGAGGGTGTGTGGTTCCCCACTGAGCCTGAACAATGTGGCTGTGTAGCCCCCATCACATGGGGTCTGGTATTGCAACTCTTAAGAAAACGAGGAGGTTCAGCAGGACACTCCCTAAGAAATGCTTTCAGCCACACGCACACAGCTGTGAACTCCGCACAAGGAAAGGCTTTCTTCCGCCCTGCGTCATAGGTGTGCTTTTTTCTCTCTCTTCCCAAGCTGCTGTGATGTTCTCCGAACGTCCCTAACACAAGTGGAGGTCTGCCAGGCGTGACCGGCCCTCTCTGCCTTGGCGGGAGCTCCCCAGCGCTCCGTTCGCCTTCCCAGCCATCGGCTTCGCCCAGGCGTGTCCCATTCCAGCAGCTAGGCCAGTGGAACCACTGCCATGGTGACGGGTGATGTCAGGCCCAGCAGGCCCTGCAGGGTCACGGAAGGAGGGAGCCTAGCTCCTTGGAATGTGGGGACCCTGGGGTGGGAGCAGGGTGCGTGAGGAGGGACCTATTTTTCTAATTCTGAGGCAGCCGGATGCATACATGAGATGACGGGTGTCACGGGGGCCCTGGCTACAGCCCACACCGACGGTACTTCTCTGGGGTACTTCTTCAACGGTACTTTTCTCAAGCTTCTGAGGTGGGCCTGGCCACAGCAGACCTCTATCGCAGACAAGGGGCAGCCTGAGGCAGCGCCGGCCCATGTAACTTCTGCAAATGTAACTCTGGGCGGTGGGGGGTGGCACCAGAGAGAGGAGGTCTCTGCACTGACCCCTCTCCTCTCAGGCAAAGCAGACCCTCACGTCCAAGGCCCAGGCAAGGGGGTCACAGCCAGCATTCGAAGAGAATAGGACAGGTTAATTCTGAGCTTCTGGGGGCTGGGGGCCTGGAAGGTAAGGGATTTTATAGGGTGCTTTTGAGCACAAGGGATTTCTCCTTACCCACCGAGGCAATGCATGCAGTGAGAACCTCGTGGAGGAGGGAGGAGTCAGGTTGTCAGCTCCCCCCTCTCTGAGCCTCAGTTTCCCCCAGCATGAACGTGCTAGACTCTGTGAGCTTCCTTTGGCTTCTGAGATCCTAGGACACTTTGCCTTGATGGCCACCCCCGCCCTCCCACTTGGGTCAATGGCCGTCATCAGTCATCAACACCACACAGCGGGGCAGGACGAGCATCGGCCTGGGGTCAGAGGCCCTGGGCTCTGTCCCTGCTCTGAGACCTTGGGCAAGTCACTTACCTCCCCATGCCTCAATTTCCTGAACACTAAAAGGATCCCCACGTGCCAGGCATGGCACTTTTCGAAGCCCTTTAGGGGTGTTTGTCACTTAATTCTCACAACCCCCTTAAGTCATTTCACATGACAAGACGAGGAAGGGGCCCCCAGGGAGAGCAAGGAGCCTGGCCAGGCAGTGAGTGCCAGCGCCCACCTGGCCCCAGCACCCACCAGGCCTGCCTCCCCGCTGCTCTGCTGTCTCCACAATCTACTGCCACCCCCAAGCAATCCCGCACAGCCCGGTCAGCCTCACCCGCTCCTCGGAGCTGCTGCTGGGGGTGGTCCTGTGGAGGAGACGACTGAGGCTCAAAGGGTCCACTTACTCATCGAGACCCGCGCAGCTCAAGTGGTGGGCCCTGGCCTGGCGTCCCTAAGTCTGACCTTGAACCCCTCATAGTCGTTCAATTAACCCCGTGGAAGAACCCTGTTGTGGTTGTGAACGGCAGAGCCTGTGCCAATCTAGACAACCAGTGGGCGGTCCAGCACACACGAGTCCCTCTGTCCCTGCAGCGGCCACGCAGTCCAGGGGGCTTCCTGAGGTTTCCATTAGACGTGGTTTGGCATTCTTGTGCACACCCCCCGATTGTTCAGTGGCTGCTGGAAGGAGGGGGTGGGTGTGTGTGTGCGCACGCACACACATGCACTTGAAAGGCAAAGCTCTAGGAATCTTCCACTGGTCACCCCCTCTTGCTTGCAGGATCCTCAGCCAACCCCAGACAGTCTCGTTCCACACGGTCAGATTTCCCCTCAGTTGAGCTCAGAAGACCGCAGGCCTGGCTGTGGGTGGCCCAAAGCCGAGAGCCCTTGTGCAAATTTCCAGCCTGGTGGACCCCAGACAAACCTAGACTCAGAGGTGGGGAGGGGTAGACTTCAGCCTGTGTACGCCGATCCCAGGCGATGCCAGCAGGGGGCCCCCCTTTCTCTTCCTGTCGACATTCCTGACCAGTTGAGCCTTCAGCATCTACTGATTCTGGGAAAGGAAGGGTGGGCAGGCGGGAGCCAGGAGGGCCTGGCAAAGCACTCTGAATAAAGACCCATCACGATGTTCTTCCAGCTCAACTTCGCTTTACAGATGGGGAAACTGAGGCAAAGAGCGGGAAAGGGAATATCCAGTATCTCACAGTGAGTCAGCCCAGGTCTCCTGATTCTTAACCGACATTCTTAGGTTGGGTTAAAAGCCCTGGCTTTGGAGCCTGCCTGTCAATGGCTCAGTTTCCTCATCTGTAAAATGGGGACAGAGAATATAATCATCTCTGGCCTACACAGAACAGACTGCCGTATCGTGGGTGAACCAGCAGGTGCCAACTGTGAGCACGCGAGGAGGAGGGAACCTCAGAGAGAGACGCAGCTCCAGACCCACGGAGCCCCGGATTCCAGTCCAGCCGTCGCCCATTGCCAGCCGGCGGGCCTTAGACCTGCATGCAGCGCCTCTGAGCAAGTTCCCCCAGCTATTAAGGCTCGTGTGACATTACCCCACACATGCGTACAACAGGGGGTCATTGAATGCTATCGTTTCTTCCTGTCTGTCTACTCTCCAGGCTCCCAGGCCTGACCTCAGGCCCCAGGAGGCCTCGGAAAACACAGGTTGACTCGACCCACAGGCTGCTCCCTGAGGAGAGGCCCAGGGCAGGGAGGAGGAAGGCGCAGCCCAGGGAAGCACGTTAAACACCCACAGACTTACGGCCCCAGGATGGCCATACACCAGTTTGATTTTTTCCTGTTTGAAAGCTGAGCAAGGTGAGTTAAGAACAGGTTAGAGTTCAGCCTCCTTATAAAGGTTAATAAGCAGGCTCGTGCCCCATTAGGAGGCACTCGGGCAAGAGAGAAAAGCCAACCATGCACCTGGGCAAGTGGCAAAACCTCACCCGCAGCCCCCGGTCCAGGGTCTGGCCTGGGACGCTTCTGCTGCTCAGGAATGGAAACCCCCTTTTTCTTCTCACCACCTGGTAAAGTGGGTTGGCCAGCTCCCGTGGCCAATGAGTGGCGGAACTGGCACTTGACCCCAGCACTTTGACATTCAGGCTCATGATCTTTCCGGAATCCCCGCAGCTCCTCTTTCCAAGCGCAGCCTGGAAACTTAGGCAGCCTGAGCTTTCCAACCTCCTGGCTGGCCTAGGAAAGGCAAATACCAGGAACACAGGTTCTCATTGTTCAATCCTGCGACCATGCAGCCATGACTAATCAACCAAGCTCCAGAGGACCCTGGCTTGACTGGCGATGTCTGCCACAGCACAGGAATGAAATGCAGGTTTGCCAGCTCTGCCTCCAATGGGGAGGCAGATGCCATCACTGACTGATCAGACTTGGCATGTCTGGGAGTCTAGTCTGGCTAATGCTGTGCTAAACACCATTGTACCCCATGGAACCAAGTCAATGCCGTTTAACCAAAAGAGCAAGAAGCAATTCGTTCAACTGGCAGAAAACCAGCGCACTCACTGATGAGATGGTGGCAAGCAAACTCCACCCTCCATGCTTAAAGGTCAGAGAGCAGATGACCTTTCTTTTCTCACATGGGTCACAGGCAAATGAAAGATCACTGGGGTTACTTGTACATTTTTAAATTCATCCCTGACTAGCAACATATGCTTCTCGGGGGCAGACACCTGGCCTGCCTTGTTCACTACTGTATTTCCAGCATCTAGACCCATGCCTGGCACATAGTAAGTGCTCAGTAAATACTGACCGACTGACTCGCATATGAAGGACCAAACCCTTCCCTGGGTTTTCTTAAATGTCTCTATTTCTCAATATCAGCAATTAATTAATACCACCCAACCACATCCATGGGCTTTGCATGGGTGCTGGGCTGCTGGTCCGAGCAGGTGTCCATAGAAGAGGGAACAAAGGGGAGATTTGGGCCCAGACACGGCTGGGGGAGCAGGCTCTGCAGCCAGAGACCTGGGTTTGAAGCCCGGCCCTGCCATTCTCCAGCTGTGAGACCTTGGGTGGGTTTCTTAACCTCTCTGTGCCTTTTCCTCCTATACAGTGGGGCTCAGTTTCTACCCCACCCTATGGCGGCGAGCATTAAATGAGAACAGAAGCTCTGCGTTGCACCTGATGACGGCTTTGCCGAGCTTCACCTTCTAAGTGGCAGTGTAACGATCGCTTCCGAGGGGACTGGGCACCTTGTTGGGGGAATTTGAACAGAGGCTGCGGTCCCACTGGGTGCAATGGCACCTTGGAACCTGGGCGGGGGTCCCGGGAGGAGGGGGCATGCCTTTATCAGCCATCTGCAGATTCTCAAGCACAGACACCCAGCAGCTGGGGTGTTCGGGGGTGCAGTCGGGGCCTTTTGTGGGCTGTGCGTGGTCCTGCCTGGGGTGGGGCCCCCGTCCCTGCCCCACCCCTCAGCTCTGGGTCTGCTCAGAGCTCACCTGGAAGCCCTGAGGGTGGCAGCCTGGGGAGTCAGGCCCCCACTTCCTGCTGAGGGAAATGAGAGGACCGGCAGGGAGGGGGGTGTGCTTGTTTTCCAGCCTCCGAGGGCGAGTCCAGGAAAAGTCCTCCTTCCTCCGAATCGCCACTAAAAATAGTGGCAGGGGACGGGCCCAGATCACTGACATTTCCGAGACTCAGGGTGGTGGAGGTTTCTGGAAAAGAGGCATCAGCCACAGGCCCCGCGCCCCACACAATGAGGACTATTTTTAAAGGCTCTTGTTGGTGTGTGAGGTCATCCTCAGGCAAGATGACGGGCTGGCTTGGCCTCAGAGGAAGAGGAGGGGGAGGAGGAGGAGTTCAGAAGGCAAAGGGTGGTAGAAAGGGGGGCGGGATGCCGGAATGCAAGTCAGTGCGCTGTGTGGCCTGGGGGAGGCCCACACCCTCTCTGGGTTTTGGTGTCACGCCCTCAAGATGGTCCATGGGGCCTCGGGAACCTTCAGGAAGCTGCACTGTGCACCTGGGGCCTGGTCTCCAGCAGAGACCCCGAGGGCAGTTCGAGGGCGGACGCAGGCGGCACACTGGTGGCTGTGGCCAGGCCCTTCCCAGGTAAGTTCAGAAGGAGACGGTCTGGACCCTCAAGGGCGCAGACCCTGGAGCTAGACGGTCTGGGCTCCAACCCCAGCTTTGCCACATGCACACGCACCAGAGCTGTGACTTGCAGTGAATCACATTGCCCCCGGTCTCCTGTAAAAGAAGGATGAAAACAGCTCCTGCCTCAGCCTATGTCCACAAGCGCATACCGGAGTGTGCCCCAAAGGGCCTGCGTGAGTTCACACCAGTGCTCCCCATGAAAGCTCCGCACTGGAAACACCCTATCAGCAGAAGGGCCACACCCATCGCGGCCCCTTCTCGTGGTGGGCCACTCGGTCTAACGAGGAGGAGCGACTTAACTGCCACACACACAGCATGGGTGAGCCACGCAGACCAAACACACACCAAGGAAGCCAGACGCACAAGTGTGTGTGTTGTATGATGCCCTGATAGCACGCGACACACACGAAACTCATCCTCAGGGAGGAGTCAGGAAGAGGCTGTCCACATGGCGGGACAGCGGCAGGAAGGAGACACAGGAGGGCTTTCGGGGACCTAATGATGCTTAGCTGCTAATGGTAGCTAAACAGAGCTGCTTGATGTGGGTGCTGCTCATATAGACGTGTTTCGTTTTTGACAATGCACCAAGCTGTAAACTCGAGAGCTGCACTTTCCAGCATGGATGTTATTCTTTAACAGAAAGCTTTAAACAGTGGCCACCTCACAGGACTGGTTTTATACAGGCAACACGCTCAGATGGTGTTCCATGTAGGGGCGGAGCTCAGGGAATGTCAGCCCTTATCATCTGGGGACTAGGTGGGCCCCCTGCCACCAGGGGACACCCCAGGAGATGGCAGCTCGATGTGTGGGCAAGGGGAGTGGCCACGTCCCCATGAATCCTGCAGGTCTGCTGGGGCTGAGGAGGAATGTGAACTGGGGGTTGGCCCTGGGTTCGAAGCCCAGCTCCATTTTACATGGACGAAGATGGCACCTTTCATGCGGGGCTGAGGGGTACTGAAGGGGAAAGATGCTCACAAAGGCATATGGACAGGGCTCATGTGGTGTGGGTCAGTGTGGGCTTCTCCAGCTCTGGTGATGGTGATGGTGGTGATGGTGATGACGATGGTGGTGGTAGTGGTGGTAATGATGGTGGTAGTGATGGTGGTGATGGTGATGGTGATGGTGATGATGGTGGTGAGGACAACAGCAGCAGCAGTTAATGTTGAGTATTTTCTGTGAGTCAGGTATTGTTCTACATCTTGTATGTTTTCCCTGAATTTTCCTTCATAGCCATCCGTGAGGTGGTTGCCATCATGATCTCTAGTTTACAAATGAGGAAACTGAGGCGAAGTTTGGCTGGGCTGACCGGCTGGTGAGCGGGGGCAGGGCTCAGCCCAGGTGCTCCGGCTCAGGGCCCTGCTTTTCACTTCGTCCAGGTGGGCGGTGCCGGCGCCTCACGGCCAGGGCGAACACCGGCCTTAGCCGTGGAGAGAGTGGAGCCTGATGGCTCCATTGCATGAGATCTTCCAACTCCCTGCGGGCCCCTGGCCCGGGCCCTCCTGGTGGACCTGCAGGGTCACCTCAGGGACCCAGGCCAGCTGCTGGGAAAACACAGGTCACAGCCCAGGTGGGGCTTGAAGCGGGATGTCCAGGATTTGGGTCCTCTTCTGCCTCCCACCCGCTGTGTGCCTTCAGGAAGCCATGGGACCTCTTGGAGACTCAGTGTTCGGCCCTGTGGGATGGGTTCGATAAAATCCTGGCAGCTGCACAGACTCAGAGGGAAGAGCCTGCAGGGGAGCTTCATCAGCCATAGAGGGTGTCCAGGGCGTGGGGCGGCTGTCCACAACAGCTGTTCAGGACGACTGCCCACCTGTGCAGTCTGGGCGGATAAGCCTGGCTACGTCCGTCTTAACCAGAGGCCGTGGCCATGGACCTGAGCCACATTCTCATCCTCAGACCGGCACTCGCCGGCCACCAGACTCACATTCCAATCTTCACTCACGTGACTCCTGGGGGGCCTGCTGCCAAAGCTTCCTATCTTGGCAGAAGAAGAAAAGAGTGTTTTATTTATCAACCCCTTAAAGCTTCAAAAGCAATGATTATGATTTTAAACTTTTGTTATTGTGCCTTTGATGTTCTCCACCTCTAGGAGGACAGGGACAGCAATTAACAGAGGTGTGGCCGAGAGAAATCACAGAAACAGATTTTCTTGTCTTCTCTGATTGTTGGCCTCTGCTTCTGCTGCGCTGCTGAAAACTGGGGACCCTGGCCCCTGCCCCCCGCCCTGGCAAATGGCAGGTTCTTGTTGCCACCCGGGCCGGGGCCCCGAGCTAGATGACAGCACCCCTTTAATTGGCAGGGCACACGAGATTTATGGCGGGACTGGGAGTGTACTGTAATTAAGACCTCTATAAAATATTTAGACCGCATGCCCAGATATATCAATGATTATATATTTAAATGTTAATGAGTGTAATTAGATGAAAGATTAGCCGGGCCTGTCGCTGACTAAATACACGTTCAGGACTGATAAACTCTTGGACTGTGAAATTACATGTGTGAGCAGACGTGTACACTTCGGCTTCTCTGATGGACTTGGATTCATGTTATCGAAACAAACCCCAAAGGGTTGCCCAGAAAAGGGAAGGTAAAAGGGAGTCAGCAGACTAGGGGGAAGGCAGTGGGGTCAGAGAGGAGGAGCCCAAAGACCCCGTAGGGTCCTTGGAAATTGTCAAAATCAAATGAGTGAGTATACGTAAAAACTTGCTTGCCTCCATGGGTGGAGAACTTACTCCTCTTATTTGTTTATTTTTAGAGAGAGGAGAAGGGAGGGAGAACGAGAAACATCAATGTGAGAGAGAACCATCGTTCGAATGCCTCTCGCACGCCAACCAGGGGCCTGGCCCACAACTCAGGCATGTGACCTGACCTGGAATTGAACCTGTGACCTTTCGGTTTGCAGGACGACACCCAACCAACGGAGCCACGCCAGTCAGGGCGAGAAGTTACTACTCTTAGGAACAGCTAAGTCATCTCACCCCACAGACAGGCCTGTGGGAATGTTTTACAGGGGTGATACTGGAGTCTCCCCCGGAATACCAACAGTTTAAATCTAACTGTACAAAACTAAGGAGATCACAGTAACAGTATCTGCAAAAGTTGTTTCAAAACAACATCCTCTGGTAGGTCAAGAGCAAGAGGAACAGGATTTTGCTATCGGGACTTACATTTATTCATTCGACAAAATGTTACTGTGGGCTGGCTGTGTGCCGGGTGTGGAGCCAGCTGCTGGGAGCCTGGGTCCACAGGACAGACGAGGTCTGTATCCGGATGGAGACTGTGCTGGTGCAAAGGTACGAGGGCTGGGGGTGAAGCCAGGGAGGGCTGGGCCAGGGCCCATGGGCCCAGTGCAGACGCGTCTGCTTTGCTCTGAAGGGTAGTGAAAGCCGCTTGTATTTGCTTCCTGTGGCCTCCAGGGGCCGGAGAGCCTAACACCCCACACGTCTGCTCTCTCGCAGTTCTGGGGGCCAGGAGCTTGAAATGGGGCTGTGGCCAGCCCGTGCTGCCCCTGAAGGCTAGAGGAAGAACCCTTCCTTGCCTCGTCCAGCTTCTGGTGTCGCCGGCAAGCCCTGGTGTTCCTCGGCTTGTGGACGCGCTGCTCCAATCGCTGCCTCTGTCTTTGCCTGGACTTCTCCCCTCTGGGTGCTTCCACCCCCTTTAACAAGGACACCTGTCCGGGGTGATCTCATCTCAAGATCTTTACCTTAACTACACCTGCAAAGGCCCTTTTTCCAAATAGGGTCCACTCACAGGTTCAGGTGGATGGATCTTGGAGGAGCCCATGGCACCTGCCTCATGGTTGCTCAGCTGCCTCGTGGGGACTGGGTTGGGGACAAGTGGAAGCAAGGAGTCCAGGAAGGAGAAGGCGGTGGCCTGGAGCAGGGTGACAGCACTGGAGACACAGAAGTGGGCAGAGCTATGATACACTGAACAGGGGACTGCGCTTCTTCACTGCCAGAAGGGCAGTGGTCTCCAGGAACCCCTAAAATACGGAGGACTCAGCGGGACAGACCAGGCAAGGTGCACCCCGCCCTGCCCGCACCAACACTGTCTGCGTAGCAGGTGCCCTGCAGAGGAGAGGCAGAAACCCTGTCACTGCAGCTCAATGTCACCAGCTCACGGAGGGCCACCTCAGACCCCACCCTGTAAGCAAGA
This sequence comes from Anoura caudifer, assembly GCA_004027475.1. Taxonomy (NCBI): domain Eukaryota; kingdom Metazoa; phylum Chordata; class Mammalia; order Chiroptera; family Phyllostomidae; genus Anoura; species Anoura caudifer. Next base: position 54,205 of record PVKU01000495.1, read on the forward strand.
GCGAGTTCTAGCCACACCAAGCATCGGGAAGCCACATTTCTCCTTGACAAATGATTACCCAGCACTAAGGGCTATACCTCAGTCTCTCCTGAGTTTGACTCACATGAGTCTGTCATGAGAAATCTGACTTTTTGGAGCTGAAGAGCAGAGTGTAGGACTGCAGCAAGGGGATGCCACCCCTTCGCCAGACATCAAACCCATCCAGCGTACAAACCCTAAACAATTTAACAGTTGCACAGTGCTCACTGTGCACAGCAGCGTTCTAAGTACTTACGACGTTATTAACCCTTACAGAAACCCTACGATGAAGGGGCCGTTATGGTGAACTATTACTGCTCCCACTGTACAGATGGGAAAACTGACCGGCACAGAGGTCGCACCATGCAGCCAAGGACCCACCACAGCACAGCAGCAGCCTGCAGCACCTTAGTTCTCGTGACCCGCGAGGACAGTTTAACTGGAGCCAGGAACTAAGTAAGAGGCAGGAATCTGGCCGGGAGACTGGTCGCAAACTGCCAACTGTCCCCAGAGTTGCCAGCGGCTTTCCTCTAAGCAAGGGGCATGTGTCAAGTCCGCTCCCAGGAGAACAGCTTTCCTGACGGTGGCAAGTGCCTGTGCCCCCCCGTCCCCCCCTCCCCCCACCAACACACGCGCACATACAAGAAACACAAAGCTGAATTTCTGGGTCTCTTTCCCAGAGTGCTAGAGGTACCCTGCCTTTAAAAGTCACTCCAGTGAAGCTTGACTGGTTGATCGAACACTTGGCCTGGAGACAAACTGACATCAAGACAAGCGACAGACTGGACAAAATTCTGCAGCAGCAGCAGCAGCAGCAACGACCACACCCCCCCTCTGCTGCGGCTGTTTTACAAGACACCACCCTAGTCCTTCCTGGAAGCACTGGGCGAGGAGGGTGCGGTGAGAACCTACAGTTCCACTTCGCAGATGTGGCCGTCGAGGCTCAGAAAGTGAGCCAGTTGCTGACAAATGAATCAGAGCCCAGGCTGGATTTAAATCACAGACTTCCGATGAGGCGGATTTAGGCGCATTCCCTCCCGGCGGCACCCTCCCGGTGTGGCCGAATCTGGGGGCATCTGGGTGGAGGTACCCGAAGGATTTGAGTCTCCTCCAGAAGGACCAAGGGGGTGACTTCAGCTCTTTTCCTGAACTCAAGAGTATATCCTACTTCCTGCTCATCCTGTGGATCTGGGCCCGTGGCTTCCCCAGACAGAACCCTCCCCAGCAATGAGCTCCAGTGCCTGGAGGCTCACTCTAGCATCCTTCCCGTGTTTCCCAAGATGTGCTACTGTGTTGAGCTGTGAGACACAGAAGCGGAGGAAACAGACTGCTGGGCCAGCAAGGACTTTCTGAACCGTGGAAGTACTTCCCCATTGTGCCCCAGGCCCTTTGCACTCACCAGCCACCCTGCCTGAAATGCCCTCCCCCATCCCCAAGCGCAGGACGCATTTCCCTGCCTCCTTCAGGTCTCCGTCCACGGTCACCTTTCCAGAGAGGCCTTTACTGTGTCTCCTCATCTCTGAAACTGCTCTCTTACCTGACCCCTCAGTGCCGACTGGTCTCCTTCTACACTTTGGTTCTAAAGCCCTGTCCCATCGGACATCTTGTATGTTTTGCATTTGCTTGGTTATGGTCCAGCACAGGTGGGGATGTCGCCTTTCTGGTTTCCTGCTAGGCACACAGCACTGAGACCATGGCTGGGCACCCACAAGGCGCTCAGCAAATGTCTGTGGGAGCATTTAGAAGGGGCCACAGCGGAGGTGACTGCAGGGTACAGGCGGGGCAGGGAGGCAGAAGAGGGGATGCTGTTCTCAAAGCCACGGACGCATGCGGGCACCGGTGTGTCTGGGGCACCACACTCAATCCTGCATCGCCTGAGCTTTGCTAAAGTGGGAGTTGGGAAGAGTGGCTCCCAGTTGAGAAGCAGCTGACAGCTGGCACGGCTTCTGCTGGAAGGTGCAGAGGTTTTTAAAGAGGGCCTGTTTCTGTGGGTGCCTCCCTCTGTCCAGATTCCTGAGCTGTGCCCTGCATTGGGCCTGGAAGAACCCAGGGTGGTTTAGTTGTAGACCTAAAACCTGGTGGTTGGCGGCTTATGTCTCCAACCCAGAGGTGAGGTGCCACCTGTGTTCCAGGCCCCCACCCCTGCCAGAGATGGAAAAGACTTGGGCTTCGCTGGGTCCATTTCAGACAGTTTTCTGGCACTGAAGACACAGCTACCTCTGGGAGGCTCTTAGAACAGGGTGTTCTTTCTCTACTCGCAGGCAGCTGGAGCCGGCCACCTGGTTCAAGTCCCAGCCCTTCCATTTGCTAGCTGGGCGACTCTGCGTGAGTCTCTTACCTTCTCTGCGCCTCTATCCCTGTGTGCCTTGTGTCAGCCTCACAGGATACACAGACTTTCTGCTTTTGAGGACTTTACGGCCCGATCCACAAGCAGGTCTGAATACAAATGATGAGAGTCATGTCTACTTATTTTGCCCATTCATTCATTCATTCATTCATTCATTCATTCATTCAGGCAAACTTTCTTCGCTATAGTAAGCCTGGCACCACACTAGCACAAAAGCAAACACCTGGAGTGTCTTGACTAACAGCCCGAGGCAAGTAGGAGCTCCAATAGAGGCTGTGCGCAGACCAGCCCTGGGGAGGAGGAAGGTGGTCAGACAGAGATCACGAGCTGGACAGACCCCTGGAAAGAGGCAGGACTGGGCCTCTCCCAGACTCCTGCCGGCAGGCAACGAGGCGACCAACTGCCTCTGGAGGCTGTGTGCCCAGTGCCTGCCAGACCTCGGGGCATTTGGGACAGGGCAAGGGGACAGACCGCGTCCTCAGCCCCGACGGGAGGCGTGCACTCTGGAGGTAACGTGAGCCCACGGCCGCTTTCCCTCTGCCCTCGGTGCTGTGCGGAGCACCCGGGCGCTCACACGGACTGGCTCCGTAAAAGGGCCGGTCCCAGTCTCCGAGGCTCTGTCTTGTCGACAAGGTGGGCACGACCCTCCCGTTTCTGCAAAGGCCGAGCGGGGGCTGTGAGACCCCCCTTGGTGCTGACCTACATGCTGACGCCTACGACACCTGCCTAGCACCTTTCGCTATCTGAGTGGTCGAGCCCTTCACAAATGCGAGACTGGAACCGCTGCCTGATGGGTCACTAACTCAGTGATGACAGTGCAGGATCCAACTCACCGGAAAGCTGGGACATAAAGGGGGGAAGTGGGGCCTTTACCCTGCCCTCCTGCATGAACTGTGCCCGGGGGTAACAGGAAGGAACCCCGCTGCCACGTGAAGAAGGGGCAACACACACAGACGCCCCCGCCCCGCCGCTTTTGAGTCCTGAAGGCTGCGGCTCAGGCACTGCACGTCCCGGGCCCCCCACATCACAAAAGGCACAATCGGGGCGCACGTGTCCCCAGAGGGAGGACCCAACATCTCCTCTGAAGGAATCTTGCAAAAAAAAAAAAGTGAAGCAAATGGTCGAGCCTGTAGAAGAACTGCCGACGTACAAGAAGTTCAAAGGGCAGAGGCACATGCTGAGCGACAGCCCAAGGAGGCACTCGGCAAACTTCAGATCCCGGGAAACGCACCAAACACGGCTCCTCCAACGAATAATCAGCAAGAATGATAATTAAAAAAAAAGAAAGAGGAGCCTTTAGATTCAAAGACACCTGAACCAATCACACTGCGTGGGTCTTATTTGGATCCTGAGTCCGACAAAGTTTAAAACATGGATTTAGGAGCCAAGCGGGGCTGTAAATCATGACTGGATATCTGTTTTTTTTTTTTTTTTTAAGGTGTGGCAACAGCGTGGAGGTTATTTGTTTAAGAGTCCTTCTCTTTGACAGTGACGTACTGAAGTATTTATAGGGGACATGACGTGTCTCGGATCGGCTTCTCAGTCACACGGGGGGAGGGAGTGGATGACGTGGGCCAGGATCGGCCAGGGGTGACGTGTTGGGGACAGTCGTGGGCACAAGGGACCCATTACGCTGCTCCATGGACTTCTGCATGTAACCAACGATCCATTAAAAATGCCACCAAGAGGAGCAGAGGGCAATTTACGCCTCTGCCGAGAGCTCCCGACGGCGACGGCGGCGCTTTGAGAGGCTGGCTCCTTCTGCGGTCTCTCCCTCGCCCTCCTCTGCGGCGCAGCTGACAGCTGCCTCACCTGCAGGAGCCCTCGCAGCCGCCTCTCTCTCCTCTGAGCTGCCAGGGGCTTGACAGCGGCTCTTGGCTCTTCAGAGTTCCGTGTGAAGTGTGAGTCATCCCAGCCCCAGCTCGAGCTGCTGCCTGAGAGGCGCCCAGAGCTGTGACTTCGGTTCTGCCTGTCCCCAGGTTCGCTTCATTTCCTTCCTCTGCAGAGCCCAGACGGCCCCTGAGGTCGTGGGGAGTGCGGGGTCACAGCGCTTCCCTCACTCATTTCCGTCTGGATTCGGGGTACGGGAGGGAGGAGCAACCGGTGCTAACACCCACAGGCACAGCCTCTGCCGCACATCCTCCCGGGCTCCAGCCCTGTCTCTGGTCTAAAAAACGGTCCCTGCCTTCGCAGACCTGGTGGAGGACAGGCGCGGGCTGCTCAAGCTTCCCTGTGCCCTTGGGTCCCTGGGTGGGGCTGGCTGAGCTGCAGGGCAGGGGGCCTGCAGGTGGCCCTGAAAAACTGCCAGCTCAGCTCAAAGGATTTATTTCTTTTCTTCTGCAGAGAGAAAAGCGGTTGACCTCTTAAGGAAACAAAAGTGAAGAATTTCCTGGCCAATTGTCTGGGGGCGGAAATAACAGGAACTGAGCTAGTAACAGCCCAAACAAACAGCGCTCGGTGATGAGGAGAGGCCTTTGGGACAGGACCAGAAGGGAGTGGGACCTCAGCCTTGTCTCTCACTGTCCCTAGCCACCACCACACTGCAACTCTGCCGTCCCTGCCCAGGGCTCTGGGGCCCACGGAGGACCCGGGCTGACTCTCATGATAACAGCAGCGTCTTATATAGACCTTGAACTTGAAAGGTACATGGGACAAGGAATTAAAAGGCTTAGACTGAGAGCCAGACACCAAGGCTGGAGGCCCTGTGACACCCTGGACAGGCCACAGAAGCTCTGATCTCTGATCCTGCTCACTTGATCCTGCAAAGATGGGGTGATGACTTTAGGGCTCCCTGACAATGACCTCTGAAGTGCTCTGCCAAAGGTGAAGTGATGTGCAGACACGGCGAGGCATGGCCACTCCTCCCCATGGCAACACCACTCATCTGCACACAGCTCGGTGAGTACCACTTTCCCATTGTACGGGTGGGCAAGGGAAGGCTTGGGTGGCTTCAATGCCTTGCCTTTGGTCACCTAACTGGTAAGAGGCCAGGCCTCCTCCTCCAGCTTGTCGAGACCTGCAGAGCCCAGGGACCTCCTAAAGGCTGTGCAACCTCAGGCCACTCATTGCCTTAGGGAAGAAAGCCTGTCCTTCACAACGCTGGCAGCTGGGGTCCAGCATCACAGCCAGGTCCCTGGCTCTGAGACGGTGACCTCTGGCCCTGTTCACGCACTTACGGTAATGAGCTTAGGGCTGAGCCCCCAGAGAAAGCTGCTATCCACCTCCGAGGGCCACAGCTGAAGACAAACAAAGTTTCCAGATCCTCACTAAGCCGAATGGACAAAACAGTTATTTATTAACATGGGAAGGAGGCAGGGAGGCGAGTCCTCTGCTTTAGAACTCAGCAGGAGTTCTGCGGGCCCCTGCAGGCGGCCGGTCCTGCTCACAGGGCCACCTCTGCACCGAGCTCCCACCCTGTGCTGCCAAGGGGGCACCAAGCCTCCGCACACAGGCCACGCTCTGAGCTGTAAACCGAGGAGGGACAAAACTTCTTATGCAAATTGAAGCCAAGGAGTTTAGCGGGTGGCGGCGGCGGCAATCAAATCTGTTGGCAAGCAGTGACGTGGGGAAATGAGTGCACACTGTTCCCAAACAGTCTCCTCCGGTTTGGAATTACCCACTTTGCAGGGCTTCCTAAACATCTGCTGGGAAGGCAGGCAGGCAGGCGAGGTACCTGCCCCACCTAGCAGAAGCCCCGCCAGGACCTTCCTCCTGCTCCGGGGGAGTCCAGACACAGGCAGCCGGCTAGGCCAGCAGCCACGCCAACCGCCCTGGCTGTGCCTCGATGTGCTCATCTTTAACATGGGACCATAAAGCCCAGGCCTCGTAGGACTGCTCACCGGCTGGGTCTGGAGTGACAGCTCGGGGTTGGAGTCCTGACCCTGCAGCTCACTGATGACGGTTTTCTCCATAGTTACTGGGGATAATTATACCAATACCAGCAGTTACCGCGTATGGGCTTGTACAAAGGGTTGCAGGCATTCTGCACCTATTAACTCATTTAATCCCCAGCCAGCCCCGGAGGCAGGCGCTACCGCTCTTCTCACTTCCCAGCTGGAGAACCTGGTGCGGTCTCTATGGTGATGTCACGGACCACACCTGAGCGCAAGCCAGGACACTGGCGGCTGGGAGGCCCGCACCCCAGCGTCTGGCTCCCGAGGGTGGCCCGGCCTCCCGGAGTAGCCTTGGGGCTGTCACCAAAAGCTTCGTGAGCGCCTGTTGGGTTCCTCGCAGGGCATGGCCTCTAGAAGGCATGGAGCTATAGAGTTATTGTTATTAGGGACATCATTTCCCCCCTGGAAAGTTCTAGAACTGCAGTTTCTGGAGCTTCTGACCCTTCTTCCCTGCCTTTTCTTTGTAGCACCTACTGACATATTTTCCTTATTTATTTTCTATCCCACAGCCCAAGCTGAATGTCTTCTCTGTGAGGACAGATGTTTTCCTCTGTTGTGTTAACTGCTGTATCCTTGGTGCCTGGAACAGTGCCTCACGCAGAGCAGGTGCCTAATAAACACCTGTGAACCGAGTAAGCGAATGACCATCACTGCCCTCTCTCCATAGCCAACCCACCGGATTCGGCTGACACCTACGCAGTCGCTGTGGATGGGATGAGATGTGACAGGGGGTGGGGGGTGGGTCACACTGCACATAGCCTGGCCCATCACTGTCAGGACCTGCCCAGCCCAGATTTTTCTTGCTCACATCCTGTCCAATGCCCATAGTACTTAGCAAGCACCTGCCAGGTCAGCACGCTCCGCAGGCTGGGGAGGCCCCCACCTGCCCTCAGCCCAGCAGAGTCCCAGCTCAAACCAGTTGTGCCCAGGGAAGCCCAAGCCAACCACCTGCACCCAGTCTCTTATCAGGCTGTGGGGATCCTCCTGTTTAAACCAGATGTTGAGGGCAAATGTTTTGTGAACTCTGAAGCCTCTGGCTTTTGGTTCTTGTCCACGAAGAGTTCACCGGGACCCCTCGGCTCACCCGTGGTGGGGGTGGCGGAGCCCTGCCGAATCCCAGGCCTCGTGGCAGGGGAACCTGTCTCTGAGCACAGCTCACAGGCCGAGGGCCACCCCCAGACCTGCCTACCTTGACGTGCACCTGAGCCCAGCATGTGCTAAGCACAGCGAAAACGAAAAAGGCAAGTGCCACCGCGGTCCACCGGGAGGTCAGTGTCCCTGCGGAAAGGACAAGCCAGCGGGGCACCGATTCCCTGGCTGCTGTGGCACAAACGCCAAACCTCTGCAGGTTGAAGTTTAAACTCCGAAGGAAACGGGGAGGGCTGGGCATGACTCTGTGGAGTGGGAGCCCGGGGAAGGTGGAGCGGAGTCAGCACGGGCGGACGGCCCCCGCCCCGGGACCGTACTGCCAACGCTGGCCTGGCCGCGGTTTGGGCTCGGGCAGACCGGACCCCTGGGAGCAGGTACGTGTCCCCGGCAACCCCACAGGCAAAATCTACAGGACAAATGAAAAGAATGTTTTTTTCCAAATAAAACCAGGGACCACTTTGAAGAACAGAAGCCCGTGAGATACAGGCGTCTTCGTGCCTGAGAACCTCCCACGCTCTGGGCCCGGCTTCCACATCCTCCTCAACGTGCAAGGGGCTGAGCTCCCAAACGAGCGGGCTCAGAGAATGGGCCCCATTTGCAGCAACACCAACGGACACTGGATCCGCAAGCGCCAGGCCGTGTTTCAGTGAATCCTCACAGCCGCTCCCGCTGGGCGGTGCTATCATCGCACCCATTTCACAGATTAGGAGACTGAGGCACGAGAGCTGAGGACTTGGCTGCCATCAAGGGCCACGCTGGAAGCACCTCTGACTTCAGGCTGAGTTTCCCCAGAGACCGCAGTCCCGTCCTCCTGAGGATGGCGAAGAAATTCACCAAACACCTGCCCCACGCCTGGCCCTGCACCAGGGGGAACTCGCCTACCTTTTAATTTTCAAAAGAAAACGGTCCCCACTTTACAGGTGAGGGAGTTGAAGTTCTGAGAGGTCAAGTCACTTGTCCACGTAACGGTCAGACAGCGGCTGGACTGAGAAGAGGCGCGTGCGTGGGGCTCTGGAGTCCGCTTTGTTTCCCTTCCACGCTCACATCTGCACACTGCCACCCAGAGCCTCCCCCTAGGGCTTATGCTCAGATCTAGGAAGCCGGTGGGCATAACACGCACGGATGCTTCAGGGGGCCACCGGGGGAGGGAAAACACTGCCAACGAACCTGCTGCCTCACCTGGGGGAGGGCTACCCCCCGACTGCAGGCCCCCTGAGATGCGAAAAGCGTGCCTGTGAGGACTGATGAAATGGGGGCCCTCCTCATGTGACCCAGGACAAGATGGCCCTGATCGTGCACATGAGGACACGGAGGCGCCGCTCGGCTGAGGGATGAGGCTCATAGAGGCCAAGTCTGCACCCTTGGCCTCACATCTGTCCACCTCACTGAGCCGTGTCTTTGGTCCAAACGCCCAGCACCTTCCACAGTACCCAGGGCACAGGAGCCTCAGAGGAAACGTCCCTTAAAGAGGGAGGGAGGGAGGGAGGAAGGAAGGAAGGAAGGAAGGAAGGAAGGAAGGAAGCTTTGTTCCCCAGGGAACAAAGGGCCTGGGGAGCTTAGGCTTGCCACCTGTGAGCTGATGCCACCAGCTCAGGTGTAAGCCAAGACATGGGACATGAAAGAGGCTGCTCCTGGAGCACCCCAGGTAGGGAGCACTGAGGGTGATACCTGGGCACAGGGGGTGGGAACCCGCTTCTGTGTACTGGGGGCTGGTGCGGCAGGCAGGTGTGTTTCACGTAAAACACACCTGCAGGAACAGTATCCGACTACTGAGTGGGGGTGGGGGGTGGGGGGTGTCGGGGGTGTCTATGTGTGCTGGTCCTGAGCCAAGTGACCAGCAAAGGCCAACGCTATGACATGCACAGCAAAGGAGCCCCCTCCCGCCCTGATTTCCACAGCCCCACTTTTATACTGGCACTTGGGAGTGGAGGACCCTGCCTGCAGAAGAGCCCGGGAAGGTGCCATCCCTCCGGTGGCCCTCAGTTGGCCAGACCCATGGGGCAGGACAGATTTTCTGTACTTTTTTTTTAAGACCGCTTCATGGAGGTGTAACCGACATAGAGTGGACAACCTACACATTATCGAAAGCACATAATTAGATGCATCTGGATTATGCATAGATGCTTGACATCACCCCTGCAACCAACCAGGTCAAGATGGATTCTGAGCCGCGTCCCCAACACCGGTTGGTCACCACGCACCTCTGCCGATGGGCAGCAGAAACAGCCACGGGTAACAGGCACCGAGTGCCTGCTGAGATCCAGGCGCTTGGCGCTTTACACACATCCACCGAGGGAGGAAGGTAGGGAGCTCACAAGTGCCAGGGGACTCAAGTCCCAGTCCCAGCTCTGCCCCTTCCCCTGGGTGTGGCTTGGGTACCTTCCTCTACCACCCTGTGCCCGTCCCTCACCCGAGGGTCGGTGGCGCACCCAGTGCACAGGTGTTGTGCTGAGGAGTCAGAGGGTGAACGTCCGCCTAGAGAACCCAGGACAGCCCCTGGCTCATGGCAAGTGCTTCCTCTGTCAGATGAAGATGATGCGGATGTTGATTTATTTTTTAAAATAGAAAGTGAAGTGACTCATCCAAGGTCAGTGAGATAATTGGCTGAAGCAGGGTTCCACCCAGGCTGTCTGGGCTCCTAACCAACCCCGATGCTGTCCTCTCCAGGACATGGGAAGCTCAGAGCCCGAGGCAACCAGGGCCCTCACCTCTGAAGCTGCAGGCCTGCTGGCCGCCACCCAAACTGGCCAGGTGAGAGTGCGAGCAGGTCACGTGCACAGGCTGCTCTCTGCAGACCCTGCTGAGTCCAACCCTGCCTCCGACAGCCTGCGCCTCACAAACATGGCCGGCAGATCTTGGCCGGGACAGGGAACATCTGAGACCCATTTCTGGGCCTCGCTCCTCCCACACCTCCCCGGAGGCTTCCTGCCTCTGATCTGTCCTCTTTGAGGTCCAGGGGTCTCAGCCCCCAGCAAAGCAGCTGGTTAGGATTTCAGCTCTGCAGGGCCCAGGGGGATGCTGCAGGCAGAAACCGTTTCCCGCCCTGAATTGCCCACGGTGGGACAGGGAGCAATCTTCACAGTCCTCCTAAGTGATGGTTAACACGGAACAAAAAAGCTGCTGCATCTAACAGAGGTGGACCCTGGAGGCTGGGGACCCTCCAGCTGGTCAGGGAGGCGCATGGCGGAGTTGTGGGTGGCTGGCCCCACAAGAGCATGGCCATGTTCAGCAGCAGCACTCTGGGCTCACGGTCCCAGGGGGAACTGGTCTCCCCTCTTACAGATGGGGAAACTGAGGCTCGCAGGTAACCCGCAACTTTGCGAAACTTCACCAGCAGCTTCCCTGTGTTTGTGAAGTTGGAATTTGAATCCAGATTTCCATAATATCGATCCAGACACACAACCGCTGAGCGAAGAGAAGCCAGCAGTGTGCAGGACTAAGCACCATTTTCGTGCGCACCGCCAGCCGGGGAATGACGGGGGCAGAGGCTCACACTGCCCAGGCTCGTCCCCAGCAATTTCAGGAAGAACGAACCTTGTTCACAGATGTACTACTGGAGGCTTGGAGGGCTGGGGCGGCCAAGCAGGATGCGAACACAGGTGGCGCGGGCTCCCCCGCACGACACCCTGCAGCTCTAGCTCAAAGTGAGGTGCCCCAGGGAGGCAGGAGGGCACTGGGCTGCGTGTTAGGTTCCTGGAGCTGCTGTCCCAAAGCGCCACACGCTTCACAGCTTACAACACAAATTCAGTCTCTTCCCGTTCTGGAGGCCAGAGTCCTAAGTGCATTTCCTGGGCCCGAACCCACATGTCCCGGGCAGCGCTGGGCTCCCCCTGGGGGTTCCGGGGGAGAAGCCCCATCCTTCCCCTTTCCAGCCTCCAGCGGCTGCTTGCATTCCTTGGCCCGTGGCCCCTCCCTCCACCTTCCAAACCGGAGTGTAGGGCCTGCAAATCTCTGTCTCTGACTGTCAACTTCTGCTGCCAGCATCCCATCTTCCCTCTCTGACCCTCCTGCCTCCCTCTGACAAGGTCCCTGGTGGCTAACCTGGGCCCAGCCAGAGAATCTAGGATAATCTCCTTAATTTACTCACACCTGTAAAGCCCCTTCCGCCATACGCGGTGAGCATATTCAGTTCTGGAGATGGGGCCGTGGGCATCGCTGGGGCCACCGTTGACAGTCTGCCACGGGCTGGGACAGTCGTGCGCCCTCCCCACCAGCCCCCCAGGGGCGAGACCAGGCAGGGAGGAGTTGAGCTGGACAAGGCAGATTGAGGGTGTCCTGAGTCCAGCAGAAAGGCCCAAGCGGGGCACGGCGTGGGCTGGGGAGACCCGAGCGAGGCACAGTGCCCGCATGCCTCCAGTCTGGGCCTGGCTCCAGGTGGGGCCACATCCGCAGGCTCATTCCTCGAAGAGCAGCACTGCTTTTAAGTTCTAAAAATACCAGCCCATTGCTAAACAAACGCCGGGGCTCTTGGGAAATAAAGCAACAACATGAAAGGCCTGGCGAGGGGCTCCCGGGGGTTCTGGTCTGCGGGCGGATCACGGCAGCTCCCTCCGCCAGAGCAGCCAAAGCCATTTCCGAAGCCCTCTCGGAACTCAAGGCCAAGGTCGGGCTCTGGATGGGAGCCAGCGCCTGGAGCTGAAGGTACGGGGTGGGAGGGAACTCTGGAGAGAGGAAGTAAACAAACATGTGGGGGCCCAGGAGGGCCGGCCTCTCATGCGACCCTCCTTCTATCCCCCGAGTTGTCCTGCAGAGGAGGCGTTTTTCTGTCCCTTGTCCTGACGGGAAACAGAAGCTCTGGGAGGTGAAGTGACTTGTCTCAAGTCACACAGCAGTAAGACCTGGGATTCCAACCAGGTCCGTCTGACTCTAAGACCAGCATCCTTTCCACTGGGCCCAAACCACCGCCAGGTTTTCACGCTTGAACTTGACACACATTTGCGGTCAGTTGCCCCCAGCAGGACAGCATGGTTGTAAGTGCAAGTCCTTGGTCCTGCAGCCCGGGTCTGGATCTGGGCTCCACCCGCAGGGTGCTCACCTCTCCGCTTCATGTCCTCATCTGCAAAGGGGACCCAGGGAAAGCGCCTGCCTCACGTTGTGAGGACCTAACACTCAGGTGAAGTGTTTGGGCTGGAACGGTGCCACACCCGAGGAAGACCAGCGCACACCACCCTGACCCTCCGAAACCTCCACCCTCCGCCGCCTGTCCTCTGGGGCCGCTCCCTCCAGCTATATTCCCAGTAGAAGCCAGCAACAGTCTTACTTAACTTTAATCCCCACCTGAGAATATAGTCATTGACTTTAGAGAGACAGGGAGGGGGAGGAGGAAGAGGGAGAGAGGGAGAGAAATATTGATCGGTTGTCTCCTTTATACACCCTGACCAGGAATCAAACCCCTGACCTTTGCGCGTACGTGACAATGCTCCAACCGAGCCACCCCGCCAGGGCTTTACTTGACTTTGAACTGATACAAAAGGAAGGAGGAGGGGGCCCAGGCGCCCCAACAGCACAGAAAATCCACAAGCCCACACAGGCCCATCTTCAGAGCATCCTTTAGCTGCAAAACCGTCAGTGAACCAGTCAGCGAACAGTGGGGGACTGCTCATCTCCCGCCTGCCCCAAGCTGGCTGAGGGGCCTCTGGGGGAGCAAGGGGGACAGGGTACACGAGTCAGAGGGTCTCTGAGCCCCACTGTATTCCTGAGCACAGACCCACACTTCTCTTCCCTGACTGTTCGTTCCGAACCAAACACACTCGTAATCAGGTTCACTACCAGGTAAGCAGTTACCGTGTGCTTAGCCTGCCCGAGTGCTACGTCCCGAAGGCCTTACACACGCAATCTCATTAATGAGCCCCGAGAGCTGGAAGGCACTACACCCATTTCATGGATGAGAAGCTGGAGCTGAGAGAGGTTATATAACTTGCCCAAAACCACACAGCAGCGAAGTGGCTGAGCTGGGACTTGCAAGGTCTGCCTGATGCCTTTGCCTTGTGAAGCCCCAGTGGACTGACCCCAGGTGCCCAGGGTCATGGTCAGCCCTTGAGGCTCCGGGCTCTCCTGCCACTCCCAGCCCAGGCCCCGGTCCCACGCCCTCCGGGGGCCGATGCAAGTGAGTACCCATCGATTCACCCACTTCATTCTTCCGGCACAGCTCACGGGAGGCCACAGTAATTCAGCCCTCTTGCAGCTGACAGCAAACACCTGAGAACCCAACACAGAAAACCAACACTGTGAAACGGGCTCTGGAGCGCAGGATTGGGGCTGACATGGAGAGTAATGCGGGGCGGAGGTGGGCGGGGGAGGGCCACAGGGCAGGTCTCCTTGGCAGAGGAGGCTCTGAGGGCCTGTCTGGGCAGCTGACATTTAAGCTGAGACCACGAAGGACGAGGAGCAGGGGAAAGCTGGGGAGGAGCAGGGGAAAGCTGGGAAAGAACATGATGAATGGCCTTAGGGTGTCTGAGGAACACAAAGGACAGTGTGACTGCCCGGGAGGTGGGTGCCCCTGCACCTCTCTCCCAGCATCCCCCGTGCGGGGCCCTGGGGTGCCAAGAGGGGCGAGGCTCCCAGGGCCCAAAGCTCTCCAGGATGGATGCCTTCTTCCTGCAAATGGCACGTCTTTGGGAAGGTCAGCCCTTCCTCCAGGGACTGGGAGAAGCTGGCCGGAGGCAGAGCTGCCAGGGCAGCCGGCTGGCTCAGAGGAAGCTCCCAGACCACGCTTGGCTGGTGAGCAGCCCCCGGGGAAGCATCTCCCTGGCTGATCCGCACATGCCTTTTGGACAGTGCTGGCTACGAAGCACGCAGCTACTTCTCCCCACCCCATGGTGGTGTGGTCAGGGTGTCTCCATCTCTCTCTGAACCTCAGAGGGGAGGCTGGGAGGGGACCTGGGAGCTTTCTCATGCACTCTTCATTCCCAGGGCCCCTACTGTAGGCCAGGCCCTGAGCAGGGGCCTGACTCAGCCACACACCCACCGTGTTAAAATCCTGCCACCAGAGAAGGGACCCAGGCAGCAGAGGGCAAGGTGTGAGTCACTGCACTTGCTAATCTGGGTGGAGGGAGGTGCACGGGAGTAAGACAGAGGGATGGGGGGAGGAAGGGAGGGGAGAAGAGGTTTCCAAGGAAAGCGGGAGAAAAGCCCACCCAGTGACTGCACTTCAAAGACGCTGGACACTGCAGGGTGCTGAGGAGCGAAACCCAGAGGCTGAGCCAGTCCTGCTGTCAGAGGCTGGAAACTGGCATGGGTCCTCAGGTCCGCTGCAGGGGGCTCACACACCTACAGGGGCTGGGCAGAGGGGCTGGGCAGAGGGGGCCGCAGGCAGCGAGCGAGCTCCGGCTTTACAAAAGGGGCGGCTCCAGCCGGCCGTTGACCTGGGGCAGACCGGGTCCAGGGTGGCTAGACCTGCCTGCGTTCTAACAGAAGGTAAAAATCCACACCGTGAAGTCTGACTTTTAAACAATGGCAACAAACTCAAAGATTAAACAAGCGGCACACGGGCTCCGGTGAACACATCTGAGCGTCACCCGTTTGCAGCCTGGAACGAAGGGAGGGAAATAAAGTAGGTGCCGGCGCCTGAGATGCCCCCGGGTGCTTGGGCTGGGCAGGGGAGGGCTTCCGGAAAGAGGGGGCTCCCACACGGAATGCTGAAGGCAGGAGACAGGAGTGAGTCAGGGGCGGAACTGGGCAGCAGACCCCCGTGCCCCGCCCCAGGCCCCCTCGGCAGGGCGTTTGCTTTCCTCCTGGTGCAGCCGTGCAGGCTGGCTCCTGCCTCCTCCTGACTGCGCAGGTACGGGGGCGGAGGGACAGCCCTCCTGGTCTGATGGAACTGGAAGTGGGGCGAGTAGACCTCAGTCGGCCTCTGCAGGGCACCCCCTGGGAAAGTCACAAGGGCTCCTGCAGCGGAGGTCTCCTGGGCTGTCGAACAGGACGGAACAGGACAGACAGGGAGGGTCACACCTCACACCTCATCGCAGGAATGCGCCCCAAGGCACAGCAGGGAGCTCAGGTCTCACCTTAGAGACACGCTACCCTCTCTTCCAGCCCCTCCCTTCTGCCCAGCCAGCTGTGCCCCCTGCAGCCAAGTGTGCAAGGCCCATGTTCACACTTCCACTAAGAACTCAGTCGCCTCCTCCTGCTGCCCAGGGAAAACTGCCCATACAGCTGAGTGCTGCTGGTGGCCTTGGTGGCCCACAGCCTGCTCTGCACTGGGACTGAAGCATGACGCGGTGAGCAAGAAGGTGCCTGGAATGAGGGTGTTGCCTCAGTCCTGGGGGCTGTCTGTGTCCAATTAGTCTCCTCAATCCCCTTCTCAGGTGGCTGCTGTTATTATCTCTGCTCTGTGGACGAGTCAACCAATTCCAACTCTCAGAGGGGCTGAGAGACTGGCCCAAGGGCCTGCAGGTAAGATGCCCCAGAGCCAGGCTTTGAACTCGGTGCCCACGAGCCCAGCCCCCACACAGCATCACTTCCATTGATGCTGAGAGAAGAACAATGACAAGAGACAGATGACATTCCATGGTCTGCAAGGCAGGGGAAGAAAAAACGAGCAAAAACTAAAAGATTGTGCAACCATATCTTCCCAGGAACAAAAATGAATATTCCCAGGTGGCTCTGAGTCACGAAGAAATGCTAACCTAGCTCGGCCCGGCCTGGCTGGGAAGGCGGGGCGCACGGGGCTCTGGGGAAGCTGCTGTCCCAGATGATGAAATGGACCCACAGCTGCACTGGCACCTGGAACCGGGCCTGGGCGAACATCTGCAAAGGTGCTGGTGGAAAGTGTGGCAGGAGGAGGAATAGCGACTGTTAGCCAGGTCCTGCGCGGGGATCCCAGGAGCCCCTGCGAGGGGAGGTGGTCTTGCAGGTGGCCTGCAGCCAGGTTTTCCTGGCATCCCCTCCCTCCTCCTCCTCCTCCCCAGGGCTGGACCCAGCTCAGCGGCCACTGAGTAGAGCTGCTCATCTGACCCCACCCAGGCCAAGGGCGGCCCTTGTGAACTATGCAATCCCCAGGTGAGTGAGCTCTGCCCCCCAAACACGTACCAATCAGAAAAGGGACACCCATGACACGATCCACGCAGCCCCGAGTCCGACCGCACGTAGCCCGGAGCCACTGGACTTTCCGGCAGCAGGAAGCCCTGTGCCTGGGACAGCAATGCTGAGTGCGGCCACCCATTTCCAACAGCACTTCCCTCCAGCAGGGCCGGGCTGGGCTGCTGGGAAGGGAAGCCCAGTGCTTCTGGGAACTCTGCCTGGGAACGTGGTCCCCCAAAGGAAGGGGAGCTCTTGCACCCCCTGCCCCCACAGGGCATGGAGGAAGCCAGAAGGGGAGGAGGAGGAGCGGGGAGTGATGGGGCAGGCTCCCTGGACAAGGAGCCTGAGGCCAAAGGAGCGGAAATGGGCCCTGCCTGCAGCTCCTGCGGCCTCTGGAGGGGGAACCACCTGCTCTTCCCCTCCTCCTCTCTGGCCCAGGCCGCACTGCTCCCAGCTGCATCAGCTGCTTCAGCTGCTTCGGCTCCACAGTCGCAAGCCAGCTCTCTGAGCCCCAGTCGGATCCTGTCCCTCCCTGTCTGAAGCCGCACTGGCTCCCTAGTGCCCTCCGGCGGCAGAGGGCGTGGCCCTCCACCAGCTGCCCAAGCCCATTCCTGCAAGCTGTCCTCTGCCAGCATGTCCCGTGCCCTCCCCAACTTGTCTTGCTGTGACAGCCTCCCAAGGCTGCCCACCCCCCAACCCCAGGCTGCTCCCAATGCAGGAGCCAGAGGGGCTCCTTCAAAATGCAAATCAGATCCAGTGGCTTCCCTGTTAAAACTAGCGCATCCTGCCTCGTGTGGAATAAAATCTGAACCCCTCACTCCTCCTCCACATGGAACTGCCCGTCACCTCAGCCCCATCTTCTTCCTCGCCCTTCGCCCTCAGGGCTATGGTGGCCTCCTGTGTCCCTCTGCCTGGAAAGCTCACACTGCCTCCTTCCTGTCAGCCTTGGGTTAAGGGTCCCTGCTCAGGAGGCCTTTTCTGGCCACTGCATGCAAAGGAGCTCCCCTCCCCACCTGCCATCTCCTATGTTACCCCATTTTAATCCTTAAGGCAAGTGTGCTCTCTTACCTTGTTCTTGTCTGTTCACTAATTTATTATGTGCTTCCCCTCTCAACCGCCAGGCTGGGAGGAGCCTGCAGGGCTCGTTCTGCTCTCTGATACCTTCAGCAGTGAGCCCCAGGTGGGCAGGCGGCCAGGGATCTGTCGATATTTCTGGAATGAATGACTGTTTTTGTTTCTGATGCCTGGCAGGGTCTGCTACTGGGCATGTGATTAAACTAAATAGACAAATGCAGGGCAGCGGCTGCCCACAGAGGACCCAGTAATGACTCAGCCAGGCACGTGCAGGCAAAGCCCTTCGGGCCCAATGTCCCCCATGCCAGCCTCCGGGACGGCGGCCAGCCGGGGGCCCCCTCAGAGTCCCCCCACCCCCAGCGCACAGCCGACCCCTTTACTTAGATTCTAAGTTGAGCTCTACTTTCCTGAAGTGACACTAAAATAAGACAAGGACAGGTCATCTATGCCCTCGAGGTCCTGCGAGCCCCATTCAAGGAGGGACAGGGCACCGTTCGGGGGCCCCACCTCTGCCACACGGGGACGCTCCGAGTGCTCCGCCGGAACCATGCTGACCAGCGGCACTGCCTGGAACAGGCCTACCGAGCGAGAAAAGCTGCAGGCCAGCACTTTCTGAGGCCTGCTGCTTCAGTATTAAAATATTCATAAAGAGAAGCGGTATCACCATACCCAAGTTTCCTAGCTGCAAACGAGGACGAACACCTGTCCTGGCGCTTGGCCAGCGCACCAGCAACGCAGCCCGACACCTGCAAACGCGTCGTTGGCAAATGCAAGGGCAGAGGGGGAGAAGACAAGCATCGGGACAGTGGACCGCGGCCAGGCCCGAGAGCGCCACATGCTCCATAGCCTGCTGCTCGCGGGCTTTGCTCTGCATTGCCACTGAGGTAACGATACCGTCTAACACGCAGTCCCCAGTTGTCCCCAGAACTGCACCTGTAGCTTCCACACCGCCCCCCGCCCTCCCCCAGGATCCCAGGATCCCACGGGGCAATGAACTGTTGTGGCTCCCGATTCGGCTGGAATCCAGGAGGTTCCCTTTGTCTCTAGTAGGTCTTTCATGACCTCGAGGCTGCCCTGTCCCCAGTCCAGTGAACCCACAGGTGATGCGGTGTCCTCACTGCGTCCCACGGGAGGCCCACAGGGCCGTTTGTCCATTCCTGGTGGTTTTTCTAATCGATCCTACATTCATTAACCAGCACCCACCCTTCCCCGTCTTCCTGCTTCTGATAATCCGTTTCTTTCACGGTTCCTTTGGATGTGCCAGCCCGGCTGGGTCTTTCTGGCCTATCTGTCTTTGAACACATCCTTGCTTTCGAAAACGACAAGATGTTCCAGTCACACTTTGTTACTCTCCGCTGCCCCACACCTGCATCTTTGGCCTCGGAAACCTGCCTCAGACTCTGACTTCCAGAACCGTAACAGAATAAATTCGTGTTGTTCGAAGCCACGTCCTGCCCCAAGAGAGAACCTGGCATCTAAGAGTGTATTTACTCATTCGCTCTATCCTGTAACGACGAAATGATTCTGGAATCACTGCATCAAGAGCACGGTCCACGAAGCTACTACTCAAACTTTGAGATCTGCTTCCTGCCCTTCCATTCTTTCGGCCTTCGAATGTGTTCTACGGCGTTTGGAGTACCTTGGTTTCCTATGGTGAGGGGTCATCCTCAGGGTAACTCTCGGAAGTGTGACGGTGGAGTTGAGGGGTTTGCAGCCATACCTCCACTTCCCCCCACTGGGCCCCCACCACCCTGCCTGCCCACCCCGTGTGCGAGCGCGCTATTCCCCGCAGGCATGCCAGGAGAGAGTGATCTGTGGTTTCGGGTTTTTGCCACCCTGAGAGCTGAGCAGTGATAGCTCAGGGGGGCTTTAATTTGCATTCTCAGCAACGCTTTTAATCAGCTGTGCCCACTTTCAGCCCTGCGGCCAAGGCTGGCCCTGCAGCTAAGTTGGGGGCTCATCCTGAAGGTGCTGAGCACCCCCATGGGGTGCAGGGGGCATACAGCCTCGTTGGTGCCCGCCCATCCAACCCAGCACGAACAAACCATGCTCCTAGGGAACTCTGGCACCTGGGGTGGGGGAAGGAGTGCTCTGCATATCCGGAGAAACCTCAGAAGCCCGCCCTCCTTTTTCTGGAGTACAAAGGCTCCCTGCTGCCTTCAACAGGCAAAAGCAACCTTCTGGCCCCCTGCTCTGATGATCAAGGACGAGCTGCCTGGCTCCCACAACCCCTGCCACCCAGCCAGGAGCTGCCTCCACAGTGCTCCAAGCAGGAGGCCACGGGTGCCCGCGAGGGCTGGTGTCACTAATTGGGACTTCGGTTTCCTGAGTCAGCAGCTGCCTGTCCCGTGCCAGGCTGGTGGGCCGCAGGAAAATGTCTTTGAAATTCACGTGGCGGAGAGATCCGGCACTGTGCCGCTAGCCCTCCCTGCCATTACACGGTCACCTGCTTCTGGCTGGCCCCGTGCCCACTGCTCCTTCAAGGTCTCAGGGTAACTGGTCTCAGAGGGGACAAGAGGGGAGCCCCTGTCCCATCCACCCCAGGCCCAAGCCTGCCCACCTCCACCAAACGGCTGCATTTTAAGGGACAGAGGAACCTCAGGTGTCGGCAGACAGGTGTTTGGCCTTTGTGGTGTAACGGTTAGGAGTGCAGCATCCAAAGCCAGAACGAAGGGGCCAGAGTGCCAACCCTGGCCCCGCCACCACCCAGCCGTGTCCCCTGCAAGTTCCTTCCATCCCTGAGCCTCGGTTACCCCGTTCGTCAAGTTGGGAGTGATAACAGGACCTGCCGCGCAGGCCGGCTGCGAGGACCAGATGGGACCCTGCGTGCAGAGAGCCCTGCATGCGGTCAGCACCTGTTGAATAGGCGTCCGCTCCACCGGGGGACGGCCTCTATCTGAGACCTCGGCTGGCTGACCCGGACAAG
This sequence comes from Anoura caudifer, assembly GCA_004027475.1. Lineage (NCBI taxonomy): Eukaryota > Metazoa > Chordata > Mammalia > Chiroptera > Phyllostomidae > Anoura > Anoura caudifer. The sequence goes on from PVKU01000495.1 coordinate 74,633, forward strand.
CCCCTTCTCACAGGCGCTTCCCGTCTCACCTTGCCAACCGAGAGAGCTGCCCTGGATGCGACACCACCCCTGGGGCGCGGGTGGATCTCTAGTCTGGGCCACCTGGATGGCCGCACCTTTTCCATCCTAAAATTCTCAAGATGCCATCAAGAGGGGACTGCTTCCTAGGCCCAGCACAACCTGGCCAGAGGAGCACAACTCGCACCTGGGCTCACGGGCACAGCCCGAGGGTCTGGTCGGGGTCCTGAGTGGGGCCTGAAACCCAGTCAGCACGTGCGGCTTGGGGCAGGGCTGCACCCCAGACACGCTGCCACACACAGGTGCCAGGGGTCACCAGGCTGAGGGTCAACAGGGCTGTGTTCAAGGTGAGGGGGTGCCTTTACTCAATCTGGCTTCATGCCTTCTTCTCACTGGCACGGATTTCCTGTAGTGGGAGTCCATGAACACCTAGCAATGTGCATTTGCAACCCACGGCTTAGCGACCAGACTGTATATCTTTCGAACTAAGATCTTTTATGTGCAGAAATGCTCTCCTGGGTCGAGGTTCCATGCAAATACAGAAATCTGTGTTAGGGGGACAGAGGCCGTAAGGAGGGGGGACCCCTGTGAGCAGTCGGCGTTGGAGGTGAGACCTGGGTCTAGAACTCAGCTCCCGGCTCAACTGGGGCACGTCCCTCCCCCCGACCCCCGCCAGTGCCTGGCCTCCCGCTCCTGGCTACAGTCCCCTCTCTCCCGGGAAAGCTGGTGTGCCCCCAGCATCTCCTAGTCCCACTGCTTTTAGCCTCCGAAGCTACACGCTTTTGGGAGGTCCAGCCAGAAAACGGACAATTTGGCAGGACTGGCCGGAGGCCCCCACCCACACCCCTGCCCTGCCAGCACCTCTCAACCCTGGGTCCACCCAGGGCCACCCCAGCCCATTCTGACACGGAAGGAACAGAGTCTCCCCATAGTTGCAGTCACCTGAACTATGGGGAAGGAAGAAAGGGGTGCACCTTCCTTCTCCGCTAACGCCGTCACCCGACTCGCACCCTGACAGGCCCAGGTCGCCCCAGTGATTCAGAGGCACGGGAGCGTGACCCCTTCCACGAGCAGACAGAGGTCAGCACTCAGGGCAGCACCAACAGGTCTCACGACCAGCAGAGCCAGGCCAAGGGACGCTGCCCAAACACGGGGACCGCCCGGAACCTGTGGAGACTGTGGGTGCGTCCATGTGGGGTGTGGGCCCTGCCTCTGCTCTTCACCCAACCCCGAGGGCCTGGCACACACCACGCCTCACTTGGCCTCTGTGCCCCAGCCTTGCTTACCCGGTGGCAGCAGGAAGGGGAGAGTCAGAGACACAGGGACAACACACTTCAGACCTGACCTCCAGGTGCCCCCAGCCTTAAAATGCTCAGTCGACAGCCCCCTCCTCGAGGAAGTGACAGTCCCCAAGTCTCCGTGTTGTTCTCTAGCCTATTCCTTGACCTCAGGGCCCCTGCTCTGAGTGCCTGCCGCGTGGGGGATGGTCCCCAGCCATCCCCCTTCTCTCAGTTCCTGCTAAAGACCTCTTTCCTTGGGCACCATGACCTACAGGCAAGGCCCGAATCAGAACGATTCTTCCAGCTCTTCATGCTCCGGAGCCCGTGGACGAGCAACTTCGCTAGAGTTCAGGGGCTGCCAAGGTCAGCAGGCTAAGGCCCGCCGGGTTGGGCACTAGGGGGTAGGTTCTAAGGCTTCTATCTGGGCTGCAGTGAGTGTGGCGGCCCCACGCATTTGTTCCTCGCCCCCTGCCCCCAGCATCCTGAGCACGCTGCTCATGGGACATTAGGAAGGGGCCCGTGAGAACACTCAGTCCATGCCTCCCGTTTCCCAGGTGAAGCCTGCAGAGGTGGCCACAACGCTGCTGGAGAGCCCAGGCCTCCTGACGTCCGGCTCCAACGTGCCCACTGCCTCTGATTCGCAGGCCCAGCCTGTCCCCAAGATCCACATCACAAGTAATTCATCATTTAAAAAAAAAGCGAACCACTTAAAGAGACAGCAGCAGGCTCCCAATGGGGCTGTGCAGGGCACTGGCTAAATCACACACGTCCGGAGCCAGGCACGCTTTCCTCGCTTTAAACCCCCAAGCAAGCAGTTCACCTCTCTGTTCCTCTATCTTCTCATCCGGAAAATGGGGAGGATTATAATTCACGGGGTTTATAGCCCATGCATTCCTGGCCCGTAAAAGTATTCATTAAATACATATAAACTATATTAATTATATATACATTAGATATAAATATTAATTTTTAAACATTATGGCGCCATTGGGGTTTAACTTTTCCCGGCCATCGTACCTGGCCCAGAGTTGAATTGGAACACTCCTTTCCGAAGCAGTCTGAGTTTTAAGCTCAGTGCCAAAACCCGCCTCTCTTCCTCCTGTGCCCCATGCCCGGCCCCGGCAGGAAGGCTTGTCCGGCTCTCCTGGTTGTTAGCAGCTTCCGTCTCAGCCACTGGCCAGCCCATGTGGGGGGAGCTATTTAAAGAGCTGGGCTGGAAGCCCAGGCCACAGCCCGTGTGGCTTCGGAACTCGCTGGTCTGTTTGTTCCTGGAATGCGAGCCCAGGAGCCCTGGGTACTGGGGCCCTGACAGGACAGGGCTCTGCCCCGACTCTGCCCATGTGGGGCCTGGGGGATATTGAAACGTTCCCTACTCCAAAACGCCCCATCTCCAGGATTCCTAACCCACCTTATCCTCTTTTTATTGAAAAAAAAAAAAAAAAAAAAAGCTTTGTTGATAATAAATGACATATGATACATTGGAGATCTTTAACATTTTACCACTTGGTATAGTCTGACACATATACACCCCTGTAAAACCATCACCCCCAAAGTTCCTCCTCCCCTTTGGAAGCCAGGCTCCGGCCCCTCCCCCATCTCCAGGCAACCACTGATCTTTCTGACCCTACAGATTAGCTTTCATTTTCTAGACTCTCATGGAAATGGGGTCATACGGGATGTACCTCTTCTCTCTGGACTCTCACTCAGCGTCACTATTTTGAGATCCACCCTGTTGCATGTAGCAACAGTTCGCCGCTTCACTGCTGAGCAGGATTCCATGAGGACGCACGAGTCTGCTGACCCATGCATCTGCTCATGCACACTGGGCTGCTTCCAGATCTGGGCTGTGACGCACGAAGCTGCTGCGCCCATTCATGCACGAGTGTGCATTTCCGGTGTGCGTGAACACCTAGGTGTGGCATGGCCCGGTCCTACGTTATCCCACGGGAAGCTTTCTGTGTCCCCACGGTACTCACAATCTTCTAACACGTATAATTTGGTTTCCACTACACTCACTGTTTACTGTTGGCCTTCTCCCTCCCCGCTGCGGCAGATGGTATTTTTGCAAAGATGAACACAATAATATCTCTTCTACCGCAGGCTTTTTACAGGACGGAGATTGGCTGACCTGGTGGCTGGCCTGTCACCAACAGAATGCAGCAGAAGTGACCCTAAGTGATATCTGCGACCACGAGGCCTTGCAGCTCGCACCTTGGTTTCGTGGAGCCCTCTCTGCGGGGGCCCCGAGCCTCCATGCAGGAAGTCCGACTACCACGCTGGACTGTCCACGAACAGGTGCCCTGGTCCCAGCAGACGTCCCCCCAAGGCAGCAGACAGGTGAGGAAGCTGTGTTGACCTTCTCAGCGGAACACCACGGCGAGACCCTCCCTAACCCCACCTCGAACACACGGACCTGAAGAGTCGCCCTGCTGAGCCCTGCCCAGCCACCAACGTTCAAAATCAGCGGACGTAAGGAAAATGGTGGTTGGTTCAAAAAATGCCACTAAGATTTGGGGGGCAGTCTGTCACACAGCAACAGCACTGGCACACCCTCCTAGAACATGAGATTCACGTTTGTCTCGTTTGCTCACAGATACACCCTAAGTCCCCAGAACGATAACAGGACCTCAACAAGTGTTTGCTAAATGAGGAAGCGAGTGGTGTTCAGGGTAGGATTCTATTAACACTGATGTGATCTCCGCTGAACAAAACGAGTACGGGTGCAGGAACAGGGACCTGTGTCTGGCACAACGGGACTTCAGATTCAAACACTGTGACCCGCCCGCTGCATGACCCTTCTGGAGCCTCAGTTTCCCCAACTGTAAAGTCAGGCTAACCCCACCTACACCATGGGGATCAATCCCTGCCCTTCCTGGGAAGGGAGTGGGGAGTAATTAGAAGTGGAGGCTCCAGGTCTGCAGCCCAAGCTCCCACCTTAAATGTGGTCTCCGTGGCAGCATTTAAGGGAACAGGGTGGCAGGGACAGGGAGAGGAAGCTCGTGGCTCACGGAACCCAGACCAGCCTCAAAGCCTTTATTCCCGGGGACAACTTCCAGAGCCAAGACTGAGAGGGAATCCACAAATCCTGGGGACTCAGGCCACTAAATGGCACCGAAGAACACTGTGCTTCCAAATCCAGATCTGCTCCTCTTCCTCCTCTTCTTCCCAGTTCACTTCCTTCCACTGTAAAGCGACGACTACCCCTTTGACCTCCAAATTCTTGGCTAATTATTTGCCAAGAGCAGAGGTTTAGAAACCAGATTCACTGGGGATCCACTCTCAGCTTCAACAACTACTGGCCAGGAGACCTTAGAAAAATCCTAACCTCTCTCACCCCCATTTTGCAGATGGGGAAACTGAGGCTAATGAACACCAGCCAGCTAACAAGGGTTGTTGGGAGGGTCAATGAGCTTGTACAGGCCAGGCAATGAGGCGAGTGCCCGGCTGGGACCAAGTGCTAAATAAATGGCAGCTGAGATGATTACTGCTCAACAGGGACTCGCTGTGTTCACGCCTCAGTCACCCCAACCACAAAGTGGGAGGACGAGATTTTTCCGAATAGAGAGGAGACACAGGCTCGGGCACATGCTTCCAGAACAAGGGCAGAGATGTGCGGGGTGAGTCCTGGCGGGTGTCTGTGCGTTTTCAAACCAACCAGCCTTTCAGTTTTTCTCAGGACACGTGGAAGATTTCGATGATCAGAACATTAATACGTAGTGGAATTTACTAAGAACTACGCCCAAAGCGTTGAAGGGGATGCTGGCAGGGACCCTGTTTGGGAGGCTGGGGAGGGGCTTCGGACCCTGGCAGGCGGGAAGGGTGACAAAGAGGGGCAGGGGGAGGGCACTGGACCAGCTGCCTTTCAAACTCGCAGAGTCAAGGTCTTGGTATTAAAAACCCCAGATGAGGACGAGAAGAGAGGCCATTGGTCAGTCAGGTAGAAAACCTATAAAAAGCAAAGGAGTCGGAAGAGATACAGGGATGGAATGGTTGTCAGTCACCGGAACCCCAGACTCCAGGGCAGATGGATATTATTCTATTTAAAGTGCTCTTTGTAGTGGATTCGTATTAAGTGACACTGAGAAACCCCCACCTCCCTGTATCCACAGCCTAGAGGAGTCTCCACCCACAGGCCACTGGGCTTGGTCATGTGACTTCCTTTGGCCAATGAAAAATCGACAAAGGGCGCACAAGCCAGCTTGAAAAGTACTTCTGCAGCGTAGCCCGGTAATCTAAGACCTTGACGATGGGAAACTGGATATACGAGATTTTGCAACATTTCTGTATATCTCAAACTATTCTAAAAGAAAAAATACATATATATTTTAAAAAGCACATGTGCACTAGAGCATGTGCCCTTTTTGGGAACCCAGCGGCCACGTGAAGCAGCTCACCGGCTGGAGACACGGGGCCCACCAGGCAGCTGCAGCAGGACAGCAAAGGTGCTGGGCACATCTTCTGCCTGACGATGCATTATTTTCAACCAAATTTAGAGTCTGGATCAAATTGAGGGTCTAGAAGCTTTCTAGGGGGATCTGTTAACTATTAAAAGCTGCTGATATTAGGAAGACATTCTCTCTGTAGAGTTAAAATTCTCTGGAAGCTTCCACTGAATTCTAAGATTTACCAACTAGGTCTTCTACATCATGGCTGTGGGTCGGAGGGGCTGGCTCGGGAGGGGGGAAGGGGGCCCTGCAGCGGCCCCCAGGGCCACCCAGCTAGATCCGGGGGCCTAACGCAGTTAGTTCTGTGTGTGTGACTTCCTGGAGAAGAGCACGCAGTCCCTTCCGGTGGGAAGGAATCCGACACCGAATGGGGCGAGAAGGTGGGCGGGGGAACAGGAAACACTAAGTTGCTCCCCAAACCAACGCGGCGCTGTGGAGACCAGGGTGTGTGTGCAGAAAGCGGGCAGAGCCACTGGAGCAGCAGTGACACATCACTCTGGTCATCAGCCACTTGGGCCGCTGTCTGGTGATGTCTGTAAAGGCAGCCAGACCATGGCCACGCCTGCTAGGGACATAAAGGACACCAGTGTCCCCTCCTGCCCAAAGCCTAAGGCATGCTCTGTACCCTTGAGCTCTTTGAAGCAGGAATATCTGTGGCCAGTTCTCATCTACAGGCCTGGCTGGCCATACAAAAAATATTATTCAACCAATTCATGCTGAACATGTTGTGGTTTCCAGGCCTGCCTGTCACTGGGTTCTGGGTGGGGCCCGGGTCCAATCCGTGTCTGAATTCCCTGAGCCACAGGCATGGGCTCCAGTGGGGGGAAGTTTTCAGGGGACGTTTGTTGAATGAGCCAATTAAATAATACGGCTCAGCTCCTCCCAGAGCTCAGTCTCGGGCAGGTGACTCGTTCTGAGGCAGGATAAAGGCCCCCACAAACCTCATTCCCTCTGCTAAAGAGAGAAAACGTGGGCATCGTCTCTCCCCCACACTGACGGGTCATCTGCTTTGTTCAGATAACAAGGCCAGCTCGGTGCTGGTGGCTCTGTCCTGCAGGAGCCTGGCCAATGACAAGCCTAATAGGAAACAGATGTCCCCCACTGTGTGCTAGGTCCCGAGGGAGCTCAGCGTCTAAGGCTGCAACAATTTCCACAAATGTAGCAGCTTCAAACAATAGAAATTCATTATCTTATAGCTCCAGAGGTCGGAGTCCAAAATGGGTCTCCCAGAGCTAAGATCAAGGTGTGGTGGGGCCGTGTTCTTTCTGGAGGCTCCAGGGGAGAATCAGTTTTCTGGCCTTTTCCAGCTTCTAGCTGTGCCCATGTGCCTTGGCTCCCGGCCCCTCCTCCACCTTCAAGGCCAGTGATGGCAGGTTGAGCCCTCACCTTGAATCTGACCTCTGTTCTGTGGTCACAGCATCTTCTCTGACCCTGACCCTCTGTCTCCTCTTCCCCCTTGAAGGGCCCTTGGGATCACCTGAGGCCCACGGGAGAGTCCCCACATCTCAACGACATCTGATTAACACCCTTGATTGCCTCTGGCACGTCATCTAACCTATTCACTGGTTCTAGGAATAAGGACGTAGACATCTTGGGAGTGAAAGGGCATGATTCTGCCGACCTCAGGCCCTGAACTATCAGGCAGAGAAGGTCTTAGAGGAAGCTGAACCTGAAGCAGGACGTGGAGGAAGAGTGACCATCAGGAGGCCGGGGAAGAGGAAGAGCCAGTGGAAAGACCCTGAGGGGAGAGAAGGGGAATGACCCAGAGGCACATCCGGGAACCTTGTGTACCCAACCGTGTGCACATCCACAACCATGTGTACGTCCACGTGTACATCCACGTGCTAGGAGACAGACGATGCTGCACAGGCACGGAGGGAGTTGGAAGGGGGGACAGCCTAACACCCCATTTCTCATACTGTATCCTCCTGCTCAAAACCCCTGCGGTCCCTGAACTTCGGAGTGTGACCCTTGAGGTTCACTGTGACCATCTCCCACCCCCCCCCCACCATCGGCCCACCCACAGGCTGATCTTCTCACCTTTGCTCAAGCTGTTTCCCTGCAGTGACACCCTCTCTGCCCCTGCCAGCATCCGCTAAGGGCCCCAGAGCCCCCTGCTGAAGTCCATCCCCAAAGGCCCCAGAGGCCCGTGCTGAGGTCTGAACCTGGTACTGCTGGGTAATCCTGGCACACGCACAGCCCATTTCATAGGCCCGTGAGCGTGAAACAAGCTAACGTGTGTAAAAAGGGCTCAACAATCGTAGCTGTCGCCACTATCATCAGGGGGCCCAAAAAGAAAGAAAACTATCTTCCTGATCATACTCGGACGCCATTTGCCCTTTTCACCGTGTGAGTGTCTGCACTGCTGGTGCCAAAGCAGGGGTGGGTGATGCGCTGACATCTCAGCAGAAACCCCAGCAGCGGCACCGAGCAGAACCGAGCAGAACCAGTGGTCACTGTGTTCTTTCCCCTGCACACCCGCAGCAGGAAAAAGGGTGCAGTTTTACTGACAAATAGCCTTGGTGAAGCAGTACAAGCGATTTGTTCTATTAACACTTGATCTCCAAGCACATGCCTTTTAATCAAATGTGAGGGGCACTTAAACCTCCTTGGCTGCACAGCGAAGAACCGTGACTGTGTCGAGGAAGAACATTTGTGTGGCTGAGTTGCCAGCTAAACTAGCCACTTTTCCATAGAAAACCGTTTGTCCTCGGTGGGATGACTGACACACACACTTTGATGCCCTGCAAACGACTGAACTAAGTTACCAAATGGGGGAAGAAGGCCTGTCACTTCTTAGGAAAAGAGCGGTCAGTGTTTGCTGCCATTGGTAACACTTAAGTTTTGAGCGAAAACGAGAATTCCGGCAAACCTGACCTGCCGCTCTGACGGTAACAACTTTTTAAAGCTTAAAGATAGGCTTTATGGATAGTGAAATGTGTCAATATTGGGAAGGTCTGCATGGCTCAGTGAGCCAATATTTCCAAGTGATCAACGTTAAGTGTTAAAAAAAAAAATCCTACGTGGGAGCAAAAATCCACTCAAAGTGCAAATCGGACGAGTGGCTTTGATGACTGTGACCCGTCACAAAAACAAGGGTTCAGATTCTACGCTGCAGCAAACCTCTGAAGAAACTTCCATTGGGCGAGTTTCAGTGTGGCATTGAAGAAAATTATCCACAATGATCTAACAGGGCAATTAACATACTCCTCCCTTTTCCAACCGTGCATGAGTGACGCCAGATTTCCAACCAAGGGAACAAACTCCAGCAGCCTGGCTGAAGGAGCAGAGAGGAGAACTCGGCAGCCCTGCATGAAACCAGACGTTTAAAAATTTGCACAGAAACGTAAAACGTTTCCCTTCTCACATAAATCTTTTCGTTGGGAAAAATATAGTTATTTTTCATTAAAAATACTTATATTTATATGCACATGTAATGGGCTTATTATTATTTTAAAATAAATTATTAAAGATTTAGGCTTTTTTTTCCATTTTAATGTCTAAAACTGTAAATAACAATAGACCCAAACCATAGAAACAAAGGCTCTTCAGGGTCCTCAGTTCTGCAAGAGTTTAACACGGTCCGGAGACCCAGAAAGTCTGAGAGATTCTGTCCTGAGGAAAAGAAACCGATTCACAAACACAGATCTTTAGTGCCTGTCATGTGACGGCAAACACGAAAAGACAAACGTGGAACCAAATGTCCAACAGGGAAGTGGCCATAGAAGTGACGGTGTCTCCCTTGGGTAGAACACTATGTAGTCATTAAAAATTATGTTTTCCAAGACTATTTATTGTTGTGGGAAAATGCTCAGCACACTTGACATGCCATTAAGAGATTAAAAAAGGTAAGCAGCACATTTTCACGATCGCTTCTACGTGCCTTGATGCTCGGAGAGATCAGTGAAACCGAGGAGGGACTGGGGAAATCAACGGGCTCCCCAGAGCGGCCTTGGGGGCTACAATCTCACCACATGTGCGGAGCTGGGGTCACGCAGGGACTAGGGTACATGTACACATCCGTGTGTGAGCGTGCACGATGACACCATCCTTTCCTAAACAATCACTCGTGGCTTCTGCCTGGAAACTCACAGGGAGATTGAAATCCTAAACCAAACATTCCTGGACCCATCCCACAGACACAAAGGAACCTTCTAAACCCATTTTCCCCAAAATAGATTCTTTGCGTCGCTTTGATGTTGGAACCAGGGGCTGATATTTCGGGTGTGTGAGTTCCTCCAAAGCCTGCAGGCAGGCGGGTGCGCACCTGCCAGAAGCCTCTGGGGGCCTCTGCATGTCCCCACTGCAGGGACACTGGTTGTTTACTCCCATTCTCCTCGTGATGGTCACACGAATACCCTTTCATGCCCCAGCCTCCTTCTGCCCACATCTGTCTGCAATTTACTCACCGCGTGCTGCGACTGGGGAGGAGGCGTCCCGTTTACGACTGTGCAGGACGCCAGGCGGGACACTCAGGCGGCTGAAGGTGCCCCCCGGAGTGCTTTTCAGGAACGCGGCTTACCTTGAGCTCGGATGGGCTCAGGGGCGCTCAGGTCTGGGCCAACTCTAATGGGAGGCAGGAGACCAAACCTCTGAGCAGATCCGAGCAGGTCTGCCAAGCCCCCTAACATGTGATCATCACCAAGTAATTGCACCAAGTAATGTTCTGGGCATGGGGCCAAGCACTTGACATCTCATTTAATCCTCAGAACAACCCTCCGAAGTAGCTCCTATTATTAGCCCCAATGATAAGAAAAGCAGGTATGGTTATTGTTACCCTCAGTAAGGAAACTATGGTTCAGAGAGGGTAAGGAATTTGCCCGAGGTCACACAGCTAGTAAATGGCGAAGCTGGGATCAAGCCCAGATCTGATTTAGGCGTCTACTGCACCATTACCGAGCTACAACAGTGTCCCATCTCTCTCGTCCAGGCTGACTTCATCCCCAGAGGGAAGATGCGGTGTGCTGGTGTAGCAGAAGAAATTTCTAAAAAAGTTCTGTAAGCATGGCCAAGTTACTTAACCTTCCTGAGCCCCACTCAGGTGGCTCCATCTGTAAAAGGGGGTTCCAACCTCCTAGTAGCATTGAGGTAAGTGGTAGGTCGAGTGCTTAGAACAGTGCTGGCGCACAGTAGGTGCTCAATAAAGCTTTCCCTTAACTAATACTGACCAGTCCTCACTGATGAGAGTCCTGTTCCCACAAAGGAGCTGCCCCATCAGGCGGACGTCGGGGTCCCGGGGGAGACCTTTGGTGGTGGGCGAGAGAGCTACAGCACAATTTGGGAGAAACGCCTGCCCAGCTCTGTGCCCCGCGGGCCGCGCCTCAGGCTGACAGCCAGCTCGCACCGCAGGGGCAATCGCCACGCCGTCCCCTTCGCAGACATTACGCTGTTTAATTCACCGTGACTTTCCTGTCCCTCGGACCAGAGAAGTGAGGTGTGGGGGGGCCGGCTGCCTGTCCCAGGAGCTGGGAGCAGGGTAACTGAGCCTCTGCCCACGACCCCGCCCGTGCCTTTGGGTCCAGAAAGAGCTGAGAGGTTTTTCTACCCACCGCAGGTCCAGAGGACGAGTACGGGGGAGAGTTCTTTCTGGGCCAAGGACCCGGAGGGCAGGCTTCTCCGTCCCTGCAATGGATGCTGTCGGAGGCGGTTGAGGCGGCTGCTTCCTGGGGCAGCCCTGACTCTCCACAGCTGCACAAAGCTTAGCGAGACCGACGGACCGCGGCTCGCTGGACCGGGGCCCTGAGGCTCTTCCTCGGGGGCTCCTGAGAGGGGGCCCCATCCCTTGGAGGGGAACAGATGTTTGGAGGCTCCTGGGAAGGCGGGGGTGGGGGAGGGACGTGCCCACAGATCGGCCTAGACGGCTGGCTGGCCGCCTCGAAAAAGCAGACGTGCTTGGCACCCGGGCTTCCCAACCATGACCCAGACCACCTGCCCACCGGGGCCTGCAGAGGCCACCCACAACGCTGTCTCGGTGCCGCCGCCGAGACAGAACCCTGACGGAAATGGGCCTCCCTGCCTGTGAGAGTAATTTGCTTCCCGGAGAAGAACTCAGATGTAAAGAGGCTGTAACACCTGGGTAAGGTTCACACTCAGAGACGATCTTCCAGATGCCCCAGGGCACGGCCCGTGGCCGCCGGACGGATGGACGGACAGCCGGCCTAGCCAGGGTGTGAGTGTTTGCTGCTCACGTCTCACCTCTGGTCGAGAAACCCGCTATGACAGAGCCGACAAACGGTCCAGCAAAATCCACTCCCCCCTCCCCCCGGTCAGACCGGCAGCTTGGACAGGAACGCCGAGCTGGGAGCGACACCGCCCACACTCTCTGAAGCCAGGCCCGGCCGCACGCCCAAGCTGTTACCGGAGGGGTCTCGGGCCCTCCATTCAGGCTCTTCCCCTGCGTCTCCCACAGGCCGGGGGAGCAGAGGCCCACCGCCCTGAAGTGCTCCTCGGAATGGCTACAGAAGACAGAGACAGAGATTCTTTAAGTCCCCCCACGTTGGAGTTTCCGCCACAGCAGTCCCAAATCAATCTAAGTAATTAGCCTGCTTTGGCTTCAAAAATAGAGTCTTCAGAGTATTTATCATTCTAGTAAATGGTAAGTGGAAAGCAGGTGGCCGGGTTTTAATTGCCTCCCTTCCTGCCCCTGCCCCCCACCCTCCGGGGGAACAAAGACACTTGGGGAAGGTGGACGATCATGGCAGACCCGAGAGCTGATTCTCTGTCCAAGGGCCTGGATAGACATCTCTGAGCACTGTCCAGGGATGGCCTCCAGCCTTTCTCAAAGGACCGTCTGAGGCCCCCCCGCCCCCCCGCCCCCCCCGCCCAGAGCGTGGGCAGGCGGCTCCCAGACAGATGGGGATGAGGCTGCCGGTATCCCAGCCAACTCCCCAGAAAGCAGGCCGAACGTGTGGGTCTCCTTGCTTTCTGCAGCAGTTTCCGGTTATGGGTCCGTGGTCCATTGTGGCAAGAGACCACACCTAGACCATGTTCCCCCCCCAACGTGCCCACCAGGGCCAGAGGCTGCCCTTCTTCGAGGGGATCCCCAAACAACTCGAGAAGAGGACCGAGCCCCCCTCCTGACGGAGCCCACCATAGTGCACACGAGTGAAGTGCAGGGGCCGGCGTGTCCTCCAGCAGAGAGCCCAGCACAGGCACACTGCCCGGTGAGGGGAGGCGCCGAAGGACCGCCCAGGGTGCTGGGAGAGGAGACGCAGCTGCCGGTCGGCACCGGGGTTCAGCAAAGCTGCCCACCCACCTGCCGTGAGGGAGAACAGTGGTGGTCACACGGGAGATGACGTATGTGCCCGACCCTGCAAGAGGCAGCTTTCCATCCCGAAACAGGCACGGCGGCCCCAGCTGGGGTCCGGGCACCGGGGCGCCCCCGTGTCCATGTCACTCCCTGTGCAGAGGCTGGACTCTGGTTGCCAGAGCCTGTGTGGCCCTGGCCCAAGCCTGAGCCCCTGGTCACTCACCCTGCAAGGCTTCTTTGGCTCTGGCTAGCTCCTGCTCCTTCTGCGCCAGCTGGACCCTGAGCTCGGTGGCCGAGAGGACCTCGGAAGACTTGCCACCCTGCGACTCCTCCAGGTCCTTCGTCAGCATCTCCTTCATCTGCCGGAGAAGGTGGACTTCCTCCTGGAGCCGAGACACTTCTTCCCGCAGGAGCACTAGGGGAGAAGGGCACACGGTTAGGGGAAGGGGACGCGGGCTTATACCCACTCCCTTCTTCTGGGCACGGTTCCAAGGTGCTTTGGCTTTTCCTGTTTGCTCTGCCTTCAGGGCCTTTCCTATGTGTGTGCAAAGAAAACCCCCAAAGCCCAGCCTGCTTCACAGAGCCCCAGGTCTGGTCCTGGGCCCACCCCTGCCTGCACAGCGCCCCTGGTGGGGCCCCACAGCCCACCCTGCTCTCTAGGGCTCTCTGGGGTATCACTGCTCCAGAGCATCCACGCCCACGGCCCATGGTCTTCCCCTCCCAAAGGGAGGAGCCAGAGCGGACAGAAGAGCCAGAGGGAGTTGGCATCAGGGTCCTGAGCCAGCAGCGTTCTCAGGTGAGTTGTACGCACAGGTGAGCTGTATGTGCATGGCCTCACTGAATCCTTCCAGAACCCCCAAGGCAGGTATGGTTCCAACTCCCATTTCACAGATTAGGAAGTGGAGGCTTGGAAAGATTAAGCAGCTCTACGAGGCCATAGTTAGTAGGTAGCAGAGCTCGGACTTGAACCCAGACCTGGCCGACGCCAGAGCCTGATCCCCCTTTCCCCCGAGTCTGACATTCGTGAAGCACCCTAAAAGATACACTTGGCACATCTCACAAAACACGTGGCCCTCAGGGGCCCCAAAGGAACAGGACGTCGACATTCGCCTGTGTCTGTGCAGGGAAGCGGATGCTGATGAGCGGTTCCCACGGTGACGCTGCGGGCAGAGGTTTCTGCAGCACTTAAATTAAACCCGATGCTACCTCTGTGACCGCGCAAAATGAGACCAAGAAGAGCGCGGTATCCCTCAGGACCCGGGGAGCCTCAGATGGCACCCAGGAGGTGCACCTTTGTCCCACGGAGTCGTAAGGCAGCTCAGTCCTGCAGGCTGATGGACACCGGGACACATGGACGCATGGACACACTGACAGTTCTGCTCCTCTGAGCAACAGCAGATGCCAGGCTGCAGAGGGTGCTGGGAGCAGGTGCCCACCGCGACACCCACCGTTGAGAGCACCTGCACCTCCGGGGCTAAAGGAGGTTTGGGGACGCTCGTCACAGCAGGTGTGGGGGGCTCACCTCCGCCTGCACCACTAAACCCACCCATCGTTCCGCCCCTCTCGCCCTCCCTCCTGCCACACTGGTTCCTCTCTCTGCAACACGCCAAGCTCTTTCCCGCACCTGGAACACCCTTTCCCTGTTCTGCCTGCAGCCACTTCCTCATTGTGACACAGGGCCACATGCCTTCTCAGAGGGACCTCCTTGCACCATCCCATCCCACAGTGCTGTGGAAGTCGGGGGTGCCGTCCTCACGGTGAGCGTGGCAGAGAGATGTGACTGGGACATAGCTTTCAAGTCCCCGGACCTCCAGTCTGGCTCCCCCCGCTGACCAGGCATTCGTCCCTTCCCCTCCGAGCCTCGGGCACCCCATCTGTAAAATGGGTCGAGCCCTCACTGGGCGGGGTGGCTTCAAGGAGATGCAGGAGGAAACCCTGCTCCCACGGGGCTCGGTCCACAGAGTATGCTCAGTATTGATAGGGTGGTGGCTGCCATCGCCCGAGGTGCCGGTACTGCTCGGGGGTCCTGGGCCTCGAGGCTGAGCCAGGTCTCTCCTGGGGCGGGGACAGGCTGAACGGAAGCAGAGCCGAGGCCTCGAGGACAGGTGTCCCTCCACCACCCAGGGCCTTAGGAAAAGGTGTTTTGGACCCTGGCCCCAGGTCCCATCCCTCCTTACCTCCTGCTCCGATGCTACCTGGGTCTAGCTACCCCAGTGCAAGGAAGGCCTGCTTGACCCCGCTGGTCCCCCACAGAGGCCTGAGGGCCCCTTAAAGGCAGAGCATGTTACCTGACCCCATGTGGAATCCCTCCCTGCTGCCCGGCTCCTGGAGGCAGCTGCCCGGCAGCCTGCCCTGAGCTGCACCAGGAGCTTCCAGCTCTGGAAGGTGCGAGGCTTGTGGTGGCCAGAAGAGCTTCCTTCTCTTCCCCACAGGTGCCTTCCCGCCAGTGGGTCTCAGCCCCATTGTCACCTCAGAGACCTACAGGGGCCCCCACCTGCTGCCCAATTTTGACAGCACTTTGGAGGACAACCTGCACAGAGCCCCTTGTCACGAAGGCGGCCCACTTGTTTGCCACCTGTGGGCCCGGTGGGCACAGCTCACCGAGGGCGGGCCTGGCTGTACCCTTCACCACGGGGTCTCAAGCACCCCAGACAGTGTGTGATGACACAGGACCAGTGAACGACTCCTTCCACCCATCCACCCACCCAACAAGAGTTTATAGGTACCTGCCACGTGTCAACTGCCACCCTTCGTACTGGGGACTCCCGGGTGAATGCCACAGACAGGTCCCGTTCGTTCTCAGGCCAGCCCCCCCGGACCCCACCGTGAACGTCATTCAGAGGGCCCCCAAACCACATGCCTCAAGGCAGGCCGTCTGCAGGGGAGTGTCCAGCTGCTCGGACATTGCCTTGAGCGTGGGCTGGAAACTGTCCAAGTCTCTCAGCAAAACTGCGCAGTAGGCGGTTTGCTTTGGGGGCCCCTCCCCTACCTTCCTTCCTGCCAACATTTGCGGGCCACCTATACTGCAGGCCTGGCACGGGGCGTCCAGAAAGGAGCAGGGGTACACTGTGGGCTTCAAGCAGCCTCAGGGAGAAGGAGGAGGGCACACGTGTAAGCACAGTAAAAAGGAGGGGCTGTCTCTGCTTAGGGCACGAGATCTTCTGAGTTGGGGCCTGGAAGAGGAGTGGGGGAGGGTGGAGAGCAGAGGGGACGGAATGGCCAGAGAGGTCCCTGGGTGACCAGTGAATGGGTACAAGGTGAGAAAGAGCAAGAGGCAGCCTGGAGAGGTACACTGGGATCAGATTACAAAAGGTCTTAATGCTTACCACCCCTCTGCACCCTGGCCCTGGCTCACCATTTCCATCTGTAGCTAGGACTTTGAAAACCTTCATTCTTGTTCTCTGCCAGAGACTGAATGCTTCTGTCTCCTCAACGTCACATATTGAAAGCTAATCCCTGATGTGTATTGGAGGCGGGGCCTCTGGGAGGTGATTGACTTCTGCGGTTGGAGGGTTGGAGCCCTCAGGAATAGAACTGGTGCCATCTAAAAGAGACTGCAGGGAGCTCCCTCGCCCCTCTCACCACGTGAGGACGCAGCAAAAAGGCAGCTCTCTGTGAAGCAGGAAGAGCTTAGAGGCCTGAGCCAGACGCTGGATCCGCCAGTGCCTTGATCTTGGACTTGAGGCGTCCAGAACTCCAAGCAACATGGTTTTGTTGTTTACCAGCACCCAGGCTCTGGTGTTTTAGTTACAGGAGCCCAAACGGACTAAGACACTCCCTCTGTCAACGCTTCTTCCCAGTTGCCCATCAGCTGTCACCAAAAGCTTATTTCAAACTAAGGTGTGGGTAACTGCTAACATGTCTGGGCAGGGAAAGGACAGGTTTGTTTCGATTTTTTTTTCTTTAAGGAGTGTGACTTCTGGGCTTCCGCAAACTGCCCCGAGGAAGCTGGCGAGGATGTTATCAGCAGACGGCACAGGGTTCCAACCGACCTGGAGTCAAACCCAGACCCAGCCAGGGCCTTATCGTGTGTGACCTTGTGCGACCCCTGTCACCTCTGCAGAGCTCAGTTGTCATGCGCACTGCATGGGGCTCATGCCCCATCCGCCCCCCCCCCCCCCGCAGGCTCACCAGATTGAGCAAACAAAACAAAGCAAAGCAACACAAACAGAAAAACCCAGATGCACAATTCCATTTGAATTCCAGACGAGTATCAGATAATTTTTAGTGTAAGTCCGTCCTAAACATCACATGGACACCCTGACACTAAAAGTTTATTTGTCGCTTATCTGAAGTTCAAACTCAGCTGGGTGTGCTGTGTTTGATCCAGCAGCCCTGCTCTCTGGCACCGTGAACTGTGTGGTCTCAGGAAGGGCTTGGCCGGAGCCCCTCACGGGGACGATGGCGAAGGCACAGCCTTGGCTGAGAGGGCAGAGAACAAGATGAAGCTGGGCACCCTTCTCCTGGACTACTGGCAAAGGCGGATTCCTCCTGCGCTCACCTTTCTAACAGGTGTACCTGACACTTAGACTCCGCCCCTCAAGTCTGGCCCAGAATAAGCAGGAGGGCGGGACACCAGGTGTGGCACCTGCAGGAACCAAGTCTTAGGAGACCGGGCTGGAAAAACAACTCCACAGAAAGGGAGAGGCTTGTGCACGCTTACTCACTGCACCTGCCCCAACTGGGCGTGTAAACCCAGAGCTCACACACCCTGGACCTCCCAGGGGCAGAGATTCGCGACAACTCTGGGAATGCATCACAGAGAGCCTCAGGAGACCGCAGCCCGTTCATCTGTGGGCCGCAGGACTGGGGACAGACACTTCCTGTCCCGGGCCTCAGCTGCCTCACCTGTAAAATGGGGGTGATGGCAATAAACGAGACACGTGGGTAATACACTTACATGTGTTCAGCCCAGGGAGCACTGTCCGTGCCCCATCATGCCCACAGCCCCTCCTCCCCCCTGCACAGAGGGGACCGATCACATTCCTCAGAAACGATGAGGAAGCTGGAGCTAGAAGACTTGGGTTTCTGCCGCAGAGGATTGCTACTTTGCTGTGTGACCTAGGGCAACACGCTGGCCCTCTCTGGGCCTTCCTATTATCGGCATCCTTGGAAGGCCCCACTCTGTGAATCTAGATGAATGTTACTGACTATGCATTTGCCCCCTTGGCAGGAACAGGGTCCCTGCTATAGCCACTGGTCGTATGTGGCTATTTCTGTGCAAATTAATGAAAATGGACAACTTGGTTCCTCCGCTGCACTAGCCACATCTCAAGCGCGCACAGAGACTACCGCCGCCCCTGCATGGAGTCCTCCTGGCCAGGGCTGGTCTAGAGGGTGCGTGATGGAGAAGGAAGGAAGCAGTCAGGCCTGCAGACGCAGGGACAGGAGGAAGCCTTTAGCCGAAGGCGACAGGTGCTGAGGAAGGGGCTACTGCTTCTGGAGAAATCGTCCAGATTTCTCCTTGGGCCTAGCCCAAGGACAGATAAAGGAAAGATCAATTGTGTGCCTTTCTGCAGTTTTGGGGCAGCCACGGCGTCCTTGTACCCGGGGCAGGGGTGCGGTTAGTGGTGAAAGGGCGGGGTGTCACTGAAGAAGCCAGACTCAGCAGAACTCCCTAGGCCAAGGGAGCTACAGAGAAGTGTTGCCTGGCAGTCTCTCCTGCCCCAGGAGAAGCTGCTGGTTACCAGTGGTTATGCCCTAGGGCCGGCCTTGCAGGTAGGACAGGCAGTGGAAGCTGCTGGGCCCTCTTCCCTAGGGCAAGGGGTGTGGCATCCTCCCACTCAGAAGTGTCAAGGGAGCTGGGGCAGATGCTCCCCTTCTCTACCACGTCCCTTTTTGTTTTCTAGAGCCATGTAGCTACTGCTTAAAAATGCCATTTGTCAGCCTCCCTTGCAATTACGGTTGCCCATGTGACCGAGTTCTGGCTGGTTAAGGTTGTAGGACAAGGTCCCCAAGGAGGACTGCCCTCGAAGAAAAAAGGAATTTGCCCCTTCTCTGCCTTTTTGCCTGGAAGGTGGACTTGGGCTGGAGCTACAGCAGCCATTCTGTAACAAGGAGACAATGGGCACAGGGCAACAAACGCATGTAGGAGAGAGAACAGAGCCTGGGGCCTGGACAGCATGGCTCAGCCCTGTAGTTCCAGCGAAACCTGGAGCAGCACGGGCCGGGCAGGGCTGACTGGCACAGGGGGCCTTAGATTTCCCTGCTGGGTCCGAGTCCGAGTTCAGCTGGCTGCCAAGGGCCAGCAGCCTCTGCGGGTCTGCCTGTGGCCAGCTCAGCTGTGGAGTCCAGGGAGCGGGGGCAGGAGGAAGTGAGGACTGTGAGGGAATCAACACAGCTCAGAAAGGAGGTGCCCGCCCCTGCCCTGGGGAAGAGCCCCCGGTTTGTGACGAGCCTTTTCCAGGCTGAACTCTTGTGAGCTCGTGGGAGCAGGGGGAGAAGAAAAGGGAAGGCAGTTGCTTTTTGTGCCTGTAGGGCACCCCCAAGAATGGCCGGAAGAAGGCACCGGGGGACCAAGAGACCCCTCAGGTGAGTTGTAGGTTTGTAAGCCCAGCCTTCCGCAGCTGAGTTTTCAATGATGATGATCTTATAACGACCACGTGTCACAACAGTTGCTCAGTCACTAGCATGTCTTTAGCACCTACTCCGTGTGCCGGGCTCTGCTGTGCATATTTCGCAGGGCTAACTAGTCCACCCCCCACAATAACCCCATGAGGTAGGTCCTAGTGCCATCCCTCCATTTTACAGACAGGGAAGGTGAGGCCCAGGGTTTAGCTGATTTGACCAAGGTCCCAGAGAGCAGAGCAGGGTCTGAACTGGGCGGCCTTGCTCCAGCACCGAGCCTTAACTCCTGTACCGTGTCACTTGCCGGGAGAGGGGCCGGGGTCGACACAGAGGGAGCCAGGGCCTCAGCAGGCCCCTTGGTGGACGGCAGTGGAGGCAGGTGTGCCCCCAGCTGGGGAGGAGCTTGCTCCGGTTTCCGAGGTGGAGCTTGGTCACAGTGGGCCAGCCTGCCCTGCACGGTGCACTGGGCTCTCCCTCAGGGGCCAGCGCCCGTGCAGCTCCAGGAAAAGGCGGGGGCCATGGAGCCAGCCTATGTCCCGCACGGGCACGGGCTCTGTTCCGTGTGCACAGGACACCTAGAGCTCAGCCCAGTGCTGGGTTCCTGGTGGACACGCCAGAACGATGCCCACACGGGGAGAGGGGTATGGTCAGCCGGCCTGGACGCGGTCCTGGCTTCCCCATGTCCTACCTGTCTGACCTCTGGACAAGCGACCTCTGAGTTTATCTGAAAATGGAGCCAAGATCAGTCTCCAAGGGAAACTTTAAACAAAGCAATCCATCTACGTGGAAACACTGAGGAAGGTTCTAGATGGGGGTCAAATGTAGCTTGTCATGATCATCACGAGAAAAGGGCACACCTCCCTGATGTTCTGAAGGAAGGCTGGCCTCAGCGACCACAGAGCCCGGGCTGTGGGACCCAGCTCCGGAGGGGCTGAGCCACCGCCCGGAGAGGGACAGCCAGAGGGCAGCACGGGGGACTCCCCGGGGGGCCAGGCTGCGGGGGGTCAGCGAGCCCAGGCTGGGAGTGACTGTCCCTGGCCGCCTATCATGGGTGGGCGCCTTTCGAGACAGCCAAGCACACGTCTGTCACAGCTCACCCAAGCCTACGCCGCACGTGTAAGGCCTGTCGTGTCACTGTATGTTGATTATACTGCAAGGAAAGAAAATCTAAGTATCAGGATAACACACGACAGATTTTCCACTAAAAACTCCTTTTTATAGCCCTTCCTCCCAAATCCAGGAAGACGGCCCACGGCCCTGGGCCCTCCAGAAGCCTCCCTGGAAGGGGAGCCCAGGTCCGACCCTGCCACCCTGGGAGGCTCTGCAGGCAGCTCCCATTCCCTGCATGTGCCTGCTCGCCGAGGAAACACCAGGACACTCACTGGAGCGACACGCGCCCGGTGGGAGGGGAATGGAAAACCAGGAGGAGGGTCCCACCCTGGCCCCGGCCGCCCTGTGACAGCTGGATGACACAACACTCGGACTGAGCCATGGTCCCTGCCAGTCCAAACACCCTTTCTCCGAGACGGCGGCTGATGGCATTGCCATTCTCTGAGCGGCGACTGTGCCGGGTGCTGCATCCTGGCTTCATCCCGGTGGGTCCTCACAGCACCTGTGCAGGACTGGGCAAGCCTGCCTGAGGCTCCACGACACTGGGGGTATGGGCTCCGGCCTGGGTCTGCGGGGCTCTGAAGCCACCCTGCCACAGACCCATCCAGGGGTTCCTGGCTGGTTGTGAGCGCTGGCAAAATGCCGCTGTTCCTGGGACCGCTCTTCTCCTGTTACTGGGTTTGGGTCAAATTGGTTCAGGTGGTGGTGGGGGCGGGGTGGCGGAGTTGGTGCTTAGTCCCTTGGGATGGTACTTGCTCTAAAAATTAAGATGTGATTGCCCTTGGAGGTTAGAGAGACAGGAGCTCCCAGACTCCCAAGCTAAGCAGTAACGGGACCGAATGTGTTAGTTAACATGTGCGAAGGAGCCCCCTCCCAGCGAAGGGGACCCCTGAAAAGGCAGAGTCAGGAGGGGGTCGCTGGCGAGCCCACCACCCAGAGCGGGTCAGGGTGCCTCCTCCATCCCCCTGCATTTCTGCGGGGGTAGCACGTGGCTAGAAAGAGGAATGTCTCAGCTGCATCCCTAGATTCCCTCTGCCCTTGAATTTGCTCACCATCAGCATCCTGGTAATAACAGCAACACTTACGGAGCCACAAGCGCACGCCAGCACCGTTCTAAGTGAGCTACTTCTCAATCCTCACAATAACCACAGGGGATGCGCCCACTTTACAGGAGAGACTGAGGCAAGGAGAGACTACGCGGTTAAACCCAGGCGGTCTGGCTGCACGGCCTTTGCCTGTAACCACTGAGCATCATTATCATACCCCTTCTCCTGCGGGCACAGCCGCCTGCCCACCTGCATGCTGACCCCCAGGGCCGCCAAAGCCTCCTGCTCCTGCTCAGGGGGTCCCACGCCCTCCTGGACAGCTCCCACCCTTGGCATCCTTTCCCTGGCCTGGAAGGTTGCAGAACCTTGGCCTTTGGGCTAAGCTGACCAGCATCCAAGTGGGGCTGGGAGTGTGGGTTTGGAGCAGCCATGCAGCCCTTGGTTCCAGCCCCGACCCCAGCCCTGAAGGGTCGGTCCTCAAAGCTCTGTAAATGACCGGAGCTGCCACTGGGGAACTCAGCCAGGTCGGTCTTGCATGTAATGGTTTACCTGTGGGGAGAGAACTCTGGGAACCTTGGCCCGGGAGGAGCAGCCCCAGGGACGGGCCTCCGCCGGCCACACAGGGAAGGGGCTACCCTGCAGGGCCAGCCCAGGTGCCCCTCCTGCCTGGTTTGTGCGTGAGGAGCTGAAAACAGACCTCTTGGGCCACTTCTGTCCCCAATCCCTATGCAGTCTCTCCTGTCCCTCCCCTGGCCCCCACTAGGCCAGGAATGGGCCCAGCGGCAGGCAGGTAAGGGCTGGAACAACGGTTTGCTGGAGATTTCGTGTTCTCTGGGCCTTTGTCACCTGACCATGACACTTAACCCCGTAGGGGTGACGGGAAGCTATACAGCGCTTGCCAAATACAGGAGAGTCTCAAATGACTCCAGCCTGCTCAGCAAAGGTGTTGATCCCAAGGCCACGCCCAGGCCTGGAGAGCCGCCTGGTGACTCCTACTGCAGGTGGGGTAGGGGTGGACATCGCAGGTACCAGGTGACACAGCCTCTTTTTCTCATATTTCACGGTAATCGCTTTTTCCTCCAGGTGCTGTTTGATCCGTTTCTCCTGCCGAGGCTGTTCCAGCACAGCTGCTGGCCCATAAACACACCTTCAGCCAGACTGCCTTGGGCCCGGCTGCCAAGCTAACCCTCCTCGTCTATGATCTGGGGGGCCTGCGTTTCCCACGGGAGAGCTGTGGCCACCCAGCTCCTCATCCCAGGAATCCGATTCTCTCCAGGGACAGGGGTCTACGTCCTTTCGTTCCCCCTCACCAAGCACTGAGTTGGCAATGCCGGCCAGGTGCCAGAGACAAGTCCCCTGCCCTGGAACAGTGACAGTCACAGATTTAAACGCAGAGATGCCCCCGGGAAGTTGAGGAATCGTAACCCCCAGCACACAGCTCCCTAGTTCTCAGGGATCTCTCCCCAATAACTCCAGGCTCAGTGCTGCAGAATGCGGTCCTGTGGGGGGCCTGGTTTGATCCCTATAAAGTGCCAGTTTGTCACTGGAGGTCCACCTGTGTCCACTGCTCTGCAAGCCCAGGAAGGACAGCCTCTGGCAGCCACCACGGCACAGACCCACTGTCCTTGGCGGTCTGCAGAGATCACTCAGCAGGTGATGCTCATTCCGGGGGTAATGCGAACCTTTAAATACACCATCTGGCTGGGGGTAGGAGACGCAGACAGTCTCTGTCACCTGGGTGGCTGAATCCCTGGTGGGCAGTGACAGCAATAACAGCTCAGTCCCAAAGCCCAATGCCCAGGTGGCCTCGAGGAGCCTGTTCCTTATCCAGGTGCTGGGCAGGAGGGGCGGGAGAGGACAGGGCTGGCCTCCCCTCAGGGCCTGGCCAGCTGCCTCCTCTGGCCTCCACTGAACAGCTTCCACTGGGACTCAGAAGGCGCATGGGCTGAGGCCAGCGCATCGTGTCAAGTGGGCAGGCGGCGGTCGACCTGGGACACCCCCTTGGTGCCAGGGAGTCCTGACACTCTTGTCAAGCTGAGCCTCAACGCCACTGTCCCTCCGGGGTGCTGGCTCACCCCACCTTTCCAAAGCTCCTCCTCATCGCCCCCTGGATGGGGGAACAGGCGCTCTGTCAGCTGACATCCATGCCTCCTGTCTTCCTGACACAGCGCCTCCCTTTCCCTTTGGGGGGCTGCCGGCTCTCAAGGCCTGTGGTTCAGGGGTGGAAATGTGACCCAGTCTGGCCGATTGGAGCACTGAGTTGCCCTGGTCACTGTGATTGGTTCAGGACGGGGGCATGGCCCAAGTCAGTCCAATCAGAGTCAGCACCTGGACCAGGAGCTGCGCTCTTTAATGATGGCCATGGCAATGGAGTCTGGAGATGCAGGTGGCCACACTGCCACTGAGAGGGGGCCACCAACAAGACAAAGACTGGATTCAGGTAATCCCCCTGTCCTAGATCACACCGCACCTGAAGCCAGGGTCTACCCCTGGACACGAGCCAATACATTCTTAAGCCAGTATGAGTTGCCTTTCTATCCTTGGCAACAAAAAAAGAATCCTGTTAAAACGCATCTGTCTGGGACCATTTGCTGGGCACAGTGCTAGCATCCCCACAAATGCAAAAACCACCTGCTGTGTGCTAAGCACGCCAAGCACGCCTCTCCTTCAGGAACTAGTCAAACAAAACGGAGAGTGGACTTGCCTCCACAAACCAGTGAGCCTCCACAGCGACCAGTCCCCCTGGCCTGAGACCCAGGAAGGCGTAAACTTTCAAGTTCGGCCTCAAGGCCATTTACAGACCATTCCTGCAGCAAATCAGCCTTCGTCCCACCTAATGGGGTCTGAGAGCACCCATGGCACAACCACAGGGCCACTGTCCTTTGCCCGAGGGGTCCAGCTTCCATTCAGGTGTGGACCACGTGCCTGGCGCTGAGCCCTGGCCCGGTGAACTCCCTGGCCAAGCCGGTGGAAGGAGCGCTAGCCTCTGCAGTTGGCACATCAGAGACAGAGGCTATGACAGGTGGCCTGGCTTGCTCAAGGTCATAGGGCTGGTTCAGGAGGCTGAGCCTCATCCCTACTCACAAGTCTGTCTGACTGTGAAGCTCACGTTCGTAACCACTGGACGAGGCTCCCGGCCCACAATGTCACGATGTGCCTATTTCTCAAACCACGGGCCACGACAGAGAGCTGACACGCGAGCACGGAGGAGGAGCCAGGCCTTTCCTCAAACTCTGGTGGAAATGGCTGGGTGCCCCATCCTTGGCTTTCGTCACAAGCTTCACCCCTCCTCAAGGCCTGGCTCCTAACAGCCGGCCGTATCCAGGAGAGGGATAGCAACCACTAGGGGGGTGGGGGGGGAAGGCCTGTCTTTGTCCCTTGCCACCCTCACCACTCGCGACTCTCACCTCTCCTCCCTCCTCCCTGTTTTTTCACTACCCAGGGGAAACAAATACCAAAACATGAAGAGGAAAAATAAAAGAGAAGGCTCGGCAATGGCTACGCCCACCACCGTGTGACATGGTCGGGGGTGGGGAGGGTGGGGGGCACAGAGCAGCAAAATTTATCACAAACTGGGAGGAACCTGCCTGACCTGGGGGGGGGGAGCCCCGCCCTCGCTTTCTTCCCCACCCTCAAGTCTGAGTCAGCAGCAAAACACCTACAGCTCAGCTTTCTTCCCCGCCCATCACCAGAATGCGCAGAGAGGACGGAAGAAGTGCCTGTCCCACCTGTCAAGACAGCGGTTCTCCGGGGTCCAGCTCCCGGTGGGAAAGCTACCTTCCTAGGAAGACTGGGGGAAAAAAAGACACTTGTATCCCCATTTTGTAGACAGCCCATTGGGGCCCCGAGGAAGGTGTCTGGAACCCACAACCTTGACCGCTAGGCCACTGGCCACCTTCACCTGGAGGCCAAACTGGAAACACGCTTCAGCTAGAACATTCTGCTCAGCCAGTCTCAGCCACCAACTCAGGGACTAAATGCCTGGAAATGTGCCAGGCATGCGGGCAGCCCCCCCAGAGGCAAACGGTTACGCAGAGAGGGGAAGTGGGCGATCAGGGCCCAGCCAGTGGCTCTCCTAAACGTCTCTGCCATCCCACAAGGGCAGCAAGTCTGAGCTTCCTGCACGTTCAGATCCGTATCACGAACAGATCTGACCTTTCCAAACAAGTTAAACCAAGCCCACATTGTGGCCCAGACAGACGGGCGGGCCTGGACGCCCTGCCTCAAATGTGGCTTCGGAAGGTGAACCAGGAATGTGCACTTCTGCCGTGGCGTGACCTCTGAGTCCCTCCACTTCCTCCCCTGCAAGAGGCCACCGTGGGGATGAGGCGCAGCAGTGCTGGAGCAGGCTGCGGGGGCAGATCCCGCTCTGCCCTTTAGTAGCTGTTTGACCCCGGCAGGGCCATTTCTCTGCCCTCTTCTGGGGAGTGGGGACGATGACAGTATCCACCTCCCAGGGTGGCGGTGACGCTCTGTGAGTAACAGCGATAGATGTCAAGAGGCCGGGCACGGTGTGACACGGTGCGAACGCGGGCAGCAGCTCCGATGCCATCCCAGCGGAGGCCCGGCCACACGGAGGAGGCGGGAGAGGGAGAGAGGGCGTCCGGGGCTCCAGCCACTCAAGTCCTCCGAGGCCACTTGCTGTGAAGTGCCCGAGGACGGGAAGGCTGCAGGGGCAGCGCACCGGTCCCTATAACTCACTGCTGATTACTCTGCAGCCGGACCGAGCAGCTGCTCCAGGAAGAAATAAAATATGCTTTGCATACTTTAAATGTTCCACTTATGAAAACTGGCAGGGCTGCCTTTCTAAATTGTTTAGTAATAAAGTCAGTAACGAGAGCACCGTTCGAGGCTCTCACTGCTGGAGCCGGGTCAGGGAACCGGCAGGGGGTGGCGGGGTGGGCTGGGAGGGGAGGACAGGCTGGCCGCCAGTGCGGAGCCCACTGGGGCTTCCAGAAGGCGCCATCTGGGATTTTTCAGAGGGGCACTGGGATCACATCCTGGTGTCCTGATATGAAATTGGATCCTCTCTCTGGGAGCCAAGCCCGAGCCAGCGGGGGCAGAGGGGAGGGCCCTTCCGGCCTGGGACGCTTTCCCACACTCCCAGGGTGCCCCGGATTCCGGCCAATCGAGTTAATTGAAAAATTACCTCGGGCTGAGAAAGAGCAGGCCCCGGGCCACAGGGGCCTGTCACAGAGCCCCGCTCGGTCTCCAGCCTGACCGGGCGGCGACACCTGGGGCTGGGGTCTGGAGCCTTGCTCGGCATCGCAGGGACAGGGGCCGCCCCAGGTGCCAGGTGCGCATCCCGTGCAGCCCCCAGCCCCCTCGAAGCCTGAGGGAGGCCGCCTGGCGCCCCCTGCGGTATTTCCCCCCAGGATGCTGTTCCGCGATGTGCCACAGGACGCCCCCCTCCCGCCTGTGCCAAGTGCTAACATAACTCGAAAGGAAGCAGAAGCTGGCCAGAGGCCCGCCGCCTGGCCCGGAACAACATGGCACTTTCGTACACAGAAGGGCCACGCGTGGGGCGGACATTGCTTAGCTGAGCATCTAGTTTTTTTTCTTCCAAGTGCTCGCTATTGCACCCGCCATCCCAGCCCTCTGGTAGGTACAATGTGGGTTTTATTGTCCTCACTAAGGACGGTCAGCCCGAGGCCCAGGCCACAGCTCCTCAGTCAGCTGCCCAGGGCGTGTGGGCCTGGCTCCCCACCCTAGTCCCCCCTGGTCCCTCCCCAACCCACCCATGCAGATGCCTGGCTACGACCCACCCTCTCTGGGCTGTTCCGTCCTTTCCTGTCCTCCTAGGGCCCCAGTCTGTTCGCAGGGCCGGGGGTGCCCACAGTTCCACCGGGGCCCAGCCCATCTCCAGAGGCCTCTGCAGTCACAGATTCTGGGACTTCCAACCAGGAGACGGAAGGGGACCCCCACAGCCCTGTCCCTTGCCCCCGCTGGGCTACAAACATTGGGACCGAAAATGAACAAACCGATTAGAAAAACACCCCTATCTCACTTGGGGAGTTTCAGCAGTGTGGTCTATGAACCAAACATATCATTAAGAGAGAAAAATGCAGGCTATTCTGGGGTGGGGGGGCGGAGTGGTGGGATGAGCAGGGGAAACTTGAGTCCCTGAGTTACTGCTATGTGTGTGCGTGTGTGTGTGTACACACAGAACTTTTACCCCCTTTCCTGCCTGCCACTCCCCCACCCCCCTCCCAGGGCAGAAAACTCAACCCTAACACAGCAGCCGAAACCTGACTTCCAGTTTTGACAGAGGTTCACTGTGCACCGAGACGGAGAGGCAGGGGGGAGGTGGTCTGGGTTTGCGTGCCAGCCACTTGCTCCCCTCTCTGTGCCTCAGTTCTCTCTCCTGTAAAGTGGGGCAATAACAGTACCTACTGCTGCTGGGAGCATTAAACGTGTGACTACACACATAGAGCAACTACACACATAGAGCAACTACACATACAGAGCAGTGCTTGGCACACGCCAAGCGCCACGTCCTCGTATACGCTCGTTCTTTTCCCTCCCCGTCCCTCCCCCCTTCTGGGAGTCACCACCTTGCCCTTCTGAGGTCAGCCCCTGCCTGGCAGTTCTGTCCTGGGAGCCCCAGGGGCTTCTCCTGGAACTCCTGACCGGGCCCCCAGGCAGAACATTCTCGTCTGAGTGGTGTCCAGAGTGGGGTTCCCAGCAGCTGGGTGCTGGGTGCTGAGGCAGCGGCCATCCCATTCTAATCTGGAGGCCCGGGCATGGGAAGCTCCCTCCATTTCACCACCTGCCCCGCTCAGTGTCCCCAGTTTATGGACTGAAAAAGGGAGAAGTAACTTGAACTCCGGCTGTGGGCTGCCGCCGACTGGCTGCCGGACGCTTCCCCTGTCTGTCTGGCCCACTCCACCCACTTTTCGCAAAGGTCAAACGCTCATTCCGCCCTGCGCGCTGCCCCTTGGGAGAGCAGAGGAGAAAACTATTCAAAAAATGTAAACTGAAAAAACCCATGGCTCTCAGCCTGCGCCCCGCCCCCCCCGCCACACACACACTCGCATGCGCACTCCTACATGCACGCGTGGCTCACACCCAGTTCCACAGAATGCACAACCACGTCCCAGCGCCTTGGTCTTATAGCCAAGCAGGGGGAGAAAGAGGTGATGCAGAAGGTCAGCCATGGGGACCAGCCTCCAGGCTGTTTCTCTTGGACGGGTGTGAATGACCTCGCCAACCCCATCTCTTATCCAGGGCAGCCTCCTTCCAGGTTCTTCTGGAGCACCTCCTGGCAGGAGCCCCAGCACCAAGCATAGCCCTGACCCAGGAGCTGAGCCCAAGAAGTGCCCGTTGAGCTGAACTCAGCCCAGGGCACAGGCTCAGGGCAAAGGGTGCCTTAGAGCCAGCCAAAGCCCGCCAGGACCACACACTCCTGGACACAGGCGCTTCAGGACCAAACAGACGTGCTCTCCTTCAAGCCTCTCTCTTCTTCCAAGCTCTGCCCCTGCTCCGTACCCACAACCAGAAAATGACACAAGAATAGTAGGTTCTTGGTTTGGTGGCCACGGCATCAAAGTGCCCAGTTTGAAAGAGGGAAGTGTCGGCAGAGACACCAGGTGGGAACAGTTTGGAGCAGGTCAGAGGCTCTCTGCTGGTCTGTGTTTTACTCGCCTAAGTCATCCCCCCTCCTGCCCTGCTCTCCTGAGCTGAGCTGCTAGATCTTCCCTCTTTCTCCTCCCCAGTCCACAAGCTTCAAACCTGGAACATCGGGCCCTAGTCTGGGACCTCCTTCCCAACACATCTGAAAAGCCGTGGACACTCGTGGTGACTTGAGGAGATTGAGAACAGTTGTGTGTGACAGGGGTGTACGGGACTGGTGGGGGTGTGCGTGTGTGTGTGTGTGTGGGGGGGTGATGGAAAGCAACTCCTCTCTCCCCCTAGTTTGCAGAGGCCTAAAAGTGGCTTCCATGATCGGGCAGAGCTGCGGAAAATAAGGCAACTGCCCTGACCAGGAGCAGGTGTTTGCACTGTCACCGGACTGGTAACAAGAAAAGGGCCTGTGTCCTGTGGGCTCACTGCCATGTCCCTTTGGAATTGCCGGCTGATCACCAGCCAGGCCAGTGAGGTCAGTCCATCTGCAGCAGTAGATGGTACATAATAGCTGCAGACATTCCAGGAATAAAAAAAAAAAAAAAAGAAAGAAAGAAAAAATAATCCACCCACACCCCACAATGCAAGCTCTGGTTACTCTTCAGCCTCGAGGCCCTGGACAGTGCAGCCCAAACCCAGGAGGCCAGAGGACAGGGTGGGGCAGCAGGTGAGCAGATGGCATGGCCCTCAGCAAGGGCCACGGGCAGAGCCCAAGAGTTTCACCTAAGGCCATTTCAGTAATTATGAAGATTAAGCCGGGGTGACCCCCGCTGCCCAGGAAATTGTTCCTGCTCCTGATCTCTGGAGAAAGCTATAAATCTCCTCCAAATTGCCATTTTCTCTGCACGCACACCTGCAAAAAGCTAATTTGGGGGGAGTGTGAGGGGCGGGACCAAACCCCCAACCGAGACTGGCCAGCCCTGGAAGTTAGGTGGCTGACACAAGTTAAACATTTCCAGGCAGAGAAACTCAATCTCCTTTCAACTGGCCAGCACTCAGTGTGTTGCTCTTCTCTCCACCACCCCCTTTTGTAATCTCTTGGCTGCACGCAAATATTCATGAGACCCTCTTGCCAAGAGGCGAGTGCTGTTTATTTGGCCACGGATACCGCTTATGCATTCCAATAGGAGTATGTGAACTTGTCACTGAACGTCTCTGAGGTCCTTTTGGCCTAGGAGCTGTCAGCACAGGGGTGGGGGTGCAGGGTGGCTCTGCAGAAAGGGGGAGTGGAGTCCTAATTCCGCAGCCCTGTCTCGCTTGGCCCAGGTGACTATGCCTGCCCCACCTGCCCTAAAAGCACTGCGCAGTTTCTAGCTCCCTGTCCCCCTGCCTGTTCCCAGGAGGGCCTCCTGCTGAGTCCTCTCAAACAAACATCAGGAGAGCCTGGAGCACTCGGCACAGCGTGGGGAACATTCTCCCCTTGGACGTGCAAGGGGGAGATTCTGGCTCCCGCAGCTCTCTCCACCCTCAGAAGGGCTCCCGCTGGGTGGATCAGAGCAAGCAAGATGCCCTGCCCTCCACCCCTCCCCAGCGCAATCTGCTCTGTCCCAGCTTGGAGGAAAGACACCCGGGGAAACAGAGCTGGTGCAGGAAGCTGCCGTGGCTGTCTTCTCGGGTCGGAGGAAACGGATTCAGTGCGTAAGATCCTTGAATAGCAGGACACGGGCCAGAGACTGGATGCTACAGTGAGATCAAGTTTTGGCTCAATATAAAGGTGAGTGAAAGCTTAAAATGAAATCAAAAATTGCAGGGGCTGCCTGGAGAGGATGTGAGTTCCAATCTTGGAAGGCATTCAAACTCAGAAGAAACATCTGTACTGGACATTATGAGTCAGTCAGTCTTCTTTGCCTCATGCTTCCTAAGTAACTACTTACTCAAAGCCCCTGGAAGGAAGCAGCCAGATACACCAGGTACCCTGCCCACCCTTACAGATGCAGCTGATTGGACCAGGGTGGGTCACCTGCTCCAGGTTCTGCCAGACAATTGGCTAGGCAGGGACTAATCAGATTCTCTGTCTCCCAGGCACTGAGGAGACTGAAAGGTTATAGGCCAGGCCATGGGGCCACTGGAGTGGCAGAGAGTAAAGCTCAGGAGAATCCTTGAGGGGAAATAGGAGGGAGGTCGATAGAGAGAGAGAGAGAGAGAGGGCATGACCCCAGGCTCCCAGCACTACTGCCGAGTCCCTCCACGGTTGGCGGCCCCTACGTGGACTTTCTTGAGGTTGCCTGTTGTGACATTAAAACAAGCCCAACTTTGACTTGAGCTTCCCTGGCTGGGAGGGCTGCAGCAAGAAGCAGGGTCCTCCCTGGGGGATGGCCAGGTTGGGTGAAGTCTCAGCCAGAACTGAGCATTCTGAGGCTGGCTCCGGGGTCATGCACAGCCCCTGTGCGCCCCTACACGTACTTCCTGCCCAGCACAGGGCCCTGACTGCATGCCTCGGAGAACAAGCTCAGTCATGGCCAAGACTCCCAGCACCCCAACAGGGAGAAAAGCACGTGGTGGGCACACACCCTCAGGTACACACCCTGCCCCGTGGAAAGGCACGCCCCACACTGCCAGTGCAGACCTCACGCTTGATCGACATCATTTTATTACACGCAATCCACTTAAGATGGCTTATCACACAACAGTAGTTCCGCTTACTAAGCACCTGCAAAATGCTATCAAGCCCTGCAGGGTGGGTGCCATCATTCCCACGTTAGAAGAGAGGAACCTGAGGCTCAGGAAGATTAATAAGCAGCATGGCCAAGAGCCCCGGTGTGGGCTTCCCTCAACTCACACGTTCCTGACAAAGTGCCGCCAGACGCCCGCCAGAGTCAGAACGCAGGCCAGCCCAAGCCCATGCTGTCCCTAGAAGCTCCTCCCCAGCGAGACCCGCCCGTGCCCCAACGACTGTGTCTCCTAGTGATCATCCGCCTGGATTTGTCCAACGTGGGCACCTCTCAGGTCGCCTCCTATCACTCCAGCACCCATCTCGGTGCTGTTTTTCTCCTTGGGCACCTGCTGTGTGCCAAGCACGGTGCTGAGCATTGCGCGTAGAAACTCATTTACCCCTACCAGCTAGGGACAGCATCCCAGTTTACAGGTGAATTAACCAAGGTACAGAGAGGTTAAGTAGCTTGGAACAGTTTGCACCCAGGAAGCCTGGCTCTGCAGCCTTGAGCACTTGGTGCCCCGTCTCCATGTTCCCTCACTCAGAGCCCTGGGTCCAGGTACTTGTCTCAGTGCGGAGCGCACTCTCCTCCATGGGGGGCTGATGCCAAGTGAAATGGGGAGCTGGCACCTGTGCCCTAAACAGCCCCAGGCACAGAGGCAAGCCCACTGGGCCCTTTTGCTAAATTCTTACATTCCTGAGCTGCCCACTCTCTGTCTGGCTGGGAATGGATTCAGGGCCTATCCAGGGGGATCCATCAGTGATTTCCAGGGAGATGGCCAAGCTCCAGCGGCAGCCGGAAAACCTGACTTCCAACCAGAAGGTTGAGAGAAGCAGATGCCACCTGGAGTGTCCCTGAGTGCCAGCTGCCGCCACTGACCTGTGTGTGCCCTGCCGTACCAGGGACGGGGCAGGAGGCTGGTCACGGCACGCATTTATGCCGGCCCAGGAGGGAGCAGGCACACTGCGGGGGGGGGGGGGGGCTCAAATCAACCCCAGCAGGGCCCCCAACTCAGAACAAGCCACCAGGGGCAGGTGTGATAAAAGTGGCATAAACAGAAGGGTGGGAGAGAAAGGAAGGGCTGTAATGACCTGTGACTGGGAGGTGGCGACTGCTTACCTTAGAGAAAGAGAAGGACGGGAAAGGGGAGAAAGACTGGACAAGCAACAGGAGAGGAAACTGAGCTTCTGCACAGGGATCCAGAACAGGGCCTGGCCCACGGCACGTGCTCAAGAAAATCTGCAAAATCATTAGGCAATAGGGTCTGCATCTGAGGCTTTCCTTTGACTCCCACGACACCTAGCCAGGGGAACAAACTCACAGGTGCTGAAGGAATCACCACCACGATATGCAGTGGTGGGGGGTGCAGGGGGCAGCTCCAGGATCTGCCTCCCGGCTTCCATTCCCAGCGACGAACATTCTTCCCGACTCTTTTGAGAAAAACCCCACTCTCGGCCTGAGTGTTTCGCTGGAGGTCAACAACCCTAACTTTTTCCAGGGAAGGGGACAGGACCTGTATCTGGCCAATCAATGCATTCCATGCTAATGGACCAAGTGATTGGTTCAGAGCTGTCACGTGATTGAAGCTAAGCCAATGAGAGTCAGTCCTGGGATTTCTGCTGGCTCTACTGGGAATGAAGCGAGCTCTCTACATGAGAACCCTAGAAAGGTAAAGGTTCCTTAGGCGCGGTGGTCATTTTTGCCACCAGAAAGGCTAGAGCCCAAACAGATGAAAGGAGGGTTGGGAGATGACATCATTTGAGCCCCAGGTTGCAGCTGTGCTGAAAGTTAGCGCTACCTCTGATCATTTCAGTTACGGGGAGCTATTCATTTCCTTTTCATGAGTCAGTTCCAGTTGCGCTTCTAACATTTGCAACTCAGATGGTCCTCTAACTACACGACTGCCTGGGCAGGTGGTAGGAACGTGGGAAGCGCAAACAATTCCAAGTTAGTTTTTCCATGGATAAACAGTTATTGAGCACGAAGCACAGGCCTCCCTGAACCTCGGATGCCACCCTGAATGGCGGAGATCATGCCTCCCTACCTCGCAGGGTGAACGGGAGAGTCCCTGAACCCTCCTCTGACCTCTGTGATCCTTAACGCGTGAAGGCCAAGAGCAGCAGCAAACCCACCCCCACCTGAGCCTCTGGCTGGAGTTTGCGGAGCTGCCTCAACATCCTCCCGCTTCACAAGGGTGCAGCCCAGCCCAGGGAGGGGGCCCCAGGGAGCTCCCCACCAGGGCTGGGACCTGAGCAGAAGGGCTGTGCCTGACACCTCCGAGGGACAGCATCACTGCTATTCCTCACTGCCGACTCTGCAACGCCGCAGCAGCAGACAGACACAAGTGATGCTGTAGTGCTGACCGCAGCAGGGACAGGAAAGTGCTGGCGACTTCAGCCTCCGGCCGGGCTCTTAGGCTGATTCTTGCCTCCTTTGTTTCCTGGCTCTATGGTCTGGGACAAGTTTCTTAACCTCCCTGTGCCTCAGTTACTTCATCTGTGAAATGGGGGTGGTTAATGGACCGAATTTATTTGGGTTGTTTAATGCAGGCAACTCTGCAAAGCAGGGGTCCTTAGATCAGGTTTCCTGATCCGCGAGACTGAGTGTGCTCCAGGCTGGGCAGTGTCTCTTCCAGTCCTCCCCCTACCCCATCCCACCTCACCCCACACCCTGCCCTGCCCACCCTGAACTTCCAGAAATGACAGCATCCCCACTGGAGCAGAGCCAGCCTCACTCCCTCCCCTCCACACGTTGTCAGTCAACGCCTGTGCCCCTCTCTGCTCTCCAGAAACAAAGTAACTGGGGGTGGGAGAAGCTGTCAGTCTCCTGTGGCTCCCTCTTGTAAGCTCCTCTTTTTTCATTGGCCCGTGGGGCGAGGTGTGTGTGGTTTTTGCATTTTCTCCACGCTTTCACCCAGGCTTGTAGCTGCCTGGCCTGAGAACCTGGTGGAGTGTGGAGGCGTGGGACAAGGGACCCCTCCTGGCAGCTCCAAGGTCACCTCCGCCTGCCCTTTCCTGCCTCTATCTTTGGGTGGGCTCTACATTCCAGAAGGAACTAGGGTATGTTTACCGACCCCTCCAACCCTCCTGCAATTACTGGTGGGGCTACAGGTGTTCTCTAGGTGCTGGCCAGCCTGCCAGGTGAGGCTCATCCACTGTCGTGCCAACAGCGTTCCTCCTGCCAGACAGGGTTCCTTCTGAGGTCCTGAGGGAGTGGGGGGTGGGGCAGATGGGAAGTGCCCCATGGTGTCTGCCCCTGAGGAGGTTACAGGTCAGCAGGACCCGGTCTTGGCTAAAGTGTGTCCAGATGACATGCACCCATGGCCTCACAAACACTAACAGAGAGGAGAGAGAATGAGCAAGAAAGGCTTTGCAGGTGGGTTGGGGGCCTGGGACAGGGTGAAACCTAGTACAAGGTGGAAAGATAATCCTGGTAAGGAGGAAAAGGTGGGGGGTGGGAAAGAGCTGGCTGGTTCACGGCACAGTGAGGATACCCTGAGCCCCTCAGCGGGAGTCAGAAGAGGGGCTGCCAGTTGTTGGGGCTGCCCAGCACCAAACCTGGTCCAGAGCAGGTGCTCAAGTCCTGCTGGTGGATGAACCCGGAGCCTTGTTGGATCTGAGGGTGCACTGAGGGAGGACACCCTCCTGGTACAAGTTAAGGCTTCTGGCCAGTGAAAGCCCCTCTACGGAATGTAGGCTGGGGGGACAGGGCTGGCGTGGGGCCCAGGGAAGCTACAGATCAACTAGGATGAGCTGGTCACCGTAGGCACAGCCTGTGCTCACCAGCACCCCATAGGGAACAAGACCACCAATGGTGCCGACCATATTTGTAAGGTGCCCTGAAGTGTGCAAAGCATGCCCAAGTACACGGGCTCAGGCCAAGCAACCACGTGGCACTGTGGACCTCATTTCATGGAACGGGGAAGCTGAGGTTCAGAGGGGAGTGACATGCACAAGGAAGGCCCCGCCTCCTCCGCCTTCTGCACACGCTGGGAAGACGGGGTAGGCCACTGCCGTCTGTGGGGCACAGATGTGGGCTGTGCCGGCTTCCTCCAGGCTAGAGGCCCAGTCCTCAAGAGAGGGCTGGGGGCCCTGGGGAAACGGGGCCATCTGGCCCTCTGCTCTTGAGATTGTGGCACGGGGTGAACAGAAGGCCACCACCTGGGACCCAGGGAGCGAAGGTGGGGGAGGGGTGCTGCTGGCCGCTGCTCTGCTCGCCTCTCCTGTAACATCCCCATTATGGCCGCCCGTGGGTAAGGCCAGGATCCCCGAAGGCTCCTGTAAAAGGAACGATCATCTCATAACACAACCAGCAGTCCCTGGGCGTGGAAGGGGCTTGGCAGCTCTTGGCAGCGCGTGAGAGAACAGATTGGGGCAGAGGGGAGGGGAATGGGAGGGGGAGGAGAAGACAGAAGAAGATTTGGGGGAAAATTTAAGTGGAACGAGCTTCCTAGAAGAGTCTCATTCAGTGACTGGTTTCAAGCTATAGCTCCGTCAGCATCGCCTTGGGGTAGCTCATTAAGACACTGCCTATTGGGACCCAGCTCGGGTTTGTGATCCTGCCGGTCGCCGGCAGGCTGAGAATCTGCATCTCTACCAAGGTTCTCGGTGAGGCCGATGCTGCTGGTCTTGGCACCCCATCTTGGGAACCACGGGCCTGGCTCACATGGTTATGAAGGGTGGGGGACAGACACAAGGATGCTGATGGGCCGCCGGAGGCTGGAAAACCCATGGGAATAAAGTTGGAAGGTGCTGGAGGCCTTGGTCCTCAGACTTCAGGGTGGGTGGAGAGAACTTGTGTAAAATGCAGGTTTCTGGGCCCGCCCCCAGAGACTCATCTGTGCAGGTCCGTTAGGGGCCTAGGAACTTAGAAACCCACACCATTAGTTCCCGAGTGATCCTGACGCAGGCGTTCCAGGGGCCACGTGGGCGACGTGGCAGCCTCGGAGGAACACAGTGGCTTCAGGAGCCGGATGGGCCAATGCCATCATGACTCGATCTGAAGCAGAGCCAGCGGCACCATCGATTCCAGTGGCCACTAGCCACATGTGGCCTTGAACACTTAAATCTGAAACTCAGTTCTCTGTCACACTAACTATATTTTAAGTCCAGCGGACGGCACAGATATGCCACATTTCCAGCTTTGCAGAAAGTCCTAGCAGACAGCTCTGGCCTGGAGAGATCATGTTTTGTCTGCCTCTGTTTCCCCTTCCATAAAAAGGGCTACTCCTGGGTCTTTCCCAGGGTGCAGGAGAGAGGAGAGGCTCCACAGGGGACATGTTTGTGGTGCACACCGGAAGCCCTCCTGCACCCGCAGTGGGGGTGGCAGCCGACTCGGCGGGTTGGCATCCTCGTCTGCCCCAGAACCAAGGGCAGAGAGCCTCCACTCCTGCAGAGGGGACCCCAGGGTGCAAGCTTCCCTCCTGGGTGGGCGCTAGTGCAGCCAGAAGGGCCTCCAGGAAGCACAGGAAGGTGAGGGCTGGCGCTGTGGAAAGGAGGGCTGCCCAGCCTAAGGCCAGTGGGGATGGAGGGAGGTCTGCTCTGGGATCAGTAACGGCTGTCAGCCTCGGTCAGGTGTCTGAAGCTGACAGGCAGCAGGGGATGATGGTCAAGGTGTGCAGGTGGCTACAGTCTGGGGCTGCAAAGTCACAGACCCACCTGGCTCGGCCCCTCAATGCACCCCCCCACCCTGCAACTCCACCAGCATGTGGTGGCCAGGATGGGAAAGCCAAGTAAGCTGAGCGCTTAGAGGGATTGCTGGCCTCACCCCCATCAGTACCCCAGGGCTGATGCATCTCCCCCAGACCCTGTGGGGCCCTCCCAACAGGAAGGTTGTCTCCCTGCACCTCTCAGCATCATCTGTGGCCCTTCTGCCTGAGGCGGATCCCCAGGGCCTGGTGTGCTCCTTCCGCTCAGGGGCCACAAGCACACTATGGAAACCAAACGAATAGAAGCCCATGCTGTCCTCTTAAAAAAAAAAAAAAAAAAAAGGAGCTGCGTTGAACAAAATTCACCAAAGAAAGATGAAGTGTTTGTTTAGTGCATTGGGGTGTCAGAGGCCTTAACAACATACCGGTTTCAATCACAGGAAAAGAGAAAGGAACTTACTTCTTCCCCACACCTTCCCAGCACACCTGCAAGGTGGCGGTGTTTTAAAGGAAGCACGAGGTGAAGGAACCATGGGGGACACGGAACGGAGGATGGGGGTTGGACGTGTGGTCCCAGGGCCATTGCGGGGTGGGCAGTATGGAAGTCCCGTGCGACTCCACTTGTAGGAGGCGCCTGGCACAGGCGAACGCGTGGAGACAGTAGAATAGAGATTAGCGGGGGTGGGGGTGGGGTGCGGGAGGAATTGTTTAATAAGGACGTACGCAGTTTGGGATGATGAAAAAGTCCTGGAAATGGGAAGCGGTGCTGGCTGTGTAACTATGAAAATATTTAAGGGCACTCACTGTACACCCCAAAATGCCTGCGTTCAGGCTATATACGTTTCACCACAATGACAAAGGAGAAAAAAGGGGCAGGGTCCTCAGCTCCACCCTAGATCTATGGAGCCCATTTCTGGAAGTGGGCCCCGCGAATCTGCATTTGAGCCCGCTGAACCCAGGCCTCAGCTCGCCGCAGGTCTCCCACGTGGCGACGGAGGGCCGCAGGCAGAGCCCTCCCGCCCCCACCTCCCAGGCCCTGCGGCTGAGAAAGTCCAAGTCCGACAGCGGAGAAAGTGACGGCGCTCCGCCCCCACCCACGGTTCCCCTCCGCGTGTTGACGCGGTGAGAGGGGCCAGAGGAAGCACAGAGGAACCACTCGCCGAACACGCCTGCCACGCGCACCACACTCGGGCCAACAACAAAGGGATCCAAGTGGGGCAGGGCGGGAGGGTGGGTGGGCGGCCGGGCTGGGGGCCCGGAAGAGCAGGCCCCGCGGTGGGGGGCTGGTGCGAAGTCTGCATGCACCCTGGGTCCAGGGTGTGGTCTCCTGTGCCCTTCGCGGCCTAGCCCAGTGCCTGGCTCCACCTCGGAGCTCAAGGAAGAAGGAATGTGGATTGAAACGCTGCTGGCAGCCTGGGGCGCCGCGTGGGGCTTCTGAGCAAAGACAAAGCTGAACCGGGGCTGTTCTCTCATTGCTGCACGTGCAGTGAGTGCGCAAGACAGAGATGCATGGGCCTCTACCGCACAGATTCTGAGCCCGTGTGGGCCCGGAGAAGGGGGAGGCGGGGCAGGGTGGAGACTGAATTAAAAAAGGAAAAGTGGGATTTCACCAGGACGTCAGGATACCAACTGTCCACTTCGGGACCCCTGTGGGAGGGAGGAGGATGCCACTGAGGATGACGTTGGGACGCAGGGGATGCACCAGAGAATAAGGCCTTCTTCGTTTCTTACTTTAAATCAGCCCAATCCCACAAAGGCAAATGGCTGAGGTTTTGAAAGTCTGGTCCATGGAACCTCTGTATCAAAAATCACCCAGGGCACTTGATAAAAATACAAACTCCGGGGCCCCTCCCATGCCTGCGGAACCAGAATGGAGGAGAGGCCTGAGAATCTGCGTGCCAGCAAGCACCCAGACACGGGGCCAAGTCTGAGGGGGCCAGGGGCAAGGGTCAAGAGAGAAAACTCGCTGCTTTGCCAAGACGCCACGTGCCTTTAGTTTTCATGCTGACCCTGGAAACCACCCCACGTGACTGCAGCTTGGTCCCTTCCTCTCTCCGAGCCTCAGTTTCCTCCCCTTGTCGGGGGAGAGCATTGCCCCGGCACTACTGAGATTCCCGTCTCAGGACTCTGCATTCTAGGTTCCCAAATGGTCGGGAACCTAGACCTTCTGTCAGGGGCCAGCTGGCCTCTTTGATTCTGGCTCGGCCAGTGGGGCGAGTGGAGCTGGGGGTGCAGTCTAGGCCCCCCAGGAACCCCTCACTCCGACTGCCCCTGGTTGACTGCAAGGCACTGTGCCCAAGATGCCAGGGGGAGGGTCCCCTGACTCCCAGCATCACGGCCTCCGCCTGGTGCCCTGGTGGCCCCTGGGGAATCATCCACTGGCTGATGATGGAACTTTCAGGGAGAAGATGCAATAGTCCTGGGGCAGCCTGGAAGAGCTGCCGACTACAGCCTGTGTAACCGCTTAAGCCTCGACCATGTCACCTGTAAGATGGGCAGAATGCCAGGTATCTAACAGGGACAAGGAGCGATCGACAGGAATGCCAGCGACAAAGCGCTTGGCTCCTGGCTGGCCCTTCGTAAACGGTTCCCCTTCATTCACAGGACCTCACAAAAGGGAAATACACATCCTTCCCAGCCTGAGTGCACAGGACTTCAAAGTTAGCAGCGCCCTGGTGAGGCTGAGCTGCAGGGTGAGGGACTAAAGCACCCAGGAGCTGGCAGCTGCTGTTAATCCTCTCGGAGCCCCCGGGGAGAGCTTGCTGAAGCTCTGCACAATTAAGAGGCACTGAACACGCTGAATGCCTCTGATAAAGTTACAGCCCAAACTAGCTGGGAGGCTGAGCCAACCTGCAGACCCGGCCAGCAACCCATGCTGAGGACGAGAGCACCTGCAGATGGGCCCCAGGTGGGGGCTCTTCCCGGAAATAGCCCGAAGGCCCAGCACGCAAACCGAGGAAGGTCACCAGCAACGAACCCTGGGGCCCCTCTTCTCCTTGGCCCAGGCTCTGCACCACCCAGTTGTGGGCCAGGACCCCAGGTGGACCCGCCTACCTGTCATACCTTTCTGGCTGTTAATTTCTTCCAATTTGGGGGCTGTGGCAGCACCTACTGGGCTAATGCCTCTTGGAGAGGGCTCTGAGGCATCGCCACAACTGATGTCTTCTAACTGGCTTCTCTTGAAGGGATCCAAGCAGCAGACGAGAGACAGCCTGAAGTCCCCATGTGTGTGGTGGCTGCCGCCAGGCGCCCAGAGGGGTTGGTTCTTGGGAACAGGGGGTGATCCCGACTTTTCCCCTCCCGGGCAGGCACTCATCTGCCACGCTCAACACGGAATGCATTGACGGGGAAGTAACCACACAGGCAGGCGTGCACACACCTCGTAACCACGGCTTGCCACTCTCTCTGGAGTGTTTGTGGCCCCGGGTGACTCGGATCCCCACGGCGATGGCCTCGGCCTGCTTTCATGACATGTCAGGTGTGTGAGTCTGCTGGGCTAAGGTTTGTGGACATGCCCACGTACCCCACTCCCCCTTCCATCTGCTGGCGGTGGTGTGGGTGGGAGAGGCGATCGCCAGGCTGTGTTTGCCAGTTTCCTTAAGCCAATGCGTAGTGGCTCTTGAAATGGTGAAAAGGGAACTACGGTAAACGCTTCTTCCCAGAATGGCTGGAGGGTCCAAGCAAATCACCTAGATAACTCAATCGGAGTATTACAGAGAACATGAAGAATGCATAATGACCTTTATGGAAATTTCCCGATGACTCAGAAGGCCAAATAAGTAGCTAGCAGTCCTTCCTAATCATCTGTCTCATCAAATCCCAGCATTTCAAACTTCAACAATTTTTAAAACTTTTGCATGCACACACACACACACTCCTTCAAGTTCTGTGGACTCTGGAAAAAATGGGCACTGCCCCACCCCCCTACGGCACAGGTAGCACCCGGCTCCGTGGGGAGGAAGGATGCTACAGATTCCTGCCCAACAGCTCTGAGGTGCGTAATATGAGCCCATTTTACAGATGGGCAAACTGAGGCGTGGGCCATTAAATGACAAGCAAGCGACAGAGCTGGAGAATTCCAACCAGGGTGTTTGATTCCAAAGCTGGTGCCCTGTGCCCACTCTGGTGTACCACCTGCCCTGGCAGGAGGAGGTGCAGCCTGTCTCACCGAGCAGCCCCACAGGGCAGAGGGAGGGCGCTGGGCCACAGGAGACGTCCCGAGGAGAACCAGTCTGAGTCTCTTCCAAGAGCAATGACTTTTACTCTGGATTGTCCAGGACAGCCGAGCCCACAACTGTCTTTGCCCCAACAGTCAGCTCCTGCTAAACCCTCGTCCTCCCAGCGGGTGGCTTCCTGAGAGCACCCCAATTCCAAGTGGAGATCTAATCTCACCTCTGACCCAGCAGAAACCTACTGCTGACATGGCTCAAGGCGCAAAGATAAGCAAATGCCTGAGCTGTTCAAAGCCAGGAATGTGGAGGAGAGGACAGACC
This sequence comes from Anoura caudifer, assembly GCA_004027475.1. NCBI lineage: Eukaryota > Metazoa > Chordata > Mammalia > Chiroptera > Phyllostomidae > Anoura > Anoura caudifer. The sequence continues at coordinate 116,765 of PVKU01000495.1, forward strand.
TTTTTATACAAGACAAAGACTTAAAGCAAACACAGACAGGAAACTGAATATAGGTCTCTCTACTTTCTTAAGATCAGGACCAGGTCTTTCCACACTGCCTTGAGGTCTACACTCTGGGACCAAGCCCCGGATGGGACACCTACTGGCTGCCCAGAGTAACCAAGTTTTTCTGAGTCCCAGTTTCTCCAGGGATCGCTGTTGGACTAAGACAAAGCTCAGCATTTGGTTGGTTGGCTCCAAGCCTGGCTCAGCAAAGTCCTGGGAGCTAAACACACACAGAAGCAAAGGCCTGGCCCCCTCCTCCTAGTACTTTAAGTGAGGGGAGGGGCAAGAGGAGCTAAGGACTCAAATGACTAATAAAAAAGGGGGTACAGGGCCCAAGTGGCTCTGGCGTCCTGGGGCATTTAAGCTGTCAGTTAAGAGAGGAGCCAATGGAGGCAGCGGCTCTGTACCGGGCCTGGAAGTCTGGGTAGGCTTCAGATGTGGACGGATAAAGCATCCTGCCCACGAAGATACTAACTCACCAAGAACTTCTAAACAATGACTGCGTTTCTTTAACTGATTGGCAATACCCTCCTGGTTTTTGGGACTTGGCCCCATGCACCTCCTTCTTGAGCTGGCTCTCTCTCTGACCAGCCGCCTAAACACTGAAGATCACGCTAACCCATCACGCTAACCCCTCACCTGGCCTTATTTTCCTGCACAGCACTTACCACCCCCCGACACACCCCGTGCGTATTTGCCTACTGGAAATTTCCTCCCACGGAATGTAAGCTCCATGGAAACAAAGGCTGTGGTTGTCTCGTTTGCTGCTGCATCCCGGGCAGCTACGACACTGCCTGGTGGGAATGGACGCTGGAGAAATTCGACTGAACGAATGAACAACCAAAGACAGAACAAAACGCGTTCTCAGCCCAAGCTGGTTCGTTCTGCTGGGGCTCTGGAATGGTCCCCCCTCAGACAAAGTCATTCGCACAGCGCCAAGAGGGAAACCGAGTTACCAAGTATCTCAGCGGACCGGGCTGCAGAGGGAACAAGTATCTAATGTCTGCATCTCCTGCTCCGGGCCCCAGTCCGTGTGCAAAGGATGATAACCTCCCCTGGAAGTGACCCCACCCTGGAGGTCAGAGCTGTCACCAGCCCAGGGTCTGTCACCCTGCTGACCTCAGGAAGACACTCCCTGTGAGCGATGTCAAGATGTCCAGTCCTCCGTCCTGCCAATCAGGCATCCCCTCTCCCTTCCCCCTTCCCCAGACTGGATTCCATTATCCAATGGGGCGCTCCTTTGGCTCCTGAAACTGAGCATCGCAATCAGCTGGGGACCAATGTGCTGAGTTCCGGGGGCGAGTCACCAGACGGCCTGGCTGAAATGTTTATTTCAGCAGTAATATCGGCTTGTGGTTCTAAGCCGGAAGAGGTCTCATTTGTTTCCCAGAGGAAATCCCCTTGTAACAGCCAGTGGCTTCAGAACCCATGCCCACGACAGGCTGTCCTCAGGGCCCCGACACCACAGAAGTTCTCAGAAACGTCACTTGATCATTAAGAACCAGACCCAGAGAGGGTGAAGGGTGGTGGGGCAGAGAGAACTCCACACTTTCTGGTTTCGCTGCTGGCTGGGTCCCGTTCCAGGCCAGTGATGTCACCTGTGCATCAGCAAAGGAGATCTGCACTGTCTCTGCCCTAAGGGCCACCATGAGGGCCACCGGAAAATAACAACCACCCCCAGACCTCAGACAGGTGCTCTCAGCTGCACCATGCCATTAGGTTATTGTTATGAAACACAAATGGAGTCTACACAGACACAAAGTAAACAGATGTATCTCCACCCAGCCATCTCTGAAACATTTACATAATAACAACCTCCTCGGGCACCACGGCAGCCTTGGGTCACTCAAGTGTTTTACAGACCAGACAGAAGTTTATCTTGACTCGGTTTGCGCGGGTGGAGACGGAGCCGACAGCATCCTATCCTGGTGGGTACCCAAGTCAACGGGGTACTGACAGGTGCCCCGCAAGTGGAGCTGGCGACTAAAATTCGTTCAGCATCCACTATGAACTAGGCAGGGGGTTTTGCAGACACCAGCTTTCCATGATCTAAACATTAGTTGACACTATTATTATTTCCATAAACTGAGTCTCAAAAGGATCAAACAACTTGCCCAAGCTCTCCCAGTTGCTTATTCTTTGCATCTGTGTTGTTTTGCACCAAGCCCTGGACTCGCACTGTGCCCTGCATCTGGGGAAGAGGTGTGACTGCCTCCGGCTGGCCCAACCCCAAGGCCAAAGGGCCAGGGACTCAAGCTCCTTCCAGGGCTTGGCGCCCCTCTTCTAGACCCTTGGTGACCCAAGATTCCAATTGTTCCAGGACACCAGCAGCGGCTCAGCTAATAAAAGCCATCTGGTTGGCAGTCCCGGGTCCTGCGGTTAGAACTATGACCCCCAGGACTCCATCTCCTGGGGAGACCAACAGGGGGCCTGCAATAAGGGGGGCTTGCTGCTGGCTTTTTTCTCATAGGAAAAAAAAATTATTAGGTAAATAAAAATAAGCCTCATGTTTCCCAGCTGGTAAACCTGCTGCCTGGGAGAGGCATTCTGGTGCCGACTGAAGACAAATTAGAAATTCCAGCCCCGAGGTTTAGGGCTGTGGGACTTAAGGGAAGTTGATTAACCTCGGGCCTTTTCTGCCTCATCTTCTTGGAGATAACAGAGCCTCACTCTGTGAGTTGTGATAAGATTGAAGGAGACACTGCAGTAGGTTCAAGATCACGTACGCTCCCCTCCAATTCTTCCTGGGAAATGTATTCAAACTTCAAACTGCCCAGAAGCTCTTTGCCTTCCGTCTAAATTTCTTCCTATCAGAGTCAAGCGGATGCACGAGTTCCCGTGTCCCCCCCCCCCGCCGCCCTCAAGACCTAACTTGCGGGGTGGGATGGAGGGTGTTAGTGGGGGACCAGCTGAGACCGGCACAGAATGGAGAGGGCACACCCACACGGGGCAGTTTAACACTAGAACGCTGTGCTCCGCGTGGGGCGGAGGAGCCAACGACTCCTAGACCCCTGCGTTTGTCTCCACCGCTGCAATTTCTCTTTCTGCACCAGTCGTTCAAGTGTATGAGAAGTCTGTTCGTTCCCAGCAAATGCGAGCCACTACTTTTCCTCTGTGTAAAGCAGGGCTCTCCAGGCACTTCATACGGCTACCGGTTGGATTACAGGTGCGGACACAGGGGCCGCCCGTACTTCGCGCGGGGCTGGCCCCTTTTCCACGCTTCCCAGAACAGGCGCTGGGGCCAGCCCAGAGCTAGGTCTCCAGGTGCCGCGGGACCGCACCGCTCCGGCAGGCGTGGCCTTGAACTCCCTCTGCAGCCCTCGCTGGGGATGGGGGGTAGGGTCGGAAAGCCATAGAGCCCCGAGATCCCCGACCCCGCGCTGAAGAACTAACTCTCCATCCCGCGCCTCTCCCCCTGTTCCCCGCCCCGCGCTCTGGGCTCCGCGCACGGCGAGAACTTTGCCACTAACAGCTTCTTGATCCGGACCGGGAGCGCCCCCGCGCGCCCGGCCCCGGCGGCTCCCCAGGCCGGAGGCCGCACCGCCCTCCCCTCCCCGCGCGCACCTACCGGGCTGGCTGCAGTCGCCATCCGCTCGAAAGGAGGGCGCCCGGGCGCGGGGCCGATCTCCGGGCCCTGCGGCGTCCGCATACTGCTCGTAGGCTGCGGGTTCCGGGGGGCGCGCCGGCCCGGCCCCTGCCCCGCAGGAAGGCGCCGGCTCGCCCTGCGCCGCCAGCTGCCTGACGCGCTCCCAGGTGCCCGAGTCGGCCGCCCGCATGCCGCGTGCCCGGGGGGGCGCTGCCCGAGGCGGCGCGGGGTGCTCCGACGGCGGGCGCCGGGCTCACAGCCCCCGGGGCCGCCGCCGCATCTGAGCGCAGCCGAGCTCCGCCCCCGCCGCCCGCCCGGCCGCCGGAGCGCGCGGGACTAGGGCTCTGTGTCCGGCCGGACGCCCGGCCGTCCGCCGCCGCTGCCGCACGCGAGGAATTCGGCCGTGGAGCCTCTCACGTGGGAACGACTCTCACTCCCGCGGCTCCTCCTCCCGCTCCTTCCGGGCTGCCGAGGGTCGACCGCTCGCCCCGCCCCGGCCCGCCCGCGCCCCGCCCAGGCCCCGCCCCGGCCCCTCCGCGGCGCCCAGACTCGCCCCAACGCCTCGGGGCGCACGGCGTCGCCCCATTGCGCGCCGGGCCCTGGCTACTCGGTGCATCCCCGACGCGGTCATTCCTGGAGAAGCTGACGGTCAGAGAGGCGGCCAGTGCCACAGGGGTCGGAAGTGGCGGCCTGAACCCAGGTCTTTGAAAGCCCCAAGTGAGCGAGCGCATCCAGGGGACGGCTGCCTGGCATCCCAGGCTGCGTCTGTCCGCACTCTTCTGACACCCTTGTGACCGGCTTGCCGAAGAGCTGCAGTCGCAGTGACTGGCCTGGAGAGGGCGGAGGGGGTGGGCAGGAAAGCGGTGGGGGCCCGGGGACATTGACTTCACCTGTGCAGTGCGACCCGTAGTTCTCTGAGAGAATGTAATGCTGAGGGCACTGGCTGTGGGGGTGGGAAAGAAAACCGTCACGGTCTAATGAGGAGGCTGTGATCTGGTGGGGGAGCCCTGTGCCTGCACCTCGCTTCCTGGAGCCTCAGTTTTCCCACCTAGAAAATGGGGTAATGGTCATTTCCATCTCCGTCCATCGTCCATCACCCGGGCTGCGAATGGACTCTCTAAGGCAGCCTTGCGGCAGGGGAGGTGGCACCTCGGAGGGTCTGAAAGTCGGAACCTGCCCACTGGAGTGGGTGCTCCACGGGCTGGCAGGACTCACTCACTGTCAAGTGAGTTTGCAGCTCTGAGCCCCTTTGATCTGGGGATTATGATGCTCTTTAGAAGGACTAATTATCTCCCCAAAGCCCCAGGAGGCAGGTCTAGTCCTCCACCCGCCGCCCCCATTGTAGACACAAGGAGCCAGAAAACATCCCCTGGTGAGGAGTCACACACCCTCCGTGGCAACTCCAGCCCCCCTTCTGGGCAGCATGCGCCTCGCCCTGCCCAGGCCTGGTTGGTAACCCACGGCTCCCCCGGCCCAGGCCCGAGCTCTGGGGATTTCTAGGTCACTGGCATATGGTTCTACAACCAGCTGTGGGAACTGAGTGACTCCCCCCTCCCCAGGTCTCTAAAACCGTTCACTCTGTCACTTTCCTGTGTGTGGGTGAGGAGCGCCGCCTGCCATCATCCCTCATGGCTCTCCCACCTCCCACCGTGACATCTTCCTCGCCCTCCCAGACTGGGAAGCTGGCCAGCTGTGGAGGTCAGCAGGGCAGCCTCAGACTTCCTCCCCCTGTCCAACGGGAACTCTGACCACCCAGTGGGGGTCTGGCCAGTACAGCCAATCCTGATGGTGCTCCCAGCTGGGAAAGAACACTATTCGTGGGGGGCTAAACACCCACACTGCTCTGGGGGAAGGAGACTGACCCCACAGCAAGGGAGAGGAGGTGCTGGGGATCCCCCAAGTCCACTGCCTTTGTTGGGGTAACAGAACAGAACAAAGGAAAGATGGCCGTGGGCCCTGGTAGGTGGAGATGCTGGGACTGCCCTTGCATTCCGGAGACTTCTGGTCCAGGAGTCTCTGTTTTGGTGCCTTCAGGGACCCAACTGGGGACATGAATGAGTGAGCTGGGCTGCTGTGGTTTGTCCCATAAGAACATTCAAGTTGTATTCTTTGGACTTAGGCTCCCTTTACATATTAAACGTGTAGGGAAGTTCTTCCATAAAGAGACATACTCTTTCCCATGTCTCCTGAAGCACGTGGAACTCTCGGTCTGCCTTCTCTCTTCTCGCTTCGATACAGACATGCACTTTCCTCTTAGCTCCATGACAAAACAGCAGCACAGGTGTGACTATCTACACTTGCCACTTGGATTTGGGGTCAGGGAGGCATTAGGGAGTGGTGGGGACTGCAGCAAATAAGAGGCCACCAATCCCTGTAGGGGAGGCAGTAGATTGTTGTCATGCAGGAATGTGGCTCTTCTGTCACCGGAGGTTCTAATTTGCTTCTACAGCTACTAGGAATATGAATATTTATGTGAAATCCTAAGTTTGAAATGTTGGCAACTCTTTAAAAAAACGTAAGAAGAAAGAAAGAAAAGAGGGAGAAGGAGAGGGAGGAGAAAGATCAAGTAAGTAAGTATATCTAGAAGTTTTTATCCAGCCCTCTGGCCACTGATTGGGGCTCATTTCACTGCCGCCCTTACCCGTCCCCTCTGCAACCTCTTAGAAGTCTGCACACGCTTTCATTGTGCATTTCAACAGTCCAAGCCGTTTCTCAAGCCCACGGTCCTGGTGAATTTCCACTGCTGTCCTTATCAGCAAAGTTTGGTCAAGAAGTGACAACCACTTTCTGCTGTGAGCCGCTTGGGCAGGCCCTCCCAGAAGGATAACTCAGGGTGGGTTTAACTGGAGACCCCAAGACCAGGCCAGCTGCTGAGCATACAACCTGTGCAGAAGGGCCACGTGCCAGAGTGAATGCTCTGCTGTTGTCGCCTTAAAATTCTTTATGTTTTTTAAACTGGGGGCGGGGGGGCATCGCATGTTCATTTTGCATTGGGCTCCACAAATTAAGTAGCTGGTCCCACTCCCCAAAGATGTTCCCAGTCTCCCAGGGATGCTGGGAATCGATGTTGGGGACAGCTGGGCCTGGGGTTTGGCTCCCCCTCTCCCTCCCCAGGGTGCACAGGAAGGGAGGGCCTGGGGGTGGGGAAAGGCTGCGGGAACTGTCTCCATCCAGTCCCAGTAAGAAGCAGAGAGGCAAGCGGGCAGTCCAAGCAGAGGGTGGGGCGGCTGCTCTGGATCTGCACTCTGAGGCCAGACCCTGGCCTCAGGCCACCAGGGTGCCACCAAAGAAAACACAAAAAAGGCTGGCGACAGGGATTGAAGGGGTCAGAGCAGCTCCCACTCACAGTGTCCCCTCACTCCCAGGGGAACTCCCTTAAGATCACAGGAGAAAAGGACAATAAATATTTGGCCTGAGAAACAAAAGCCAAGACATGTCCCACTAGAGGACCCCACTGTATTTGGTGTCTGCTTGCGGTGGAATATTTGAACCCACTGGAATTTCTCAGGTATTTTTTTCCTTGGCTGTGGTTTCAGTATTTGGAGGAGAAGTTTTACTGAGACCTTCCAGCTAGCGTTACTGTCCTCTTTCCAAGCACCTGGAGCTAAGACTTGGTAGCAAGTCTGGATTCCTAAGAGTACGTACAGTTTTGCGGGTAATGCCCCTATGAACTCCCGGCAATGGTTTCCGGGAATGTGGAGACCTCGAGGGCCACGCCAGGTCTCCCTAGCTTGTGTGCAACCTTGGGACAGGGCCTTTCTGTCAAGGCACCTAGGTGCCATCACCAGCAAAGGCCAAAGGAAAGGCTGGGTCAGTGTGTGTGAGCAGGGCTTGCCCCACTCTGCACGCTGTGGTTGAGTCGGTCTGTCCTATCCTTCTCAGGATGGTTGTGTGGGTGTTGCTAGCAGCGACGGCAGGTGTATTCATGACCTCTCACTGCGTATCAAATCGCCGAAATGCAGTGGCTTAAACCACCAGCATTCCCACATTTACTCTCCTCTCAGTGTCTGTGGGTCAGGGACCCAGGGGGGCTGAGCTGGGTGTCTCGGGTGTGTGACTGTCACAGGCTGTTGTCATGGTGTCAGCCGGGCTGCAGTCAACCCGAGGCTCCGACTGCGGAAGGTCTCCTCCCAAGCTCGCTCACGTGGCTCTTGGCCAGATTCGGTTGCTCGTGGGGTGCTGCACTGAGGACCTCGCTGGCCATTGGCCAGAAGCTGCGCCAGTTCCCTGCCACAGAGCTGTGGGTCGACTCCCAAAGGGCAGTTCGCCTCTTCCAGTGGCCTCGGGTGTGCCCAACAGAGGGCGTGTGCAAGGCGGAAGCCGCTGTCTCTTTGTAACCTGACTTGGAAATGACATCCATCACCTTTTCCCCCTTCTGTTCCTTAGAAGTGAGTCACTGGGTCCCTCCCACATGGGAGAGATTACAGGAAGGTGTGAATACCAGGAGGTGGGATCCTGGAGGGCCATCTTGGGGGCTGCCTGCTCCAGGAGGCTGGGCACACATCCTCTGGAGGCAGAGGGTCCAGGACTCAAATCCTGCCTCTGACACTCACGAGTGTGCGATCTTGGACAAATGATTTGGCTGTGGGAAGTCTCAGGCCTTTTACCTCTAAAGAGGAGGTGATCATGGCTGCCACTTTGTACGGTTGTGGCGGGAAGTTCTGAGGACAAGAGGCACGTGCAGAGCTCTGAATGGCGCCTGGCACAGGGTGAACCCTCAAACCATGGGTGTGGGGACATTGCTGGAGGGGACCTGAGGGACATGCCCATTGCTTCTAAGCCAGACAAGCAGTGCCTGCTATCCCCATGGACATCTGCTGCCTTCAACCCATTCCTGGGGACTCCAAAGTGACTTGGAAGTCCTTCGGCAGGCCCTAGGATGTCTTTGTGACCAAGGTCACCTGCGGCGTTGGTGCTGATCTTCCCTGGCCATCCCAGTAGGGCTCTGGGGCCCAGGTGCAGCGAGGAGGATTAGACCGCGGTTTCCTCCAAACCCACTCAGACCTTTGCCCTGGGGGAGCGGAGGATTTAGCCGAGGTCCACCGTGCCATCTGTCCAGACAAGGACTTCCTGGCTGGAGACTTTTATGTGCCTGTCACCAGCTTACCGGTACACTTTGATGATCCTTCCGGGGCCCCGAGGGACCTGGTGAAGATCCTGATCACCTCTGGGGCCTTCCGAAGGACCTGCCGGGAGGCAGAGGCTTAGCCCGGAGCTGGGCATCAAAGCACCTCCGCCGAGTGCAGCTGGCCTCTGTGCCCTACCTGTCGGACTGTCCTTGAATGCCCAGTCAGGTCCTCAAGGGCAGCAAAGGAAAAAGTCCTTCCTTATCCAGGGGCCCCATCTCTCCTGTTTCTCCTAAGCCCCCTTTTTGGGCTGTTGCTGTCAAGCAGTGAGGTTTCTGCAGGAAGTTGAAATGTTGCAGCTTATTCAGACTCAAAGCATCAAAAACACAATGACTCACAATAACAATACTGGCAAACACTGACATAGCATTTACTGTGTTGATTTACATTTAAGCTTCCCAACAACTCTTAAGAGTTTTGTGTGCTGTGACTGTCACCCCATTTTACAGGTGAGAAAACAGGCACAGAGAAGTCGAGTCACTTCACCAAAAGCACCCAGCCAGTGCGTGGTGCAGGCAGGGCTGAAGCCGATGTGGTCCAGCTGCAGAGTCCAGCGTAATAACCGTGATGCTACCTTGGCAACAGGTGTTACTGACTGAGCGCTCACCCTGCCCAGGGACTGTCCTGTCTAGCTCCCTCAACCCTCCAAATCAGCGTATCCCCATGTCCCGGGTGGGAAAACTGAGGTTTAAGAAGACAAAGGGCTTATCCAAGATGATGTGGCGGATAAATGTAGGGTTGGGAGTCTAACTCTCGGAAGGAAGGAGCGTTTTCTGGGAAATGCCTCTGACGTCAGGGTTAGGGAGAATACCGGCCAGCGGCAGGGTGGAATAGCCAACCCTTTTTTTAATTATTGGTGTGGGATGGGTTCTCTGCTGCCCCTGGTGGCCACTGGTGGCACTTCACCTTCCCCACCTGGGGCCCTTTAACCCTGGGTTGGTGGCTTCTGGGAATGACACCTATGCCCACCGCAGCAATTTTAAAACCTTTTTTGTCTCCACTTGCTACGTGTGACTCAACAAGACGCCAAGGGCCATGGGCCAGTGAGTGTCCGAGATAATAATGGTTACTGGTTACTGAGCACTTCCACCTTGGTGCCGGGCTCTCTGCTAGGTACTTATTACTTAAATGTTACTTAATTTACCAGTGCACAGAGACAGAATCATCACTAAGGGTTATTAACAATGTTGGGTAGCGCACTTTACACACACCGCTCATTTTAATCCCCACAATACGATGTGAGCACTATCATTACCCGCACTTTACCAATGAGGAAACCAAGGAACAGAGAGGTTTAGCAGGTTGCACGTGGACGTTCAGATGAGAAGGAACTGCTGGCACGTATGTGACTTTGGCTACACTCTCTAAGCCATAGATGCCTCATCTTTGGGACTGTGGTGAGCCCCTGCCACCCACCTCCTCGACGCAACAAAACCATCCCAAAGGCCTGGCTACTGAACTGCTTCAAGATTCTTGTACGCAGGGTGAGGGCTGATGCCCAGAGACGCTGGCCTGGCTTGTCCCTTTAAGGCTTAAAGTGCCCATATCTCCTAGAACGACTCAGCTCTCACAGTGGCTACAAGCAAGTTGGAATCAGCAGGTAAGAACCCTGTGCAAAGGCCTGGGCTTTCCATGTGAAGATCTCTGAGCTACCTGCAAATAGTAATTAGGCATTTCAACATGGGGATGGAGGGATTTAGTTGGTCGAAGACAAAGCCAGCTTCTCCTCCTGAGAAAAACAGGAGTCCAGAGAAGCTCAGACACTTGCCTGGGGGCACACAGCAAATCAGGGATCCCAGGCAGACTGACTTCACTCAGCCCTGAAGCAGTGGTTCTCGGAGGGGCCCCTGGACTAGCTGCATCAGCAACATCTGTACATTTATGAGATGTGCAAATTCTTTGCCCCACCCCCACCCCCTCCTGAGTCAGAAACTCAGGGCGGATCTGACGGTCTGTTTTCACATCCATCCAGGTAACCTGGAGGCTGACAAAGTTAAGGGCCACTGCCCTGCCTTAAGAAAGGGCTGCTAGGCCTTCATGCCCTTCTGAGTGGGAAGAAGGAGGCAGCCGAGCGTAGCAAGGTCACTTTCTCAGTGGCTGTGCTGTCACAGTTACATAACCCCCCCTCCCCCACCGCAGCAGCTCTCTGCACCGGGAGTCCAAACTCCAGGGCCCTCCTTTGCCAGGAGGCCACCTGCCTGGGCTCCAGGAGTCCTGTCCACACACGCCCACGGCTGCTTTCCCGTAATTACGGGCTTTCCCTGCCCGCCCGCCCACCCGCCCGCACTGGGCATGTCAGCCAGAGGGACTCCGGCTTCTCTAACCCTGAAGGCAGAGCTCACAGGGCCTCCATCATCACCGCACAAGCGGAGGAGGGGCTTCCATGGCTGCCAGGGCCCCCAGCAAAGCCGGGAAGGGCCTGACTTTGCCTCCAGCTGCCCCAGTGTGGGCCAAGCCTAGGAGGATGGCAGAACTCTCTGCGCATCAGGAGGTAACCCGAGGCCTTGGGCTCCAGGTTCTCAGGGCAGAAATCTGCCATGGCCCCTGGTCCCAACGGGACTAATTAGAATTTGCTCTAAGTTTTTCTTTTCCCAGAATTGTCCTTTAAATATCTTTGGAGCTGGCTTCAACAGGCAGATTTGTCAAACAGATACGTAGGAGGGACTGGCACCTTCCCCCTGAAGCTTCTCATTAAAATAAACAAGCAAAATGTGTTTTGCTAAATGTAAGAGAAGCTTCAGTTTGGTTTTTAGAGGCCTGACCTTTGAAAGCGCTTTGTTTCTCCCAAATCAGAGCTCAGCGCGGAAGCACTCGGGGTTTCCTGGCGTGAAGGGCGGCCCGGCCAGCTGCTGGATGGGCCTACTCGCACCTCCCCTGTAAACCCAAGGCAGGGATAGGTCTCCCGTTGACATGCACCCACAGCGCCAGGCACACCACGCCCGCACACTAACTAGGACGTGTGGATCCATGGAAGGGCCCTGGGTTCTGGCTCAGGGCTTCCCGGTTGCCCTGCGCTCAACTTAACAAGCCCCTTCCCATTACTCCTAAGTGTCCCCCGTCTTAATAAATACCAATAGCTACCCTTGACTGTGGGCCCCGAGGTGGGATAGACCCTCTAGCGGCAGCATCGCACTGAACCACTGAACTGCCCTCTGAGAGAGGGGGGCTGTTACTATGCCCACTTCACAGCCGAGCAAACTGAGGGTATGAGAAGGGAGCAGAGGCTGCAAACTGGTGGCCCTTGAATCCAATGCGGTTTGCAAACAGGTTTTCTTTTCCTTGTGCTCTATTAAAAAAAAAAAAAACCATTAAAAAACAAACTAGTTGCCAGCATTTTAAAGCTAGGAAAATTTACACCAAAAAATTCAGATATTTAGCTGTGTTTCAGAAAAATCCGGAGGTCTGGGAATAGCGTACCCCCATTCCACCTGACATGGTGGCAGTATGACCCGCCCCCTGTCATTCTTGTGGCTCCCTGTTGTCTCACCCCTCCTTCCCTCGTTCACGCCCGGGTGCTCTGGGCGTGGAGCTCTCCCCACTGCTTAGGGAGACAGGCCAAGTCGGTGCTTGTCCTGCGTCCATCTGTCTGTCTGTCTCTCTCGTACATCTCACTAGTGCCCACTCCTGGGAGACCCCAATGTATTAGATCAGAAGGAGCACTGGACAGGGAGTCAGGAGATGTGGGTGTTCATTCTGCCCTCGGAGCAGCCCTCCAGCACCGATGACCTCATGACCCAGACTCCCCACTCTGAAGTGCAGGGTGTCTGAGCTGGGAGGTGGAGCCAGCCTGCTCCCAGCCCAGCCCCGTCTGCGGACAGGGACGCCTGTAGGGCACGCGGCAAGCCAGCTGGTGCTGGGCACTGCCAAGGGGCAACGTTCATTCAAGTTCCAGGAGCAGGGAACATGCTTTCAACCTCCTTCCACTTTCTTCTTCCTACACACATTCGACGGAGGAGGAAACTGAAACCCAGAGAGGGGGCGTGACTGCCTACGGTCACACAGGAAATCAGCGCCTGAGCTGGCACAAGCTTGGGGTTCTTCACCCCCTTCTGGGCACATTCTCTCTCCCTTAGGAATTCAGACCCCTCCACCCCTCCATCTTCTTGGAATGGGGCCTCCGAAGGGGGCTGGAGTGGCTACACGGGCAGGGACGTCTGGTTCAGAAGCTCGCCTGGGGCTCGTTCATGGTGTCGAAGACACAAATCACTGCAGAGAGAACGGGGACCTGTGGGCTCCCAGGCGGCGCGAGCCGCCCGAAGCTTCTCAGAGGGAAATTCGATTTACAGGAAAGGCTGCAGCGCTAGCAGACAGCAGCCCACATTTGGCTCACAGACATATTTTGTTTTTCCCACAATGTTTTCAAAAGCTCATATTCATTGCCAACATTAAAGAATCAGGGGATTTCACATACAAGATAGGATTTCTGGCTTCTCTTGAAGAGTTTCAAGATCTGGCAAAGGCTGGACCACAGCTCCACTCAACAAGGACGGCCAGCACAGGCCCGCTCCCTGTCACCCCCCAGGCTCAGCCAGCTCTCCTGGTCTATGTGAGCTCCCTGCGTACGGGCTTGTGGGGGGGGGGGTTCAACCACCCTCTGCAGCCTCCCAAGCTGAAGTCACCCCCTGTCTCATCCTGGTCACCCCAAGTGAAATTACGGTTACCCATGGTTCTCAACCTGGGGGCAGTTTTATCCCCAGGGGACATTTGGTCCCATCTGGAGACATTTTGGGTTGCAATCCGTGGGCAGGTCCCACCGACATCTAATGGGCAGAGTCCAGGGATGTTGCTGAGCATCCTGCCACGTACTGAGCAGCCCCCTCCGCAGGTAATTCTCTGGCCCCAAATGTCAGCAGTGCTGAGGTGGAGAAACCCCGAGCTGAATCGAGAGACACAATTGCTCCAGGCCAGGGACACGATCCTGAGAGGGAGGGTCACCCGCACCCGGGAAGGCCCAGGCCAGCCCTGCAGACCAAGTCCTTTCCTCTAATTGATGCCCCTTGATGCCACTCAGGAGAAAGCAGATTCCATGACAGCCACTCGTGATTCCAGGTCCGTGATGAATGTCAGAAGTAGGGAAAGCGAGGAAGGCACTCCTCCAGCCGAGTACCTCTGTACAGGTGTCATTTGGCCACAGCTTTGACAGGTACGGTCAGGATGGGCAGAGAAGGGGGAGGGGGGCATGCTGGGCAGAGGAAAGAACCTACGCAAAGGTGTGGTGGCAGTCACAGACTCAGAGGCACACACTGGAGGTGACATGCTTTCTGTTAGGTGAGAGGGGAGGGGAGGGGAAGCTGGATGTTGGAGGAGGAGGTTGTGGGCAGAATGTAAGGGGCCTCCAAGTCAAGCCGAGTGGAAGAGAGAGCAGCCCATGGGGGATCCTGGCGGACGCAGTGGAGCATCATTAACAGTGTGGCCCTCGAGAAGTCACTTAAGTTCTCAGAGCCCGTCTTCCTGTCTGCTCAACGGGGATAGTAAGAGTAACACCAACCATCACATGGAACACTTACCACGTGTTGAGGTACAAACTCTATGTGACGTGTTCTACAGCAATGCTACAAAGTACATACTATAATTATTTCCATTCTAGAGAGGAGGAAACTTGGAGCTGTGGATACGTGAAGTAACTGTAACTTTCCCAAGGATGTTGCAAATAAGTAATGAAGGTGGGATGGGAACCCAGGCAGCCAGGCTCCTGTGTGCGTGCTTCTCACCACTCTGGTACCCTGCCTCTCTAGAACCTTCTCAGAGAGTTGTCCTTAAGAATAAATGCAATAAAGCAGGTAAGGTGCCTGGCACAATGCTGGACATCACACAGAGCTGGACATCTCACGTAGGATCATACATCATGTGGAGCAAGGTCCACTTCGCAGGACTAATGAGAACAGGGAGCCCGAGATGCTCTGGGTACACGTCGGCTCTGGGGAGCGATGGGGGTGAGCAGTCGCTGCGTCCACTCAGGTGAGGAAACACCTGGGTTTCCAGAAAGGCATCTGTCACTTGCAGTTCTTGAGCCCCCCAGTGCCCTCCCCACCCACACTCTCTTACATCTCTGTGGCTTTGGTGACTCTGTCACCCCCTTGCCCCACCCTACCACCTGGAGTGTTCTCCTTCCCACCTCCTTTAACCCCCTTCCAACCCAGCTCAGAGGACACGTCTTTCCGGAAGCAGCTTAGGACATGCCCAGGCAGAGCGGTCACGCCCTGGTCTTTGTACCCAGAACATTGTTTCGAACTCAGCTGGTCCTTTCAGGGCCTCCCCCTGCCCCCACCCACCCACAGGTGTCTCAGCCTTCACCTTGCATGTGCGTCTCCAGGAGATCGTGCTGAAATGCAGGTGCTGGTGGGGTCTGAGATTTTGCTCTCGGAACAAACTCCCAGGAGACGCTCATGTTGTTGGTCCAGGGACCACGTGCCTGAGTGCCACACACTGAGTGACAGTCTTAGGTCACTTCCCTGCAGTCATCCTTCCTCTTTGGATGGGACTCTCCTCTGGGGCAAGAGCTGCGTGTTCTCATCTTGGCCTTTGTAAACCCCAGCATTGGGGGAGCAGCGGGGGTTGGGACTGCCAAACAGAATATCTCCACTTGACCCACATCTTCTCTGCTTCAGAGGCACTCCCCACTCTTCCCCACCCCAGGCCTTCCAAAGAGGGAGGCATATCTGGTGGGCAACCTGGAAATATTTCACTGCCACCTACTTTCAATCTAGGGTTGCTAGCTTGTCATGATGAGCTCACCCGAGGACATGCTCACTGATTTTACAGAGAGGGGAAGGGAGGGAGAAAGAGAGGGAGAGAAACATCGATGCGAGAGAGAAACATCCATCGGTTGCCTCCTGCACACGCCCAGACAAGGGACCCAACCTGCAACCCAGGCACGTACCCTGACCAGGAATCGAACCTGCCACATTTCAGTTTACGGCTGATGCTCCAACCCACTGAGCCACACCAGGCCAGGGCACAGTGATTTGTAAGAATCACATGAATGTTTCCACTGATCCATTTTACATTTTGTAATGTTGAAAAAAATACAGAGGGCCCTGACTTAGGATGGTCCAGTTTAAAGTTTTCCAATTTTAAGATGGTGTGGAAACGATAGGCATTCAGTAGAAACTGTGCTTCGAGGTTTGAATTTTGATCTTTTCTCAGGCTAGCAACATGGAGCACAGCACTCTCTTGCGATGCTGGGTGGCGGCAGCCAGCCGCAGCTCCCACCCGGGCATGCGATCAGCCTGCAGTGGGTCTGTCGGGACGGAACCCCGCCGTCTGCTGAGGACCGTGTGCGGAAGCACGCCCTCTTTAACATGATCGTTTGGCGAGACAGACGCCGAGAGGCTGGGCTGCACAACGAACTCCGGACTCCCGTGGTGGGAATGTAAACTGGTGCAGCCACTAAGGAAAACAGTACGGAAGTGCCTCAAAACGTTAAAAACGGAACCGCTGTACAATCCAGCAATTCCACTTCTGGGTACCTATCTGAAGGAGATGAGGCTACTGCCCCCCCCGGTCAGCAGACACACCGAGGGTCACTTTCTTATCTCTCCCCGCCCCCCCCAGCCTTACTGAGAGGTAACTGACATGGACATTATATAAGTTTAAGCTGTAAATGTGATGATTGGATACATGTTTATACTGCAGAATGTCTGCCACAAGCAGGTTAGTTAACACACCCTCCCGGTCGCATCATTACCATTTTGTCGTTGTCACAGGGAGGACATTTAGGTTCCCCTGTCCCAGCAGCTTTCCAGTCTATCCATAGTCGCCACGCTGTGCATGAGGCCCCGGACCGTATTCTGTCCTCCGCTTACCACCGGAGGCTCACGCCCTTTAACGGACATCTCCTCGTTTTCTCCGTCCCTTGGGCCCTGGCTGCCGACATGTTTCACTCTCTGTCACTGGGAGTCGACTTTTACTTTAGATTCCGCATGTGAGTGATTGTCCCGGGTGTCTGTCTTTCTCTGACTGGCTTATTTCACTTCCCACAATGTCCTCCACGTTCATCCACATTGTTGCAAATGGCAGGAGCTCCTTTTTTATGGCTGAATAATATTTTATTACATGAAATATATATGATAGGTATCATTTTCTCTTCATTCATTCCTCTGCTGATGGACACTTAGGTTGTCTCCAGATCCTGGCTGTCGCAAATAATGCTGCAGGGAACACAGTGGGTGCAGGTGTCTTTTCGAGCTAGTGTTTTCATTTCCTTCGAATAAGTACCCAGAAGTGGAATTGCTCGACCATGTGGTGGCTCGATTTTAATATTTTGAGGAACCTCCATACTGTTTCCCAGCGGCGGTGGCACCGTTCACAGTCCTGCCACTGTGCACAAGCGTCCCCTTTTCTCCGCCGCGTCCTTGCCGGCACTTGTTACCTCTCATCTTTCCAGAGCAGCTGCGCTGAGAGGTGAGCGGTGATAGCCCGTCCCAGTTTTCATTTGCATTTCCCAGAATGATGAGTGATGTTGAGCGCCTTCTCATGTCCCTGTTCGTCACTGGTATGTCTTCTTCGGAAACATTAATTTCTTCTGCCCATTTTTAAATGGCTTGTTTTTTGTCAGTCTGTTTTTGTTATTGAGTTGTGCAAGTTCCTTAGATATATGGTTTGTGAATGTTTTCTCCCGTTCCGTAGGCTGCCTTTTCATTTTGCGGATCGTTTCCTTTGCCTCGCAGAAGTTTTCTAGTTTGATGTCGTCCCAATTAGTGATCTTCGCTTTTGTTACTTGTGCTTTTGGTGTCAGATCAAACATCCAAGGCCAATGTCAAGGAGCTCACCCCTATGCTTTCTTCCATGAGTTTTGCAGCTTTAGGTCTTATGTTTAAAGTCCTTTACTCACCTTGAGTTAATTGTTATGTGTGGTGTAAAACAGAGGCTCCATTCATTCTTTTCCATGTGAATATCCAGCTTTCCCACACCATTTATTGAAGAGACTGTCCTTTTCCCACTGAGTGTTCTTGGCTCCCTTGTCCGACACCAGTTGACCGTACATGGGTGGGTTTATTTCTGGGCACTCGATTCCGTACCATTGTCTACCTGCCTGCCTGCATTCCCAGCTTGCATCTGAGGCTAACCTTTCCTCACTACGGCATGTTCCTGCCCCACCCCTTCCGACCAAGTCAAGGAATGAAAACAGATTTTCACATCCGCTTAAGCAAAGCAATTAGGAAAGTCAGCCTGCTCAGGGAAGATAAAGAAAGACAGAGAGAGAGGGAAAAAAAAAAAACCCAGTATACTTTGAGGGCAGTCACAGCCAGTGTTAAACTGTCCAGAGTTGACATCCAAGTTCCACTGGGCGGTTCATGGCAAGCTGAATTCATGTGGTGTGTTGCTTTCTTGTTAAAACTTTGCATTCAGTATTTGGTCCATTATTGTCACTGATGTTTGGTTAGCAGCCCCTTGGGGGATGTCCTGGAGGCAGCAGGCCAGCTCGACCTTTCTCCAACGCAAGCCTTGCGACTTGGTCCTATTTTTGTCTTTGGGGCCAGTGGCACCTGCGGGAAGCTGCACGTACCTCCGATGGGTGGAAACAACTCCATTTGCCTCTGGAGAGATCTCTGCCGAGGCTTCTCCAGCCTCTGGCAGGCGGTGCATGGGGCTGCCTATGCTGCTGCCCGCTGTGAGCTTTGCCTGAATCCTACCAGCTGACATCCATGTGGCACGTCAGGCGTCCCCGTTTGGAACTGCATCCACGGCTGGAACGCAGCATCACAGCAGCTGTCACTCAGCCCCTTCCGCACACCAGGTTTTTGTACGTATTCACCTCCTGGATCCGCACCCAAGCCGGGGCAGTTCCTCTGGCCATCTGATGAATGAGGAAAATTGACGCACGTAGGGGAAAGAGATTTCCGCCAGGCCCCACAGCTCAAAGTGGCTGCGCTGTGACGGGAACCTGGGTGTGCTGGGCCCCTGACAACTTTGCCCCTTCGCTAGTCCAACTTGCTAGTCAGCCCGCTAACCAACCCGTCGACCAGCCAACTGCTCACGAGCTTACACGTTCAGTGGGTGCCTACCGGGTGCCAGGCGCTGGAAACCAGGAGAGGGGAAGACAGAATCCTGTCCTAGCTGGATGTCATTTAGCGGATACTTAGCACCCGGGGCTTCAGTTTTCTCATCTGTCCAATGGAACAGTAACGCTGCCTCCCTCGTCGGATCGAGTGAGTAAACCCACAGAAGGCACTTTCAACGGCATGGGCCACAGAGTTAGAATTCCATAATTGTTACCCATTCATGTTAGGTTAATGGGATGGGGATATTTTAAATTAAGTTAGTAAATTACATTGGTCTCTAGCATAACGTTTTACTTCCAGCAACGTTTTGCAGAGCCCGTACCCAGGGGTGGCGGGGAGCATGGAGCGCTTGTCTTTCAGCTCCGCAAGTGGATTCCCACGCCACCTTCGCGTGTCCCTATCTTTAGTCACAAAGAGACAACGGGGGAGCTCGCAGCCTCCCACTCTCATCCTCTCCCTGCCCACCTGGCCAACGCCCTGGGCAGGAGGAGTCCTGAACTCCAGTCCCCTGAGGGGCGTCTGGCAAAGCCTGGTCCTGGCAGCTGAAGGAGGGACCCCTGCCCCCAGGCAGAGTGCAGGGGTGCTCACGGCTGCCCATCTGCAGGGCTGGGGTGAGAGGGACATCTATCTGCACAGGTGGCTGATGCGCAGCCAGCCCCGGGCCACCGAACAAAACCTGCCTCCTCCACAGCCTCTTTCCAGTCTGACTCCCGTGCTTGAATGAACAAGCATGGAGATGCTGTTAGCTGTTGCTGGCGCTTTTCCTTGAATTTCCTGTATCTGGCATCCTGAGTGGATGAGCGGAGAGACCGCAGCAGGTGAAGGAGGAGAGGGGAGGGAAGAGGCGCAAATAAAAACGAATTCATCATTTACGTGTCTGCGAGGCCAATTGTCTCAATTTTCTAAACCAGTGAAAACGAACACAGGACATTTCCTGCTGAGGATCCACCTGCCCACGCCCTTCATTCTCTGTTGAGTGGGCCTGGTGGCCCCCGCTTCCCGCTGCACCCTCGCTGAGTAGTTTTGTACGAGAACATTTGCTGCATTCACCTGGGCTTAATGATGCCATTTGCCAGAATGTCTGCAAAGCTGGTAAAAGGGCCTGCAGTTTTCTGGCTCCAGCTGCATATTAGGCCCCCCCTTAGAAATAACATGGACAATAAAAAGAATGTTCTCGGAACGACGGGTTTTCAAGCCAATGAAGAGTTATGCCCATCGGAGCCTGTCCTCAGTCCTCGCTCGCTCTCGGCATCCTCACTCAGGCACCAAGTTTGCACGCACACACGTAACTGCTAGCTGAGGCTTTCCAGGGGCCCCTGTGTCCCCGATCTGCCCTGCGGGTCAGCTGCCCCTGTGTGTGTCTACCTTAGGCACCTGTGTAAACTGTATTGTTTTATTAGAGGAAAGTGCCTGCCAACACTGGAGGCCCTTGCAGCGCTCCAAAGGGAGGGGATTCACAGGGCCACATCCCTATAACCTTGACCTTGGGCTCTGGGCCACGAGGGAACTTCTCCCACTGCGGCTGTTCTCAGGGTGGGGTCTGGATACACCCACCCCACCAGCAGGTCCTGCTGGCTTCACCTCACATGCATTTTGAGTCCGACAGCTTCTTATCACCCCAGCTGCCACTGCCCTGGGCTGAGCGCCGTTCTCGCTCTGAGGCCTCCCTGCCTCCATCTTACTCCCCTTCCATCCAGGCTCCACCCAGAAGCAAAACTTATAACCAGTCAGACCATGGAACCCCCTGCCTAGAACACTGACTTCCTGTTACTCTTTGGATAAATTCTGAACTCCTGACCACGGCATAAATAGCATTGGTCTATCCTCGGCCCCTGCCCCCCCCCCACCCCATGCCTTCCCACTTTTGACTTCATTCACTCATCTCCACTGGCCTCATTGCGACTAAGCCAATCTGCTTCCGACCTCAGGGCCTTGGCACATGCTCTACCTCCTTTCTGGAGTGCGCATGCCCTGCCCCACCTGTGCCCAAGTCCTTCTCCCCATTCTGGTCTCAGTCAGATGCCAGCTCTGAAGAGGGGCCATTCCCACGACCTTCCCTGAAGCAGCCCCTCCCCCCAGTTGTCCACAACTGATCACTATGCTTTCTTTTTTCATGGCACTTACATATCTCTGGGATCATTCATTACATGCTTGTTGGCTGTCTTTCTCCTTGAGGACCAGGGCCATCTGTGTCTCATTACCACGGTGTCCTGGCCCTTGGGACAGGGCCTGGCACAGAGTAGATGCTCAGTTGTGTGTAGATTGTATAAATCTGTGGGCCATTTGCGCATCATACCCGAGTGGGCACTGCATCCAACCCTGGACTCACAGAGGTCTGGGCCAGGAGACTTGCTGCCCTGGACTAGCCATTTCTAGACAACAGAAGCGGCCTGATAGACTTCATCAAGGTAACAGGGGCACCCCCTTGCTAGGTCCTTCCTGCGAGCCTGACCCGCTGCCTCCACAGGTGTGTGATCCTCCCGATGACCCTATGGGGTAGTCACTACTCTTGCACCCATTTTTCAGGTAGTGAAACAGAGGCACCGACCGGCTTCAACTCATGCAACATGGCGGAGCTACCCACAGAGCCGGAGCTTGCACCTGCCCATGTGCATCCGAAAAGTACAGGGTCTCTCTCCCCGGGGGCTCTAAGCAGGGCTCATGGGAGGGGGATGATGGCTCCTCAAGAAGCAGTCTGGGTTGGGGGGCAGAACACGCACCCTGGGGCCCCTGAGGTCATTCCTTCCTCTTGGCAGCCACCAGCTCTTCACAAACCCCAGGCTGGGCTGGGATGAGGGGCAGAGGGCTCAAAGGAGCAGCCCGGTGAGCAAACAACACCGAGCCCCAGGGGACACAGTCACTGGGCACTGCCTCCCCAGCACTCCCAGGCCCTCCTGACCACCTTGGCCCCAGTCCCGCGGGCCTGCTTGGAGAGCAGCCACAGGGCTGGAGCAGGGGAGGAGGAATGCGGGGAGAAAGACAGGGCTCTGGAGGATGGAGGGGGCCGGCAGGAAGACAGGATCAGGCTGGCTTTTGTCGGCAGAGTGGAGAGGGTGTAGGAACCTGCCACTCTGAATGCGCAGGGAGGAAATGCAGGGTCACAAAGGGAGAGGGAAATAGGCTGGCGAGCTTCCTAAGAGGGCTGGGTGTGCAGGTCCCCTGAGGGAGAGAGGTGGCTATGGAGTCTCGGGTACCCTGCAGGGGCCTGGAGGGAGAGGAAGAGAGGAGGAGAGGAGAGGGGAGAGGGGAGGAGACAGGAGGAAGCGGGAGAGAAGAGCAGGGAGAGGAGGGGAGAGGAAGGCAGAGGAAAGGGGTGGCAAGGAGGAGGGGGGGGTGATGCCTAAAAGAGAGGAGGTTCAAATCCTGGCTTCATGATCTTGGCCAAAATACTGCACCCCCTCTCAGTTTTCTTGGGACACTGATCCTGACCCGGTGGGTGGAAAGTTGTGTACGTAGTTTAGTGTCTCACGGAGGCTTGGCTTAGTTCAGGTGCTCGGTAACCTTCACTCCCTCCCAATCCCAGGTCTGGAAAGAGGAGCTTGAGCTCCTTCCCTTCAAATCATTCTTGGTGGCCCAGACCGAGTTCACGGGCCTCAGCTGCTGGCAGCGTCTACCCTAAAACGCAGGTGGAGGCTTTGACCGCTATCAAGTAGGAGGCTGGTGAACACCTGTGGGTTGGCCAGGGTGAGGGGGCTCTGCAAAAGGGTTACCAGGGTGGAGAGGGGATGCCTCACTGGGTGTGGCCACAGCCCAAAGCCCCCAGGCACTTTGACCCTCGGCTGACAGCACACCTCCCTGGTTCTACCTGTGAACCTGACCTAGCGGAACATCCCCTGTTCCTTGTCGTTGGGATCCCTGAGCCCCTCATTCAGCACACGTTCTCAGGGGTCCCCTCTGAGGACTCCTGCCACCCACTGGTGAGAGACCTGAGTCTCTAAGAGGGAAGGTGACAAACCCCAAATGACGCAGTGAGCTAGTGCAGAGCTGCAGCCAGAACCAGCGTCTCTCCATCTGAGAGGCAAGGCTCCTGCCACGGTCTGCACGTGTTCAATCCAAACACACGGTCAGCTGAAGGCTTTTTGTACCACTCCTGGGGCCGAGGGGCACTCTGGGAGATGGAATGAGGGTGTTGGAGCTTGGGAAATTCTGGGACATTTTGATGGTTTTTGGGGATGAGAATACGGGGTCATTCATCCAACCTAGAGTTACAGAGTAGCCCCTGTGTGCCACCCCCAGAGACGGGGGGTGCAAGTCCCTACCCTCTTAGAGTCTTGAAACGAAGATGGTTCTGCCAGCTGTGTCCTGTGGCCAGCCTCTCGCATCGGTGCCCTCCCCTCTGCCCCAGGACTCCCAGATACCCGCTCCCCGCCCAGTCCTGCATGCGGGTGAGCTGCCCGTGTACGCGCTCCAGCTGTTCCTTGCAGGCCGGAGGCTCTGGCTTTGACCCGAAACCTTTGCTCCCAAATCATCAAAGCCCCCCTCTGCTCTCTCTTGTCCTTCTCTGACTTCCTGATGCCATCCAGTTTTCACCTGTCCCCAACCCCAACCTGCTGACCAGGTGCCGATATCAGACGCTTTGCTTTGGCCTCTGGAGCCTGGACTGCGTCTCACGCTGTCTGCATGGCCACTGCTGAGAAAGGGCTCCCATCTTGCCCACGTTGGGACCATCAGCAAATCTGAGGTGCGCCCTAATGCCCGGCCAATGCCATCTTTGGCTTCTGCCTCTCATTCGGATCAGGGTAACTTACATCCTTGAGTTCAATGGCTTAGCTGGGCCCTCCCCTCTGTGGAACAACACCCCGCGCTCCTTTCCATAGCAATTATCATGGCACGTCTTTGCTTCCAGAGACGCATCAGGAATGGCATGATAGATGTGTGTGGGTGGGGGGGCCCTGGGGAAAGGAACCGAGATGCCAGCTCATCTGCGTAACGGATTATTGCTGGGCTCACCAGGGGTCCCTCACTCACAGACACCATTCAGCAAACTGCGTGTTGAGTGCTTTACATACACAATCTCCCTCAGTGCTCCATGGCGTAGGGATGACGATTCCCTCTTCGAACTGGAGGGCGGGGTGTCTCCTCAATACCTGTGCATCCCTCCCAAGGTGTAGCTGCCACGTAGCTTGCAGGCCCTGACCCTGGCCAGCTCCGGGGCTACACCCTGATTAGTTTAAGCAAGTGGGTGTCAAAGTTTCTGGGACTTTTCCAGGAGGTCTGCAGGGAC
This sequence comes from Anoura caudifer, assembly GCA_004027475.1. Lineage (NCBI taxonomy): Eukaryota > Metazoa > Chordata > Mammalia > Chiroptera > Phyllostomidae > Anoura > Anoura caudifer. The sequence continues at coordinate 140,750 of PVKU01000495.1, forward strand.
CTCCTGTTCCCCTCCATGCATCTGTATAAGGCTGGATTTCTGCATACACAATGACCCAAAGAAGCTATCGTGATAGCCCGAGTGTGGAAGCAGGTAGGAGAATCCTGCAGTCTTTGGTGAAGCCAGACTTAAGAGCTTTGCAAGAGTACAAAATGCCATTGATTTCACTAACACTCTGTTTGCTCTGGAAAGGATGGTTATTATTTATAAAATATGGTATTTATATTAACATGTATAATGGGTTTACTGTTATTTCTAAATGGATAAATATTTAATCTTTTTCAGTTTTAAATTCTAAAATGGTAAACATGATAAATATGTATAATCCACACAAAAGCTTTTCGGAGTCTGCTCTAATTTTTAAAAGGGTACCACTGGGGGCCTGAGTACAAAAGTCTGAGAACTGCTGATTTCACAGCCCTTGCCAGTGGTTGGCTCAGGAGTTCAGGCTTAAGCCAATCAGCATGTGGCATTCCCTTGGTGAGAGCTATTGGTTGGAGAATGGCCATGTGACCCAGTCTGGATCAAGGAGATGGGAGAAGTGGTTTGCTGAGCTGCTGAAGATGTCCTTCCCTACTCCGTGGCTGATTAGGAGCAACACCTTCCTTTTCTCCGATGTTATCATGCCCAGATGTGATGCCTGAGCTTCAGCAGCTGCCTCACCTCCAGCCCCAGGAGGGAGCTGACACTCAGGGGAGGGCGGCGCCAAGGGAATCACCAAGAAAAGAGACAGAGAGCCACAGATCAAGTTGACCCACATCTCGCAGTGCAGTGTCACAACTCAGTAAACATCTCTGTTTTTTTTTTTTTTTTTTTTTTTTTTTTTTGCCAGCAGGGTTGGGTGTTGAATGGTTATAGATGGAAGCATCTACCCTATTTTACATACGAGGAAACTTAGGCCCACAAAGGGTTAGTAAGTGGAGGAGCCAGATCCAAACCCAGGTCCTTTGTATCCCAAATCTTCCCCCCCCCCCCCACCAGGTTACATAGCTTTCAATAAAGTTAAGCTCTTGCCTTTCTCTATCTCCAATCCAGAAAACAGGAAAAATGTCATTGGGCAGGGCCGCAGGAAGCTGGGCAGCCTCACAGACTCAGCAGCATCTTCCAAAAGCCCTCTCTTGGCCCCAGAAATGACGAGCTCCCTCTCCCACCGCTGGGAGTTTTGAGGCTGCCACTGGGTCTGCTTGGGACAGGCTGCGCGTGCCTCTCACATCCGAGTTCAATTCTCTCGTGACCCGATGAGGCCACCACACCACGGTGTTCCAGTTAGAGCCGCTGGTTACAAGCAACAGAAACCAATCTCCGAGCCAATTTAAACAGAAAAGGCACGTTTGTCTGGCCAGCTCACACATCTGCTGGGTGGTGGAGAGCCAGGCTAGGAGGGTGTGAAACCAAAATGAATGCCCCAAACAAGCCACTGGGTCAGTTCTCAGGACCAGGCCATACCGTTGGGCACAGACACTCTGTCTTGCCTGTTGCCACCACTGATGAGGAGCCCATGGATGTTGACACAACCACCTTTGGAAACTGAATAATCTGATTTGCGCTTGTTGTCTCTTTTTGGGGTACTGGTTTCCAGTCCTAAGCATCAGATTGGTGGAAACTATGTCACATGTTCATTCCTTAGCTGCAAGAGAAGCTGGGAAAAATTCTGGCAAGGGATGCTTACATTTTCAACTTGATTGAGGGAAGCAGGTCTATCTTAAAGCAACTGGGGCTTCTTCAAGCACAGCAAGGAGGTTTGCATGCTGTGTGGCCCAAGTGAGGGACAAATGTCTACTCCAGAAAGGTACTCAGCACACTGGAGAGCCACTTCAAGGCTCCTAACGAGGGGGTCTGGTGGGCCAAAGTTCCTCCATGTCTGGGCACAAGTGTTTCTCATGAACAAATATGTGGCTTTGCCTGGGAATTGGGCTGCCAGTTCTGCAGCACGCAGGTGACTTGGCCAAGTGCAAAAGCAAATTCTCCACAATAACGAGGAGCATGTATGGGCTCAGATGCCAGCACCTGGGCTCAACACCTAGCTCCATCATTTATAAGGGTGGTGCCTTGGGAAGTTGATCTAACCTCTCTGGGCCTCTGTTTCCCTACTGTAACATGGTGATAAGTTATCCATTACAGGGTTGTTGTGACAAAGTTCAGCTGTGTCTGGCACTTACTTAGCACCTGGCTCATTGACTGGGACTTGCCATAACACAGCTGAGGGGGCCGCCACGTGTGAGCACCATCCCACCTGTCTGAATCTCACCTGCCAGCCTCCATGGGTGTCCCTCCTCTCTCTCACCGCACAGAATCTGTTTCTATGATGGGGGAGCAGAAGAGAAGCCTCGTGTCTTCTAGAAAATGCCCCTGAACTCCAGGTTCCAGGATCTCACTTCTTTCAATTCTGACAGCATTTGCTCAATGTATTAATTCACTCACCCAACCCTTTCTTCCTTCTTATCTCGCTGCCCGGCTCACCCAACCCTCTACCAAGCTCCTGCATGCTGGCCTCCTTCCTCTCCCTTAAAGAAGCCATCCTTTTTCCCACTGGCACTCACTGTCCCTTGTCTAGGAAGACTTTTCCTCCAGATTGTTGTCTGGCCAACTTTTTCTTGTTCAAGTCTCAACTAAACTGTCACTGCCTCTTCAAAGTCTGACTCCTTAAACAGAAGCAACTGCTCACTCATCTCCCTTTGCTCACTCTTAAGTTCTGGCCTCACATGCTCTGAGCTGACCTGACGACACTCCCAGGGCTGGCCTGGGGTGGGGGGGTGGGAGGGTGGGGGCTGTGGCTGGGATCTGGGCCAGGGAAAGGACAGAGCTTTCTGAGGCTGAGCATCAACATCTTTTGCAATACTTAGCAAAGGGTCACTGTGGGAGGAAAGGGCCCAAAAGATTTGGGAGGTGAGGCCCACTCTGAATGTCCAGAGGGCCCCCTACCCCCAGCTCAAGTCCTGCCCTTCAGAAAGATGAGCCCTGGTTGGGTGACAGACACATCATCTGCTGACAGGGCACAGTGTGGCCTTTCTTGGCTGCCACCACTGGCCCCCCACCCCGACCCCTGGAGCCATGGTGACCTGGGGGAAGGCTGCTGAGGGACGGTCATGGGGACTCTGACAGCTGAGACAGGAGCAGATCACTGTTAATGAGAGGGCCTGCTGATCTGGTGTCTTTGCTAATGAGGCTGCGACAGCTCCAGACCCTGCCAAGGAAAGCATGTTGCTTATGCTAATCAAAGTGGACTGCACTTCCTGCTGGCAGAGTCGCCCGGAGCCTGGGGTGTGCACCCAGCATGCAAGGCCTGGCAGGGGTGGGTGGGAAACCAATGCTGGAAAAAGCCCCAAACAGCCCATGGCTGCACCCTGGATTCTGGGGCCACCTGGTGTCCCAGTATCGGGAGCGAGAGGCATGTGTGGTGGGAGAGGCCAGCAGTGAGGCTGTGAGAGGAAGAAGGGACAGGCAAGTGCCAGGAGGGGCCAGTTACAGACATCCTGCTCCCCAAGGTGGGGAGATGGATCCTGAGACTCACTGTCCAAAACTCAGCCTCCAGTGATGCTGGCAGAGCAGGCTGCATGATGACATTTATGAGCCCAGTCTGTGGTCACTTTGCCTCATGGACAAGGGGCCCTGGGGTAGACAGCAGCTGAGTCTGAAGGCTGGCCGGATGTGCAAACCTACCGCACCCGCAGCAGGGCCCAATGGCTGCAGCTCTGCAGCTCGAGTTACTGATCACAACCTTCTGAGTTGATTTCTTCATCACCAGTGCGATGGCAAAGGATCTCAGCCCCTGGAGAAATCTGCGTGGAGATTCACTGACTTACTCATTCGCTCACTCACACACTCATTCATTCACTCAGCACCTGCCACGTGCCCGACACACGCTACCGGAAACAGAGGGATGGTGCACTTAGAGTCTAGCAAGGACCTGAAACCAGCAATCAAGTGACAGCGTAAAGTCAGCGGCTGACATCGACAGAGCAAACACGACGGGCTACGCCATGCCCTCATCCTCGACCTCACTCACACGTCGCCTTCCCAGTGACCCTACACAGTGGCGACTATGGCAGCGCTGTCCCCGTTTTACAGGTGGGTAAACCGAGGCACGGAGTGAGGAACTTGGCTGGCATTTGCAGAACTGGGAAGAGGTAAGCAGGGAGTGGGAGTGGGCGAGGGGCTCCAGGGAGGAAAAGGATCCCTGAGAAGAAGGAAGGACTTATGCGGAAGCTCTGGGGGCTGCAGCAGGAGTGGCTGGAGCCCGGAGCTGTGGGCTGGGGGTGGCGGATCAGCAGAAGTTTGGTTTGGACGGTGCTGCTGACGCTTGAGTGGCAGCACCGTGGGCTCTGGCGGGCCGGAGAAGTGCGCACAGGGAACCGTTAGCTTGAAACCTGCAGCCAGGGGGCCATGGCCGCCCGTTAATTATACTCTTCATCAACTATTTAGCACCTCCCTTTGTAGCTGGGTCTGGCGCTGGGCTCCGGCTGCCGCATCAATATTTCAGTGGTGTCTTCTTTTCAGCTAAAAATGAACTTGTCACTCACACAACTTCGGAGACACCTCAGTAAGCAAGGCTGTCTGCTCCTAAGCTGGGGTGAGATTTTTACATTCGGAGGGTGCCTTCTGTGTAAAAGAAAACTTTTCGAACGACGCTTGAACCTGAAACACAGACTTCAAGGGGACAGATCGATGCTGCCCACTTTGAGCTCTGACACGCTCTGGCTTCCAAGAACTGGTCCTCTTCCAAGGACCCAGCTTCATAAAAAGCTCCACACAACAGGGCCAGGGAAGTATTCTTGATGCTGTGTTGGCTGAGGGTGGTGAGAGAGCAGGAGGGGAAGGAGCAGGCGGTCAGTTCAAGTTAGGGTGCCGGGGCAGGGAGAGCGGGGGCAGGGAAGCCTCCAACCCACCCCGAGACCCGATCAAAGGGCCTTTGCCTCTCGGGTGTCGGGTGTCGCTGTGGTCCCGGGGCCATTTCTCTGCATTTGTTTAATCATTGTTGCTTATCATGGCTCCCTCCTGGAGGCTGTCAGCTTCATGAGGTGGACAGCAGGTGCAGTGTTGCTCATTGTTACACCCTGACCACTGGGACTGCACTGGGCACACAGTAGGTGCCCCTGGATGGGCAAGTGAGGAGTAATCTTGGGAGTAATCCTTCCTCTCCCTCCTTTTCTTTCTTCTTTCTTTCTTCCCCAGGTGCTGGGGATACAAGATGAGTCAAATGATTTGGCCTCGGTCCTGGCTATCAGATGGCCGGCCTGTAGGAGGCCCCCGCTACCCGATGGCAGAAGCTTCCTGGGCTCACCTGCCCACGTCTGCGAATGACGAACAAATCTAACCCTCAGTGTGGATTGAGGATGGCGGGACAGAAGGTAATTCGAAAATCTGCTTTGGAGACATATTTTGGGGTTTCCCTGCAAAATTCCAGCACCTTCCTTTCTACTTTGTGCCTTGCAGACCCTATAGGTGGGCTCCTGTGGGCTGTCAGGGGAAGGGAGGATGCTGGGGGTGTTGTGGGGGAAACTAGCCTTCCAACCATTCAGGGATTGTGTGTACATGTGCATGTGTGTGTGTGTGTGAGTGTGTATACGAAAGAGAAAGAGTCAGATGCTTCTAAAAGACAGATGCCTCTCTTCCCTTAATGAAGGTCCAGAGAGGGCATCCAGGCACCCAGGTCACCAGAGATGGCCTAAGGCACGCCCCCGGGGTGGGGCCTGAACTCTGTTCTGGCAGGAGTGTCCCTCCCTGGAGTTCTGGGAGAATTCAGTCCTTGTGGCGGTGATAGGCCAGGCTCCCAGGAGGCCTCAGGGCTCCCTCCAGGCTGGGAACCGGAGCACAAATGACGGCAGGGCCCCACCTCTGTCTGGGCTCTGCCTGCCACCCTGGCAAGGTGCTTGCTTCTAGGTGTGTGCACGGTTCACAGACCCGTTAGAGGGAAGGAAGTGGAGACCAAAGGCAGGAGGTGTCAGACTCCCCTACTCTTCTCAGTAGCTCTGGTCACAACAACAGGCAGGGCCCGACCCAAGAGCAGGACACACTGTAACCCCTCGCCCAGTCGGACCCCAGCTACGGCAGCTTCCAGGGCACCCTCCACCCCACTCCCAGCCAGGAAATAAAATTTCTATTTTAAGAGAAAGAGCTGCTCATTGCATAAATGTCAAACAAGTAGGAGAAGTAAAAAGAAAAAAGTATACACAAACTGTAAAATCCCACTATCCTCTCTAGTACTTCCATTGGCTTTTTCTTTCCCTCCTGGACAATCATACGGCAACACCGAATTTTCCAGACATCAGAGAGCATTATACAGGGTACCTTAACTGTAAACCAACCAACCAACCAACCAACCAACCAACCAACAAAAAAGAAACCACAGTGTTCCACAGATATTTTCCCATGTAGGTTCGTATAACTTTAAACTGCTGGGTTTTAATCTGGCACATACGTACATACCAGGAAGCTTGATAAAATACAGATTCCATCGGGGGATCCGCCGTGGGGTCTGGAAGTCTATATATTGAAAAAGCCTGCGAGGTGATTCTGATCCTCAGAATCCTGACCTATAGAATGCTTTAAAAAAATACCTGTCCCTGTATGTTTTAGAAGGGGCACGGGGGGGGGGGGCAGGAAACAATTTCAATTTGACATCAGGAGTTTAAAAAAATTCAGCGGAGGATACAGAGCAGTGGCGTCAAACTCATTTTCACCAGGGGACACATCAGCCTCACGGTTGCCTTCAAAGGGCCGAACATAATTTCAGCTCCTTAACAGTTAAGGAGCAGTTACATTTACACAGTCCTAAAACTATTTCGGCCCTTTGAAGGCTACCTCGAGGCTGGGGTGGCCCCCGGGGAAAGTGAGTGTGACACCCCTGATACAGATGTTTGGCTGCAGGGCACACTGAGTGTGTGTCTTTACACTTTTACTTGACAATTTACGAAGCCCAGCTCCTGGCTCGTTGATGCCGTGGGGCTTAGGTCGTAACCTCAGGGGTGGTTCAGAGGCAGGGAGGAGGCAGCGGATGTTTGCTGTTTATGTAGGGAGAAAGGAAAAAAATTAAAAAAAAAAAAAAAGAAAAATAATCAGCCCTTTACGGGGAAGCCATGGGTTTGGCAGATTCTGTTTCTTTGTCCTACACGTTCTGCAGCACAAACAATGTCCCCAAATGGGGACTGGGATGGGGACTGTGGCGCCGAACGCAATCCTGGGGCAGCAGAGAGCTTCAATGACATTTGCAAGATGGACTTGTCCATCAGGAAAAAGGCTTCACTCGACTCAGAGATCTCTCCCCAGGGGCTGCCTGGAAAGGATTTTTTGCTCCGTTTTCCATTAAAGAGAAATTCCAAATGCCCAGAGCAGTCCGTCCCCAGCAGGGAGCATCCCAGCTGACCGAGCGGGGCTCACTCACCCTAACCCCAAACGTGCCAAGCTGAAAAGAAAAGGGGATTGTTCAGCAAGTTCGGGGGCAGCCCCCTGGGGGTCCCGTGGCAAGCTGCCTGAGCCCCTCAAACTGGATTCTGACTCGAGGGCCTGGCTTTCCTTCCAAAGTGCCTTTCACTAATGTTCCTGCCTGAGATCGTCCGAGAGTTGGCACTGTGTCAAGACAGAGGCCGACAAATTTTTCTTTGTTTGTTTGTAAAGACCTAGGGAGTGAATGCTGTGGGCTTTGCAGGCCCTGCAGCCTCGGCCCCAGCTTCTCATCTCTGCAGGTCACAAGGCAAAAGCGGCCCAGACAATCTGTAGACGGACGCGCGTGGCCATGTCCCAATGGGACTTCATTTATGGGTGCTGAAGCTCGAATTTCACCTGCATTTCACTCGTCCTGAAGTAGTATTCTCCTGTCGATTTTTGCAGCCATTTAAAGATGTAAAAACCGTTCGTAATTGGTGGGCTGTACAAAGACAGGCGAGGGTGAGGGTGGAGGGCTAGATGCAGCCTGTGGCCTGTAGTTTGCAGACGGGTTGGGGTGGGTGGGCTTTTCCTGACTCGGAGCCGACTCCCATGGGGAATTCCGCCCTGGGAGACATGGGTGTTAAGCCGTTCTGGGCAAGCACCGGGCCTGGAAGAAGCCGTCTCAGTTTGGGTTTCCCCTGCCTAGCCAGCCTCTGACAAGGATTTGGGTGCAAGAAGTTTATTTGGGGATGGTCCTGGGGTGGGGAAGGGAGACAGCAAGGGGAGGCTGGGTGGGTTAGTGCTGTGACAACTGGTCAATCCTCTGTGACCCTCTGAGCAATGGTTGGACACACCCGGAATCATCTCTTTGGGAGGGTGAAGAGGATGGAGGGTTTCTTCTCCCATCCCTGGACTCCCATGGGGGGTGAGGGGAGCAGGCTACGGGCCCATAAGGTGTCCCAGAAAACCACCAGTGTGGATGCGGACTATCCACAGATTGCCCCTGGGCACCGTGGTGACGGGGGCAGGACCAGGACACCATCAGCTCTCTGGGGATTCTCCCACCAGAGGGGTGGCTCACTGAAAGATTGTGCATGATTCTATTATCCTAATGGGCTGGTAACCACACCGACTCCTTTAAAGAGACCCCAGCAGCACTTTCCGCCTCAGTCCTGACCTGGTTCCTGTAATCCAGTCTACTCTATGTCCCCCAGTCTGCCCCCTCAGCTGGTTTTGGACCCCAGGATTCACCAATCTTACCCATCACTCCTGATCCCACTTCCCCATGGAGGTACAACTTCTCTCCACCATGAGCTGGGGACCCTCCGAGGCTACCCTGCTGGGTCTGGGCTGGCCCCCGAGGCGCTGTGCCTGGAGGCACTGCCTCTGCTCACTCACCAGCCCAGGGGACAAACCCAGCCCAGCCTTTGCCCAAGTGAGTGCCTGTGAAAAACCACGGCCCCAGGGCCAATTCTTTACTCAACAATTAATGATCAATCATCACTTCATAATATAATATCTACTGCCTGTTGTTGTTAAAGCATTGACTGTGTGCCTAGCCTTAGGCTAAATGCTCTCTACGTGTCACCTCTAATCCTTCCGGACATCCTGGGCGGGAGCATTCTGCATTCCCATTGGGTAGACTGGATTAGGCAGAGCCTTAAGGTTAGTGGATACTAGAGGTGGGATTTGAACCCATGTCTGTTTCCAAAGCCCGCGTTCTTTCTTTCAAAATAAATTCTTATGTCATATTGGATCCACAGACAGTAACATATGGGGGTGGTGGCCAGGGACTGGGAGAAGGGGAAATGGGAAATCAGTGTTCAATGGGCGCAAACTTTCAGTTCTGCGAGATAAGGGGTGTCCTGGAGGCGGATGGCGGCGGCTGCACAACCACGTGAATGCGCTTAACACTCCTGAGACGGTCGCTTAAATGGTTAAGGTGGTAAACCTTACGTTATGTGCATTTTACCGCAATGAAAATTGAAACCATGTGGAACATACAGGTAAGCTACGAATCACAACAATGAAATAAACACCGGTCCATCAAAATCGTCAGAACATTACGTATTGGCCTCTCTCCCTTGCTCGAAATTCTTGCCTCCCCCACCAGGGGCTACTGCTCTTAGATGTTTATTAATTCCTTCTTTGAAAACATCTTATTTAATCACTGTGTATTCTTAATATCTTGTTTAGTTCCTCTTTCTCTGAGCTTTTAAAAATGAGGTCCCACACATGTAGTCTCTTGTGACTTGCTTTTCCCCCTCAGCGTTGCACTTCTAAGACTCATCCGTGCCGGGTGCATCCACGTCACTGCTGTGTATTGTTCTGTTAAGTGACGATATCATAACATCTACCTTTTTTTTTGCTTGTTTGTCTGTTTTTGTAACTATAAACTATAAGTCCACCATGGTAGATGGTATTAATTTTCAGAAACATACACTGCTTCTCTCTGGGGGGAGGGTTATGCTTGTCCCCGACGACGGCATCTCTGACCTAGCCACTTTCTCTGGCCTAGGCAACGGGAACAGAATTTGATGTGTTGTCACCTCTGAGCAGAAGCTTTTAGAGTCAGCCGGTGGCTGGTCTCGTTCTCTTTTCCCTGCCAATGTCTCCACAGGGGCTGCTCCATCAGCCTGGGTCCTGGAATGGAGATGGCATGGAACGGAGCCACCGTGAGCTGCCCTGGACGTGCAGCACGAGAAACAAACCCTTGTTCTTGAAAGCTACTGAGATTTTTTTTTTGGTGCCATCTGTTACTGCAGCGTAACTGATCTTATCCTGACCGATACGTCATGCTCTTCCCACCACAACCCAGTGGTTTCCAGCGTAGGGGTCGGAGGGAGTGGCCATTTTCCTAGGAGACTGAATTAATCAGCAAGGTATACGCCACATTCAACAGGATAAATAGGGTCACTATTAGCCATTCCCCACCCCTGCCCCGTCCAGTATGTGTATTGAGAGTTAATTCATCCAATAACAACTGGAAAGTGCTTTGAAGATAATTAGCATTTGGGGACTGTAATCAAGTAGGGGGCAGTACCTCCCACCTGACTTCTGGGGGCGCTCACTGCGTCTCCCCTTCCTGCAGGCCTTTGCAGTTCACTCATGCATGGAGGCTGCAGGAGGGAGTGAGGGCCAATCTGGGGGCTCCAGCCTTGGGGTCCCAGTTCTAGAAAGGCCAGCTGCCAAGTTGGAAGAAAAGTGTAAGCTGAGGAAGAGAACGGGCTCAAGGCCGGAGACCCAGCCGAGCGGGGAGAAGCAAGTCTGGGCAGAGGCCTTCGTGCCCAAGCCTCCTGGGTGGGGAGCCTGTAAGGGCACAGCTCCGGTGAGGCGAGTTCACGGGGACCTCTCAGTGGTGCTCCGGGCAGGCACCGCAAGATGACAGGCGAGTCCCCGGGGGACCGGTTCATTTCCCTTTCCCATTAAAGCCATGGCGATGGAGGACAAACACTGCTGTGTGCGCGCCCCGGGCCCCAACGATCGTCCGGACAGGCTGCCAGGAGAGCGGCTCATTTGGTGCCATTTGTATTCCCTGTCACTTGTCTCCTTGTTTCTTTATTCCCAGTGCGAGGGTGGTCTCCTTAACTAACTACCCCCATCCGCACAGCGAGCGGACTCAGGCGCGCACACCCACACGCCGGCGTGCGCCACAATGACGCCACCGTAATGAGAGAGAGCGGGCACCAGGAACTAATCCATCCTAATGATAAAGATCATTATGGAGACAAAGGAGGAAGGGAAACAACACATTTCATTCTAATTAGGCCTGAAGCTCATTACTGGGAGCGGGAAGGAAAGTGATCAAGGAGGCACACCCTGAAAAATGCCTCTGGGTTCCCCGGGAGCTCGGTGGCACGGCCAGCGCCGCAAAGGCCGGTGGTTCCCAAACTGGGGCTCCTCACGGTACTCCTGGGGGAGGGGGGGTGAAGGGAGGGCTGTGGGTTTGTTTCAAGAACTAAAAAAAAAAAAAAAATGCTTACTGGAAATTATTATTTTACTCCTGATAACTGGGCACAGGCAGACAAACTAGAAATGTCAAGTTCCTTTGTTTAGGGCTGGAGTTTCATTAGCTCTGGGGTAACTAACTCATACCAATGAGAGGTCTAACTGGTTCCTGATAACAGCCTAAGAATTTCTGGGGTTTTCAGGGTGGCTCATGACACCTCCGGGACCATGGGGTTCCTGCTGAAATGGGCGCGGGTTCTTCACCGGAAGGCAAATGCCATCGCGTGGCTAACCATGTGTTTGCTTCGTTGTACGAGGGGAAAGGAATAAATCATTATTTTATGATGTCAGGAAAGAAATCGTTCAAACCACAGGGTCATGAGGAGTACAAATTATAAAAGTGGTCTTTGGCAATCGGGGGAAGGAGGGAGGAAGTGGGGGAAAGGAGGAAGAAAGGAGAATTAGCTGCGTTTTGGGTCACCTGCCTCACCAAGTGCTGTGCTAATGGCAAAGCATGACCATCTCACGTAGCCCTCACGGCCGCACGTGGGGGGCGGTGCCCGCGCTGGTTTGTGCATCCATTCCCTTCGCACGCACTTGGGAGCACCTGCCAGGCGCCGCGCGGAGGGAAGGAGACACAGCATTGAGCAAAACGAAGACCCTGTCCCCATGCAGCCTTCATAGACACCTGAACAGACGCACCTGGGTTGAAGCACAGACAAGAGGGGGACCCAAAAAACCCGGAATTTATTTATAACAACTTGTGTGTTTATTCTTACATGTTTAAACTGCCGTCACCTTCAGCGTACTCTCCATTTGGTGCAACACACCTATCAAGGTGTTTTTTTCCACTGCTCAGAAACAGTGTTTGAACTTGTCAATTTTGATCCCTTTTTTAGTGCTTCTGCCATTTTTTGTTTCACCCCTTCCACATCAGCAAATATTTCCCTTTGAGGACTTTTTTCATCTGGGAAATACAACAAAAGTCTCTTGGGGAGAGATCGGTTGGTTAGGGAGGGTGGGGCATGGGGGTTATTCATGCCATTTTTGGTCCAAAACTGCCGAACACCCAGCATGGTGTGGGCTGGTGAGTTTGTAAATCACCCATCATGAAATGAGGAAAAAAAAAATCACTGAAGCCGAATGTAGCCTCTCACAACAACACCAGCTGGCACAGTGACACAGGTGGGTTCCTAGAACACTCACCTAATGGGGAAGCCTGTACTACAAGGGGCCCACCCTCCTGAAGATAATTCCAGTTTTGAGGGTCCCCCCTCATAATACATGTACATTTAAACAGATATATGTTTACGTGTGTGAGCACGTGTGAATGCCTGTGTGTGTGTATGTATTCACGAGTTCTCAGCAGAGGATGCTTTTGCCCCAAGGGGAAACAACTGGGACTGTGAAGACTTCATTCGTTGTCATGACCGAGGGATGTGCTACTGGCCTCTGGTAGGCAGAGACCAGAGATGCTGCTAAAACACCCTGTGATGAACAGGACAACCTCCAACGCCAAGCGTGATGCAGCCCCAGGTGTCACGTTCTGAAGCCGGGAAACCCTCTACGTGCACATGCGCACACAGTTCAGGGAGGGATGAGTGTTACGAGGAGTGGCCCACGGAGGGTGGGTTTTGAGAGAGGACCCTTGAGCATGCAATGTGGCAAAATGCTGAGCTCTGAGGACAGAGCAGTGCGGAGACAGGATGCCTACAATATCTTAGTGCAAAAGGCAGGCATTAACATATGCTCATGCACAGAAATATATTGTTCTTTTGATGAATGCTATGAAGGAAAAGAAGGGGTGCAGTGACAGCGTCTTTGGGGGGCCTGTCTTAGATTGGGGAATCAGAGAATAGTTCTCCGGACCGCAAATGATGGCAGGAGTCAGGCAGATGGAGCAAGGAGGGAAGGGTGTGCTCAGCAGCAAGGAGCCCAGCAGGCATAGAGGTGGAGCAGAAGGACACGGGGAGCTTTGCAGCACCTGGAGGGAAGCCAGAGTGGCGGGGAGAGGTGGGCCATGGGAGGGTAGGCTGCGGGGGAGGGGCAGGGGGCCTCCCCAGGCTGGACTCCTGGGTTCCTGCAAGCAAGAAAGCGGCGATTATCTCCTCATTTCAGGTTAATGAAGGAGAACTTGGAGGTAATGCTATTTTTGTTGATTCTTGATTTCTTGTTAAAATGTTTCCAGGGAAGACTGGATACTGAGCAATAATAGGTCCCTCTCAAGCACTTTCCCGTGGACAGTCATGTCCTGCTGTCCCTGGCTGGTTCCTTGGGTGAGCACGGCTTTCTGTGGCACATGAAATGGTGCTCGGTCTCAGTTGGTGTCTAGGGGCCACTCTGCCCCATGCTATCGGGGACCTTTTCCACCACCACTGCCACATGCTCCCTTCAGAAGCTCTCAGATAACGGCATTTCCTGCTCACTTAGGAAAAGCCATTTCGGGAGAGGCGAGAGGATGGGCTAGCCTCTGGCTGCACTCCATGTGGTCTCTGCACCAACGGCATGGCCCTCACCTGGAACTTGCTAGCAATGCAGAATCTTGGCCCCACTCCAGAGCTGGTGAATCAGATTTTGCATTTTAATAAGAGCCCCAAGTGATTGTCATGCACAGGAAGTTGAGGAAGCTCTGCTCTAAATGACCTTCAGAAATGCACTCAGCTCTGGGCTTCCATGACTCCAGCGACAGGCAAACATCCACAGTTTGGAGAACTTGACGGCAGATATACTCTCAGCAAGGCCATGCAGACCATGCTTCTGTTACACGCATGGTACCGAGTGCCAATTTTATTCTTTAATTCAGCGCCAGAGTAGAATGCGATGTTTGGCGTTGGATGCTCTTTGGGCTTCCTTATTTTCGGGCTGTGAAACTCTGGGCAATGGATACCATCTTTTTCAGGTTCAGTTTCTTCATCTGTGAAGCGGGGAAATAACGCCTCCCTCCCCGGGTTTGTGTGGGCACGTAAGGAGGCATACGCCAGCGTAACGAGCCTGCATCCAACTCCTTCTTGCCTGCTGCCCTGCTCTGCAAAAACAGATTGGGCCTGGGGGCGGGTCTAAGGGATAAAAAGGGGGCTTCCTAATTACAAACAGTAGGTCAGGGGAGTGCTTACTAATGATGTAATGAAAACAAGTGATTTCCAAGTAGGCTGTATGCAAATGAGTAGTATGCTAATTTCGGAATGATGGCGCAAAGTCAGAGCAGGACCCCCAAACTGTCTCTAACAGGAAATAGTTTTCTGGTCCCTACTGAAATGCTAGTCAGTGTGCACGTGAGGGGGTTGAGCTGGCGTGGAGGGGGCGTTGATATCCAGCGTCCTGTGCCTGTGTATTCCTCTAAGAAGCTGTGCCAGATTCTACCCTGGGGGTAAAAGATGGGGGGCACGTAAAGGTATCCTCCCACCTCCCTTTGGCCCTGTCTCAAAGGCTCACTTCAGGAAAGGGCACAGCTCTGGGGAAGACGCTGCAGGCCCACCCTCGCCCTGCGCTCACTTTCTGGGGGAGGGGCGTCATCTCTTCTATGAGAGTCCTAAGGAGACTCCCCGCCCCTCCACAACAGCCAAACAATGGTTAGGGAGCAGCTTTGGAGAAAGGTGTCTGGCTCTGAATTCCAGCTCCCCACTGAGTCCCTGAATGACCTTTGACAAATCTCTTCAATGTCTGTGCCTCGGTTTCCCCATCTGTAGAAGGGGGATAATAGCAGGGCCTACCTTGTTAAAGACACGTAAGTACAATGATCCATCTAAAGTTCTTAATGGAAGGCTCTGGAAGTAGTAGGTACTCAATAACTGCCAATCAATTTTTTTTTAAATGTCCTGTAATTACTTTTATTTTGGCAATCATCCTGACTCGCCTCCCTGAGGTTGGGGAGATGACGTGGGGGTTTTTGGGAGAGCAAGCCTTCGGTGGATGGTGCTCCGCAGAGTTCCAAATGGTGCTTCATCATCACCCTGGCCCTTCAGGGTTGGTGCCTCCCTTTGCACAAACCCTTTTATTCTGATATCTGAGGCTTGGGACTGGTGGAAGCTCGAGGCCCACCAATAACCCAGCCCCATGCAAAGTGCTTCCGGGCATCCCAACAGCCCCCAAACCGGCCGGTCCTCTTACTACAGAAAAGGAAGCCCTGATTTAGAGAGATTAAACAACTTGTCCCCGGTCAGAAGCTAAAACATGGAAGAGGAGTTTTCATTCAAATCCAGGACTGTCTTACCAGGCTGCCCTTCAGGGATTTCAAACGGGCTTTCTTCCTACAAGAATTTCAAGTTTTGCTAAGTATGGACTAGCCAGGACTGTTCAAAATGACCTTCAGAGTCACAGTAAAATCTGAGGTTCAGCAGTTATGACTCAACAGGTATTCACAGGTTTTCACCGGCTCCGAGAGCAGCTCAAAGCGGAACACAGGAGGCCGCAGGGGGAGCACACAGTCCTTGCCCCACGGAGCTGATCATGAGTCTGGAGGAGGAGCGGAAGCTGATGTTCACCCCTCCACCGGCAGTGGCGGCTACCCTTGCAAACTAGAATCTCGCGGGAACAACCGTACAGGGAAGATCTGATTATTTCCAGTGTCATGATGAGGAAGAACTTCAGAGCGAGCCAGAAGGGGGCTCGTGAGGTCTTCTGGCCAGCACATGGTGAAGCGGAGACTCCCACCCAGGTGATCTGACCCTGCAGTTTGAACCTGAACCCGCCACGCAGTGCCCTGAAGCCATTTCAGACCCTGGAACTACCAGCTCCCAAAGGCGGGAGGAACACCTCTGCTTTGCTCTGCTCCGTATCCCCAGGGCTCAGGACGGTGCCTGGCACATACCGAGCACTTAGGAAACCCTTGTGGGATGAAGGAATGAACAAACAATGGAAATTGAGGCAAGGTGGCAAACGGCGCCATGGCATCGGTGGCAAAGTCTGTTCTCCAGGTCCTTCTTGTGCCTCGGGGGCCTCACAAAGCAGTCCTGCCTGTCCGGGCCAGCGTTCCCGGGGCCGCGGGTGTTCGCTGCTGCCTGTTTCTGCACCTGCCAGTGGTGACAAGGGCTGGGAAGCTATCTGACGGGTCACTCCGGCTTTTCTGGCACAACGGGAAACGGCCTGCTTATCGCGGGAGAATTTGCTAAGGAAATGGTCAGTTTTCACTTGGCCATGGGTAACTCCAAAAACAGAGCGTGCAGCTACTGCACACTCCGGGAACACGCTCCACGCCCACAGCGCCTCCCAGGGGCCTGGGCAGCACGAGGCATGCTGTGCTGTCGTTCTGTTTTGGACTCCACTGTTTTCCTAGACTGCGAGGCGCTCAAGGACCTGGGTTTGTCTTCTTGTTGTTCTCTCAATCCCCAGCACGTGCCCGGAGCCTGGTATAAATTATGTCCCATCCCCTCGAATCTGGGCTGGGTGGTGACATGTGACATCTAGGGTTAGGTCATAAAAGGCGTGCACCTTCCCGTTGTTGGTTCGCTTGCAAGGCTCCCTCTTGGAATCCAGCCACCACGCTCAGAGACACCCAGGTGACCGGGAGAGGCCCCACCCCGGGGCTCTGATCGGCAGTCCCAGCAGGGCCCCGCCTGAGAGTCAAACCAGGCCACTTCTGCAGGTGAGTGAGGATGCCGTCTTGGAAGTGGGCCCTGCTCCCCGCTAGTTGAGTCACCCCCAGCTGAAGCTCTGTCATTATGAAGCAGTAAGAACAAAATACCCCAGTCCTGTTCAATTTCCTGACCCACAAAATTCCTGAGCACCATAAAAGTATGTGTTTTACATCCCTGAGCCTGGGGTGATTTGTCCTGTAGCCGTGGGAACTAGGACAGCTCCACAGCCAGAGTGCCTGGGTTCAAATCCTAGCCCCACCAATGATGACACACGTTTCCCAGGCCAGCCAGCCCGCCCCTGCGGGCCTCAACTTTCCCAGTACAGAACGGGCATGCACAGAGGCTCTGTCCTGAAGGGCCGTTGCAAGTGCTGCGTGGGAAGATGTGCGTGAAGCCTTCAGCCTGTGTCCGGCATAGCCTGCCATTATCATCAGCTCAGAGTGTGATGGGCGCCCTCCCTTCGGTCATGCCACCCCTCCCTGAATCCCTCTAACATTCGACAGATCCTCACCCTAAAGGTGGTCCAGACACTTTAGCTGTGCCATGGGGGTTGGTATGTGAAGTTGTCGATTCACGCGCTGATGCACACGATAGATGCTGTGGTGGCTCACGCCTGGGCCTGTCCCACGTGCTTGCCATCTCCGGGACGACGAGATGGAGGCTGAATACGTCTCAGGCTCCCCAGCTCCATGCGGAGGGGTCTACGTGGGTGTGTAGTCAGTCACATCAAACCACATTCTAACCATCCCTCCCGGAGCCCTGCTGGGTTTCACGGGCCAGGGTGTGTGGTGTGGCTTTTTCAGAGTGAGGCTGTGAGTCCACCTGAGCTGAGCAGTCGACTTCCTGAGGGGTTGTTCCGGTTGGAGATGCAGGCTGTTCCTGACCCTGAAGCCAGAGTAAGCGTTGCCTGATGCTGATGGGCTGTGATAGCGAGAGATCACACCGGCTGTTTTCCGCGGGGAAGCCGGCAGAGAGGTGCAGTGTTGATAACATCTTAGAATGCTTTACTCCAGTATGTAGCCCTGAACTGTTTACAAAGCAATGGCTATCAATACTCCTCTCTGACTTCTCAATCATAATATATAATCGTTGATAAGCAATGATCTATGGAGTATTCCCCATGTGTTAGGAGCTATGCTGTGTGCTGCACATACATTAATTCAACGACCCCACAAGAACGGGGTGTTCTCTCCATTGTTTGTTACACAGGTGAGAAAGCTGAGGCTCGGAGAACCCATGAGCTGCCCGAGGTCACCAGCCAGGCACTGGCCTGGCCGGGATCTGAACCGAGATCTGAGTCCAGAGCTCAAGTGCAAATGTGATTCCGTGGCTCTGAAGGGTCTTTTCTGCTCCTGGCAGGCACATGTGGGATTTAAAGGAAGAGGAAAAGGCTCTTCATTTTCTTAGCAAAGCTGAACCACAAGAAGATTACCTTTCAAGAAAACCAGGGCAAGGTCCCTCAGAAATATGGAACCAGGGGTAAGAGGCCAGTTGGGGGAGATGAGGCCATTTCAGGTACCAGGGACCACATTGATATTGACCATGAATTCACCAGTGAGTTCATTACCATTCAATCGACTCTCCTATTCTTGGGGGGATGTGGGAGGGAGAAGTGTCCCCCACACCTGGGCAAACGTGGTGGCCCACAGGGAACTTGGCCAGGAAGAGGGCCCAGAGTATGCGGAGGACTCCACATTTGAGTCCTACGTCCAGCCGAGGCTCCAATGAACTTGCCCCTCCTTGTCCAAGCCTCCTGGTGGGACTTGGCTGGATTTGACCATGAACTCTGTGGTTGGGAAAAACTCTGCTCTGGGGAGGCCAATGGCTATCCATCTCCTGGGTGAAGCCATTCATTTGACAGATGGGGAAACTGAGGCCCAGGAGTGAAGTCCTAGACCGAACAGTTAACCAGAGAAATTCTTCTAAAGCAGTGATTCTCAAGTTTGCATGGGTGGGCTTTTCTCCCAGGGGACATTTGACAATGTCTGGAGACACTGTTGGTTGTCACAACCGGGGCTCTCTAGTGTGTGGAGGCTGGGGCTTAGGCTAAACATCCTACAATGCACAGGAAGACCCCCACAACAGAGAAGTAACCTGCCCCCAAAATGTCAATAGTGCTGAGGGTGAGGAACTCTGGTCTGGGTCCTGTGAGCCCAGGTCTGCGGGGAGATAAAGGCCTTGCGGTGCTGAGCACCTGGGCTCAGAATCCGCTGGAAATTGTCATTGTATTTTACAGAGAAGAAAGTTGAGATTGAGGGAGAGCTAATTGGTTGGAGGACAAATCAATCCTCAGCTACACAACCAGCTGGTGTCAGAACTGGAGTCTGAAGCCACATCTGTAGGTTGGCCTGACTTTGCATGCAGCCTTCCTGTCTTTCCACGTTGCCACTTGGCACAAGAAGTCCAATCCCACCCCCGCAGAGCACTCTGTAATCACTTTTCTCTCCCAGCATGCTGTGGGGTCCATTCTGACATGCGGGACCTGCACAAGGCCTGGCATAGAGCGGACACCAACAGACTTGTTGAATCAATGAAAGTATTCGCAGGGTATTCGCAATGACGGTAACTATCAGGTCATTTCCTTTCTAAGTGCCAAGCCCTGTTCTAGCAGATTACGTCTGTTTACTCGTTTTGTCCCCAACAGCCTCGTGAAGTCAGGGCCTTTATTACCCCCATGTTGCAGAAGAGGACACTGAAGCACAGGGGGAAGAAGTAACCTTGTCCTAGGTGACCCAGCTACTAAGGTAAGAGCCAGCATTTGAACCCAAGCTATAGAGGCCTTCGGAGCCTTTCCTCTGACCATGACCTTGCGGAGAACCACCCCTTCCCCATCTCAGGGGCTGGGCTAGGCAGAGCTGACGCCGCCTGCTTATCTTTCAGCCCTTGACTCAGGTCCATTACAGGCTCTCTCCTGCTGGCCATCATGATTGGATGTAAGTATGTGACTAAAAAAAAAAAGGGCCAATCAGAGTTTTCTCTGGGACTTTTTCTGGAGCAGTAAGATGTAAGGATGATGTGTGAGGCCATCTTCCTGGCTCCTGGCGGAAGGCTCCCTCAGTAGGAGAGCATGGGCCCGACATACAAGGAGAACAAAGGGAGGCAGAGCCACCAGATTGGTTGTGGGAGGAGAGTCTAAGAGAATTTAGGCGATGCGGCTTAAGTTCCTGGATCCAGACATGGCTGAAGGATCCACCCTGATATTTTCAACTAACCGAGCCATAGCTATAGCTATTGATCGTCTCTCTCTCTCTCTCTCTCTCTCTCTCTCTCTCTCACACACACACACACACACACACACACACACACACACACACACGTCAGTCCAGAAAGTATCCATCCAGGTAATATGAATAATGGGACATTCATTGAAGAAGATACAAGATACAAGAAACATTGTACGCAGGACAATGACACCTCAGTCCCCTTCAGAGTAGGCACCTTGGGACCTCACACAGTTCTGCCAGCCCTGTCACTGATCTTTGTGGACTGCAGCCCACACATGTTCAACATTCTCAGGCGTTCTGCTTGTTGCAGGCCTTCCAGAACGTGGGTCACTTTCCACAGATTCTCGACCACCTTTGGAGCGTTTGTGCCTCACTTTTATTTGTGCGACACTCACGGCACCATCCCTGAAAGCCTTCTGAGTCATCTGAATAGTTTCCGCAGAGGAATGTTCAAGCTCAACACAAAGTCTGGGGCAGACTCGTTGCTCTACTCACTCAGTCATTTTGAATGGGACTGCGACATGGTGCACATGCTCACTCAGTGGCGTCTACCACCCCCGCTGACTACTAAGGAGAAGTTGTCATCGTTCACACGTGCGCATTCCAGTCCACCCTCCTTGGCTGCCAGGTCACATCCATGTTGCACGAACCGCTCTCATTATACTCACAATGGCTGGACTTTTTCTGCACAGGCGCTATATATATATGTATATATATGTTTTATGTATATATATGTATATATGCTTTAGACAGTTTGGGTTAAGTTTCTCTCACCTGAAAAGCCAGGGATGCCTGACTAATCCAAGTGGTTTTGCCTTGCCCAAAGACCTCCCTGTTTTCTGAAGTTCTGATTTCAGCGTGAATGGCCCCATAGCGTCCGAAACGGGAGACGGCTGTCCTGAGCGCTGACACGCCTCTCTGTAAGACGGCCTGGGAGACAGGGACCAGAGCTCACACTGATCAGGCTCTACGCACCAGGCATGGTGACAAGTGCTTTACACAGATTACTCGCTCATTCTCGCAAGCACACTGTTCATTTGTGTCCTCATCATCTCATTTGATAGATGGGCAAACTGAGGTGTACAGAGAAGGCGAACTGTGCTCAAGGTCACGGAGCGAGTACGCGGTAGCACAAGACAGGAACCCAGACCCCTGCTTAACTACTTCACAACACCGGGTCTGCTTACCCTGCAGACACCTGCAGAGACGTGATGGTCGTCAGCCCTGGCTCCCGCCAGTGCACCCAGGGCGTGCCCTCCCAACCGCCTGTCCTTCGCTTTGCTGTCTGGAGCTCGGTCTCCAGCTTGCATTCTGCAGAGCCCGTGGCAGCCACCCTCTGATGCCCTGCTGGTTGCCGCTGTGTTTGTGCATGTAAATAAACACAAGATTGGGGACCGCACAGGTGATAACAGAGGCAGTGATCGTGCGGATAGACCGGGCACGGGGAACCGATAGTGCTGACAGTTCCATCAAGCCACCTCCTCATTGGTTGTTTCTGCCTCTGCGGCTCGCCGGAGAGGCCCTCAGGAGATGAGATCCTAACACCTGTGAGGAGCACAGCCCCGTTCTGCTTGTCTCCGTTTACTCCTTCTTCTCCTCAAACAACTGCTTTCAGTCTCCCCATTCACCAGGCGACCCACTCTCTCCCACCACGCTGTCCCCTCGCAGGGCTTGAAGCAGGGGAAGCCAACTCTGAAAGTCTGTGGCTACACACCTTCCTGAGCATATACATCTATGGGACAGTCGCCTGGGCTACAGCCTCTTTCCTGCTGGGAAAGCAGGCAATTCCTGAGATCAGTCCCAGTGGATCTGTTTCCTAGTTTTGGGGGCCTTGGGCAGAGGTGTCCTGGTAAATATTCCAGACCAGCTGTGGAAGTGGGAGGAGCCGTGATGTGCAGTGGCTGCCAACTGCCTTGGTGTAAATACATTCTTCATCATCATTTGTCAGGTTCAGGCTACCAATGAGAGGCTCAGGGCATTCCCAAAAGTTAACCCCTGACTCCCATGAGCCTGGGACAGCTCACTTCAATGCACCCTAGGTAGAAAGCCTGGGATGTGAGCCTCATACCTCTCTAGTTACCTGATTTTCATTACATGGAGAAGGCAGAGTCTGCTTCCTGGAAAATAGGGCTTTAAGAAAAAGTCTGCAGCTAATGCAAGACAGGATCCATTCTCCATCCTTGACCAATGAGTGGCAACAACTAAATATACCCGTGAAAAGATACACACCACTTTACATAGAATCTCTAATTTCCTAACTACAACCGAGAAGTTCATCCCAAACCTGTTCTCACTTAGCTTTGAAGTGGAGGAGAATCGCCAGGGACACCACCTTGTGGAGCTGGGTGGCTCTGCAAATCTGATCTCCCTGAAGGGCAGGGGTATTTGGCAAAGCAAAAACAGTTTGGCAAATACAGAATCCCAGAGCTGGTTTCCTTCCCTCATTTTCTTCCCTTTCTTTCCCTTCTCAAACCTCAAAAAGAGAAAAACATTCAGCAGAGAGCATTGTGGGTAATCCAAAAAAGAATAATCAAACCAGACAGTGCCAAGATCCTTAATCTTACAGTGAGAAAGGGATTGATCTCGACGGGCTTGGTTCTGGCATCCAGGCATCAGGCAACATCTGCCCAAGTGCCCTTACAAGTAAAGGATGCTGCCAACAGCGGTGTTTGTTAAATTAACCTTTTCGCCAGCCAACACTTCACGGCACACTCCTCTGAACAATCCAAGGCCCTGTTCAACCCAGTGGCCAATTTTCCAGCCCCATCTTAACCTCTTAGCTGCATCCAGCTGTTCATCACTCTCTTCCTTGACATCTTACTGCCGGACCTCGCTCTCTATTGGGTTTCTTCCCACCTCACCTGCTGTTCTGTTTCAATCGCCTTTGTTGGAGCCTCTTCCTTCCCCAGACCCCCCAAATGTTGGGGGGGCCCAGAGCTCAGTCCTCAGGCCTCTTCTCTCTCTATTCACACTCACTTGCTTGGTGGTATCACGGTTTTCAACACCATCGCCATGCTGATGATTCCCCAATTTATAGGACCAGCCTCTCCCTTGAATTTCAAACTCTTGGATGATTGACAGACATCTCCAACTTAGCATGCCCTAAACTGAACTCCCGACTTCCCCCGCCCCACGCCCTGCGAACTTGTTTCTGCCCCTGTGTTCTCTGTCTCAACAAACAGTGATGCTTTCCTTCCGGTCGCTCGAGACATCTTTCTCAGCTGCTTTTTCTTGTGTCCCACATCCGACCCACCAGTGAGTTCTGTCGTCTGTACATGGCACTGGACTCTGAACTCGCCCCTCTGTCCCACTTTGCTCTGTTCCTTCTCTGCTCTCTGCCACCGTCATCCGTTGCCTGGATTATCGCCAGCGTCTTCCTTATTTGTCATCTGCCTCTGCTTTTCCTTCCCAGAGTCTATTTTCAGCACAATGTAAACATATGGCAGATTCAATCTCTCCTTTTCTCAAAACTCACCTCTGACTTCGCCCTCAGGCCTCCCTGAGATCAGTAGGGACAGAATCGCGCATGTGATGCTGGCTTCGTCACACGGTGTCTGGTCTTCTCCACGAACCTTCCCATTTACCCAGGCAGTGTCTGTTTGTTGACCGCACTTCACAGCTTACAGAGCAGTTGCACATTCACAGTCCCACTGAATACTCCCTAACCGCACTGTACAATAAATACAGCCACTGCAGGCCACATGTGACCGTTTACATTTAAATTCATTAACGTTAAATGCAGTGCAGCCCTGGCTGGTGTGGCTCAGTGGATTGAGTGCCAGACTGTGAAGCAAAGGGTCGCCAGTTCAATTCCCAGTCAGGGCACAGGCCTGGGTTGCGGGCCAGGTCCCCAGTAGGGGGGGTGTGAGAGGCAACCACACACTGATGTTTCTCTTCCTCTCTTTCTCCCTTTCTTCCCTTCTCCCTAAAAATAAATAAATTAAATGAATAAAATCTTTTAAAAAATAAAATAATTCCTCTTAATGAGGGACATTACTTTAAAAAAAAAATAAAGTCAGTGCAAAACTCAGGTCCTTGGTCATTCTGGCTGCATTCTAAGTGCGCAATAGCCACGTGTGGCCAATGTCTATCATGTTAAGCAGTGCAGGCACAGAACACGTTTATCGCCACAGAAAGTTCTTTTGGACGGTGCTGCTACATAACTACCCTCTTATGTAGTTTTTATTTCCCAGTTTGTAGACAAGGAAGCAAACCCAGAGAGGTCCGGCAACTAGCACGAGACAGCAGCTGACCTCCAAGTCTGGCCTCTGACTCCAAGTCCACTGCGCTCTCAGAGCATGGGGGGGCCTGCTCCCCAAAGACTTGCACCCTGTGCAGTTCTGACGGTTTCAGGCAATAGCTAATAAGCTTAGTAATCAATGCGTGTAAAAGCTATTGTTCCAGGAACTGAAGATATGACCCGCCCTGACTCCAGGAGACCACAAACAGTCCCACCTTTGGGCCCCAGGAGGATGGTGAACCATCAAGGTGGCATCTGAGTCACTGTGCTCCAGGGGGAGACGCCCATCCCCCAGGGCTCAGACAAGAATGCTGCAGCTTTTATCTGATGAACTTTTCCCCTGAATTCCAATCCCCTTACCTACACTGTCCTTCTCCTTATAAAAAGGGTCGGTTTTAAATGGAGTGTGAGACGGTCTGTTAGGGTACAGACAAGCCCACTGTCTTCTCAGATCGCTGACCATCTGATTAAAGCGCCCATGAAGATTCAACCTCTGTCTCTGCCTATCGGGTCTGGTAGGTGACAGGCAGCCCGAATGCCGGCTTCTCCGGTTTCAGTTCCACTTCTAATACAGGAACTGAGGGGTTGTCTGCCGTTGACGGCCTCTTGCCATGTGGTCCGTATAGTTTTCATGCCCCCTTCTGGCAGCAGCGCCCCCATTCTCACTGACCACCCCTCTTTCTCCTACCCTCAGTCTGTGAGCCTCACGTGGGGATGACCCCATTGTGATTCCAGAGGTGAGCATGTAACTCAAGTCTGGGCAGTCAGGGTACGGGGCATCTTCTGTCCTCATTGGATGAATGACGTCATAGAACTGACAATGCTACACAGCCTAGGACACATGAGTGTGCGTACACACACATGCACGGGTACGCGTGCACCCACTGCTATTCACGTCGTTGGCTCAGATTCGCTGCAGCTGATGTCTTTGGCTTAGACGGGGGGCTGGAGGAAAGACACCCAGAAAGCTTCTTCCTTACTCCACTGTCGCAGACCCACTAGCAGTCACGGTGTGGCATGCCCTACCGAAATAATGACCCGTATTGCTTTCCCTAAGCCGTGAAGCACCAGACCCGAGCTCTGCGTGCAGTCTCTCCAGCTCCCTTTCCCTGCTCCAGGAGAAAGTGTCCCTCAGCCCCCTTGCCTCAGGGAGGTTCATGGTGGAAGGAAAGCCAAGCTTACCTGAAGCCACACCTCCCTCCTGAGCTTTGTATCTCAGGCAGGAAGCTCTTGGAGGGAATCAGGCCAGGGGAGAGGAAGAGGAGATAGTTCCAGAGGTAGCAATATGGAACATTCTAGAAGAGAGGAGATTGGCTGATTTCCCCAATCTGTGGAAGGAGAGGCCTGCAGGGCTGTTGAGACTGGGGACCGGTGTCGGGTCTCTGCCAGCACGGTGAGGAGGTGGCGGGACTGAAGAGGGGAACGGCCACATGTAGGCACCACATGGGGCTCAGTGGGCTGGACCCTGGACACTGGTGCTCCAACAAAGACACAGCCAGGCTCAGGCGAGAGTGCTGTCTGGCTCTCAGGGATCAGATGGGCCAGGACAAAGAGCAAGTCAGCCAAGGCCACGGAGGGTGAAAGACTGTGCGTCCTGTCCTTGGTCTCGGGACATCAGATCAACTTCCTGGATTACCGTGTGACCTAGGCAGGCATGGAGGGACGCAACCATAGGATGAGCCTTCATTTCTCACCACCCTGGTAGGGTTGAGCCCGGTTGGATTTCCTGCACACTTGGTGTGGGGTAGGATTCGTGCCGGTACTAACGGAAACAGCAGGAGCACAGGGACAACCAGCACCGGACACCCCTCCACAGGCAGCTCCCCTTGGTTGAGAGCAACCGCGTGGCAACCACTGAGCCAAACTCACGAGGGAATTACTGTAATTAGCCCCATCTACAGATGAGGAAACTGAGGACCAGGGGTCAAGCCATCCGATCAAAGTCACCACAACCTGTACTGAGCAGAGCTGGGACCCAACCCTCACTCTAACTTAACTCCAAAACCTGCAGTCTTCTGCTTTTGAGAAGGGCCTTCATTTTCCGAGTCCAGCCCACGGACCTCACCCTCAATGCATCTGCCCAGCAGGCCCCTGAAGGTCAAAGCCAAGGGATCCAAGACTTGGAGAAATTCTGGTATTTTCTGCAGAGATGACACTCTGGTCCTCATCTCAGTGGGGGAAAAAAATCTGAATTTGTGATTTTTCTCACTCTTCCCTGGTAACTTGGGACTAATAGCAACGCCATGGTGGGGTGATGGGTGTTAGGGTAGCTGCTGGCGGGACATGGCGGAGGGCCATTTGGGGCCCAGTCAGGGGACTGGCACGGCCTGGCAGCCACCGATGGAATGAGGCTCTGAATACCGCTGGATTTTTCCAGAAGGACTGCTCACTCATTAAACCTGCTCCTCACAGGCTCCGTGGACTGAAAACACCTCGCCTGGAAGCCTGTAATTTGCCAATGTGAAGGCAACATCGCTTCTCAGCCTTTTGCTTAAGGTCAAGTGTAGGACGGTGAACAGGAATGCTGAAGCATGACCCCCAACAGTGGCTTTGGGTTGCTGATGAGCAAGAGACGGAGGCACAGGCCTGCTTTCAACCCCTCGAACCCCAACCACGTCAATACTTCCCTCCTTAGAACAGGGAGGAGAAGGCCCTTTTAACACGGAGCGGGACACAGCCCGGGGGCTGTGACGTTGGGCCTCCCTCAGCCCCCATGCACCCCGCTTCACCGAAAACGCCATCACAGGCAAAGATACAAAAATTACAGAACTCGTCTAAAGGTGCCGTGCATAGCCCCTGCGTCGTGGCCTAATGACTCACGCAGTGACGAGTCCCCAGCGGCCAGCAGCCTGTAATTAGAGCTGCGCTGTGTGACTCCATACACGCAGCCCCTGGACAGGTCCAGAGCCACCCCTTGCATTGTGCTCGCAAAGTCCACAGAAGGTCAAGGCCATGAAAGGTTGCCAGCTCACCCAGAGCAGCGAGAAAAAACATCAGCTTGGGACTGTCCAAGACGCAAAGTGGAGGTTTAAGGAGACCAATCGAAAGGGCCAGACGGGCAGGAATTGTGGGGGAGGCGCTGGAAGCTGGAATACTCCAATTACAGGCTGCAGCTGGAGCAGGGGCTGGCCGTCCCACCTCCGGGAACATCCGAGACGCTAACAGGGACTGGTAAAGGGGAGCCTGGCTTCCTGCTCAGCGTCTCACTGATGCCAACCGTGGCACGGGGACCCTCGAGAGATAGAGGGGTGGGAGATGGAAGAAAAAGGAGAAAGAGTAAAGCAGATTAGAGGCCCCCCACATCCATTTTTCACTTTCTGGTCCCACTTCTGGAAGGACGTGCGCAGGTGAGGCCAGCAGAGGAGCCCCTGGGTCCCCCAAACCCCAGGCCTGCCGGGCTGTCCTGGGCCCGCACCACCCCTTGACAGGGGCACTGTTTGGGCGTTTGCCCCGAGTGGTGCCCACCAGCCAGTCGGTGAGATTTCGGCCTCTGGGCTCAGTCAGCCCGGCTTTGAATTGCAGGTCTCTTCTGTGCGGCTTTGGGTGAGTCACTTCAACTCTCTGAGCCTCAGTTTCCTCATCTATAAAATGGCTCCACCCCAGGGACAGGGTTAGAACGGCGCCAGCGCACTGTGAGTGCCCAGCAGGTGCAGCAGCAGGTAGTGGCGGCAGTGAGGCCAACTGTTTCTGGGGTGTCAGAAGAGTCCCCACCCCGTGGCGCTGGAGGCAGCTCTGGCCGAGTTTACCTGCAGTTGCCCCATGCACTTCTGTCCTCGCTGCAGTGGGACCGAGCCCCGTCTCCCCTCTGCCTGCCCGAATAGTCTAGAGACCTGTACACATCGTAGGCTCAGCAGGGTACAGCTGAGGGCGCAGAGCCGGGCACAAGCGCCCCTGGACTGGCCCACGCCAGCTGACCGGCCTGCAGCCACACCATGCCTCCGCACCCTGGGGGTCTCCAAAGACCCCGAGTGAATTGGACACAGAAAGCAGAGTCCCAGTGAAGGCACTGCTGTTATTCACAACGCACACACCAGTGCTCTGTCAGTGACAACCTGGGCTACGTCGTTTGCAGGAAACAGGCACAGGCAAGCGAGAGAGCCTGTGGTCCAGGAGGTGGGTGGACGCTCCCTGGCCCCAGTCACTTGGCCGTCAGCGCGGTGGCTGAGCTGGTCCCAGGGAAACCAAACGCTCAGGCTATTTTGGTCCTCGGTGTTAAGTCGAGTGCAGCTCTGATCTTCTGTTGCCCTCTGTGTCCACTCACAGCCTGGGTGCAGGATAAATCGCACTCTTGCTGGTCCCACAAAATAACGCATTTTCAAGGGAGAAGAGGAGGGGAGGGAAGCAGAGGGCCGGTTCTGAGGACCCTCCATCGATTGGGGCCCCCACCCGAGCTGGTTCCCCTATGGCCAAGCATTGAGGCTGAGAGGGCCTGGGTAAGTAGAGCCTGACCTCGGGATTCAGGAGAAGAGCATTGCAAGGAAAAACCTACTGGTATTGGGGCAGGGGAGTGGCCATCCTCACTCAGTTCCTGTTTCCATTCTGTCTTTTCAAGTCCAAGTTTATAGTGTGGCAATAATGGACTTCTCCAGTGCACTAGTGCCAGGATGAGCCACAGACGAGTACCTCCTCGCGGACCAGCGCCTCCCCGCGGACCAGCGCCTCCCCGCGGACTAGCACTCCCCATAGACTAGCGCCTCCCCTCGGACTAGCACTCCCCATGGACCAGCACCTCCCCGCGGACTAGCACTCCCCGTAGACTAGCGCCTCCCCGCGGACCAGCACCTCCCCATGGACCAGAGCCTCCCTGCGGACCAGCACCTCCCCGCGGACTAGCACTCCCCGTAGACCAGCGCCTCCCTGTGGGGAATTGGACACTTAGAGCTTCAGGGCAGGTATCCTGGTGCTCCCGGACCTGGCCAGGTTTAAGGCCTTGAAAAAAAATAAAAGAACCTTCTGGCTTCTCTGGGTTTAGTGATTTTAGGATCAAACTTTCTCTACTGTTTTTCAACTCAGTGCCCAGCCCTGGGGACAAAGGGATGATAAGATGAGCGTAGATCTGACCCTCTGGGAGTTTATGGGGCTGAGCTTTAGCCAAATCCCAGGGAAGTCAGACTGCTTACTTTCTGTTTAGGTCACCTTGCTTTAAATACGGCAATTTATCACACAGTGATCTGTGAGCAGACGGCTTGCAGAAGAGAAGGGCAGGGGGCCCAGGGCACTTACTACACAGGGTCCTTCTCCCACCGAGGCGAGATGCGTCACTCACAAGGATGTTCAGCTGATCAGGAAGCTGGGTCCCAGAGCCTTCAGTTGAACGGGACCGCACAGTGACAGTGGTGGCTGCTGTCTCATCTCCATGGGAGAGGTGGTGACAGAGGCCGAGAGGAGCTCAGAGCACAGCTCCTAGGGGCCGGGAATGTTGCTCAATTCAACTACGACTGCACCAATCCCTCCCAGGGCCCTGCTGAATGCCAGGGACAATGCCAAGCGCCAGGGCCAAGCCAGCGGGCAAGACCCACAACGGCAGAGCCTTCCCAAATCTAAGGTCTTGTGGTGAGGGCAGACATGAACACACAGTGGTGATACAGTGTGGTGAGTGTCCGTAGGGGTGGTGCAGCACTCTCGGGGGGGGGGGTTCAATGGGGGGAGGGGAACCCCCGGTCTGGAGGATCCAAGGTGTCTCATCTCATCAGAGATCTTCAGCTGGGGCTGGGCGGGTGATGGGCAGGTGGGGTAGAAAAAGAACTGGGGACACCGGACCCTGGGAGACAGTCCCAGGCCAAGGGGACAGCATGTGCAGGGGGATGGAGTCGGCACAGAGAACTCGGTCACTGGAGGAATCCCCTAGGGCCACCCTCACACAGTGCCACAAAGTGAGTAGCTTAGAACACAGAAACTTATTCTCTCCCAGTTCTGGGAGCTGGAAGTCTGAAATCAAGGTGTCGGCAGGGTCCCAGTCCCTTCCAAGACTGTAGGGGACAGTCCTTGCCCCTTCCAGCTTGTGGTAGCTGCTGGTCATCCTTGGCGTCCCTTGTTTACAGACACGTCTTTCCAGCCTCTGCCTCTGTGGTCACGTGGCCTCCTCCCTGTGTGTCTTCACATGGTCTTCTCACAAGGTTACTAGGTTCTGGGTTAGGGCCCACTGTAACCACCTTGACTTGACTAGTTCCAGCCACAAAGGTTTTATTCCAAATAAGGTCACATTCTGAGGTTCTGAGTGTACATGAATTTTTAGGGGACAGTCTGGTGTGTAAAGAGGGTGGCCTAGCCTGGATGGAACTGTGCACTCAGAGGGAGGCACCAGCCATCTCTCTGGCCTGGGGTCCCTGGCAAGAAGAACGCTTTTTGCTCATCACAGCTTTAAGGCTCCTCAGGTGTGGAAGGCTACCTGGGTAGCAGATGGCAGAGGTGGGGGAGGGGAGATGAGGAGCAGCCAGGGTACAAAGATCTGGTTTTCAAATACACGGAATCTAGAAGATCTGCTATCCCTGCTAAGCAGATGCATTATATATTCTATGAAAAGCACAAATGAACTTTAGAAGACAAATCCTAATAAGCAATTCTAATTATCACCTTCATTAGCTGCTCCAGTCTCAGGATGATCTATTTTCATACTGGGAAGGCACTGTGTCCACATTTGCCTGGAAATGTCTGCTCCTCTGGCTTCTCCAGATGTGGTGTTTGGCGCGGAGAAAGGTGTCCCTGACCTTGGGCAGGGACCGAGGCAGAAAGTTCTCCCACGACCCAGAATCTTTGCATTCCATATTGACTAGCTTCCTATAGAGCGTATCAATACATTTGGGAGGAGAAATGACCCCGCTGAAGAAATGGCCCCAGGGGGTTGCCATTTAATCTGATCGGCAGTGTGTTGTCACCGAGAGCAGTTTACACTGGAGTGTCACAGGGCCAGGCCCTGGTGGCAGCTTTTTCCATGTAGCAATTCTTTTGCATCTCAGAACATCACAACTGCTTTGCGGGTTGAGTGTCATCTTATCCCATTTCATGTGTGAAAAGAGAAGACAGAGATCCACAGAGGGGAAGTGCCAGCCAGAAAGCAGTTGATAACACAGCCCTCGGGATCTGAATTCAGAGCAGAGCTCCCCTATTTCCTGGCCTCTGCCGCCATTTCAAGTTCAAAGTTAAGGGCTGTGCCCTGCCTATCTTGGACTTTGCAAATCCCATTTGGGAACCACGTTGAAACAGTACCTTGACATTGTACTTCCAGCTTTTCTCACCTCTCAGTGGGAACCCCTTCCTGAAGTTTAACAGCTGTCCTACACAGAATGATTTCAGCTCTCTGGACACTTTCTCGAAGCTCGTTGGCGGGGGTAGAGTCCTCCCTCTGCCGAGCTCCCTGGTTTGGGAAGACTGAGCCCTCACTGAGTCTGGTAGACTTTTCCCCTGCTGACCCACGCCTCACTCGTCACCGACAGGCAACAGTTGCCTCCCAGCTGGATGAAAGGAGAAGATCATGATTGAAGAATGAATGAATGAGCCCGGCTGCCTTTCAGCGGCACCACCCACTGCCCCGTTCCAGCTCCTGGGGACTATTTACTGCCCCAGACACGCACTGAGTCTCTGTGCCTCTGTCTGTGTGGTCCCACCTGCCCGAAACACCCGTGCCCTCACTTCTGCTTTTGAACCCCTGTCCATCCTTCCAGCACCAAACTGACCCCGACTGCCCTTTAACTTCCCCTGAAACGACTCCTCAGCTGAGTGAAGTCCTCCTTCCCCGGCCCTCCCAGCACTCCACCTGCGCACACCAAATGTCGCCGCCGCGCTGGGACTGGACTGTGGTTAGCTCTCCGTTTGACAGGCGAGACAGGGTTCCCCAAGGTTAGGAACTGAATCCAGTTCATCTCTGAGTCCCCAAACCTAGTGTTCGACAAAAGTCTTTGAAAATTAAACAGGAAGTTCAAGTTTCACGTCTCTAGTTGAGTGGAAGACAGGTAAGGACCACACCCATTGGGCCTTGGTCTCCACTTCTGCTCAAAGCTGACGTTGAAACACAGACGCCTGTTTCCTGGAACATTCCGGGTGAGAGCAGAGGTTTCATCAACCACATCTTGCCCCCCAACAGAGCAGAGCCCCACAGTCTTGCTGAGGGGTAGGTGTCTGCGGCTGAGATGGAGTCTGCTTGCCACACAGAGGGATAAATCTTGGCTGGTCATTGGACCCTGTCCCCACGGCAAACATGTGAGGATAACAGTGTACACAACACTCCAGGTGTCCCAGAGGACGGTCCCAGGGTACAAACACCCAGCCTCAGAAAATCTGGTCTTTTCTTGGCATAAATGGAACTGGAACCAGAAAAGTTGGCATTCATGTGCCTGTCACTATAAGAACCAATGAGTAGAGACAAGGATTGAATCCGTACGGGTGCTTTATTCAGATGCTGGAGATCTGAGAAGACAATGGGTTATGTGCCCTCAAAAAACTGTCTTAACATCTCATCCGAAGCGGACCTTTTTTATAAGGAGAAGAAAGGGTGGGTAAGGAGCTTGGAAAAAAGATTAGCTGGCTAAGAGTTGCAGTCTGATGTTAATTTTCCTAGTACTTCTTTATCTGTCAATCAACAATTCTTTATCTGCATCACAGATGTTCCCTCCCTGGAACACAATGGCTGAGATGCCATCTCCATGGAGATGGAGGCCCCCTGGGGCACAAAGGTTGACTTGCTCCTGGATCTCCTGAAGTCACCTAGGTCATGCATTTCAGCTCCTGGTGAAACAGCTTTCCACACGCATTAATCACTTAAGCCTATCAACTAAGGCTGACATCTTTAATTCCTGAGTTCCCATGTCAGGAGCATCGGGACCCTGATAAGATCAAATCCCTACTTGTGTCCTCTTAGCTGGGCAAGTAACTCTCTTCCATCCTCTGTAAAATGGGTCCAACACAGTCCTTGTCTCAGCGTTGTCTTGAAGACTAAATGAGACTCTCTGCAGGGGCAATAACATAAACAATTACTAACCAATAAAGCCCATGCACTGTGCTGAGACATGCTAGTGAGAAGCTAGGAAAATTCTTTGGCCAGTGGAATAGGGAAACAGAGCGCGGAACACAATGACCAAGCAATTTACAGCCAGATACAGAAGGTCACCTGCCTAGAGATAAGAGATGAAGACAAAGGACCCAGCAAGCGAGTGCTCTCCCTCCGGAGAGCAGCCCTTGCCATTCCCTTTCCCCTCTTCTTCCCTCTCTTCTTCCTCCACAGGCACACATCTTGTAAACTCTAAGGGACCCCGAGACTTACAGTCAGGGGAACCTGTCCCCAAGGACCCCTTTTCTCTGACTTCCCACCCTCAGCTCTGCTTTGCTTCGACGCTCAGCCCTTCCTTGTGTCACTGTCCCCAGCTTTAATAAACATGTCCTCATAGTCACCTGGATTCATGTTGTGGAGTCTTTCCCGCACAAAGTCAAGAAGCCCCATGCTACCGGCTGGCCCCAGGCGGAGCCACCCAGGGCCGGACCCCTGGGTGGAGTCGTTCCAGCGACCGGTGTCTGGTGAAACTGGCCCCGCGTGCTGGTCTGCAAAGCTGAGCGCACCCTGGGATATACATGAAGGGCTCAGACAGGGCGGCGTGCTGCGAGCAGGTGAAAACGGCAGCTCCTGTAATTAACGTTGCTGTGTCCTTACTGACCCATCACCATTTGCTAAAAAGCCTGTTCATATGCCAGGTACACACGGGGATGCTGATATGAAAAATTCGTTTAGATGCCTTCACCCCTGGCTGGTTTTCGCCGTTGTCAGAAGGGAGCCTCCCTGCTGTGACTAGTCTCGCTTCATCCCTGGGCTGGGGGTGTGGAAGGCACCGCTGGCAAAAATCAATCTGAAGCAATTCAACCCCTGCCAGGTCTGATTGGAACAGGGGCTGGACTGATTGGAAATGCACTGGAATGGGAAACCCCCGTGGGGCTGGGCCCCAAGGCACCCCTTGAGTGGCAGGTGCCTCCTCCCACGTTCAACAGCCCCACACAGGTGCCTCGAAACTTCTCCTGGAGAAAGGCTTCTGCAGACAGACAGCAACAAGGTTAGTTACTCGCTTCCTCTGCTGGGGCCCCTGGCACCGGGTCCATACACTTATCATAGCAACTGTCAAGCTATATTTTAATGATGCTTTCAGATCTGCATGGTTCTCACTCTGTCATTAGGTCCTGGAGAGGCGGGTCTGTTTCCTGTTCAAACTTAGCCCCTCTCCCTTTGTGTGTCCAGCACATTCTCCAGGCACTGCGGTCAGTCAGGCCTGTCAATGACAAATGACGGACAACACAACCCAAACGAGTTTAAATAAAAAGGAATTATTGACTCACACAACTGGGAAGTCCAAAGGTAGTTGTTCTACATCCAGGTATAAATTGGCCAAGGAGCTCAAATGATACCACCGGCCCTTTTCTCTCTCTCTCAGCATTACTTGGCTTCTCTCCCTGTGTTGGTTCCCTGCTCACATGGGCTCTCACCTCCTGGTGGCAAGACGGCTGCCAGCAGCTCCAGCCTCATCTTCTCCCTTGTTCAAGTTCCTTCATTGGTAAATATGTATCTCTCGTCCAATGGTCTCAGAAAAAGCCTCATCGTGCCTCTCCAGGCCTGACTGGATCAAGTGCCCATCCTTGAACCAATCAGTGTGACCTGGGGGCTGTGATGCTCAGGACTGAATATCACCTGCTGTGTTACCGCCTTGGGACCAAATATTATTTGAACTAGGTGGATTAATGGTGAGGTGGGGTGATTCCCTGGGAGGAAATCAGAGGATGCGTGGTGAGTGAAACACCGCAGGTCTGCGTTAGCACTCTGTGAAGCAAGAAACACCAGGGAGGGAACTGGGTCCTTTGTTAGAACTCTTTAAGGCTCAATAATAATACCTCTTTGGTATTCCTCTCCTGCTCTTTCTTTACGCCAGGGCAGGAATTCTGTCTTCCATGCCTGTCTTTCTATTCCTTCTATAGGAAGGGCTTTGCAAACCACACGCACTAAGGACAGGAGGGCCGAGTGAGGGCAAAACGGCCCTTCTTGGCAAGTGGAATCTGATAAGAAGCAAATGTTTTCATGACCAACCCTAGCGCCAACGTGCAGACAGATGCTTCATTCACTAGATTCAGCCTCCTCCAATAACTCAATTTAGGTCTGTTGGGAAAAGACTTCATATCGTCAGTCGACAAACCTTGCTTCACTTAGATGTATTCTAAATACGCAATGAACAATCTCAATGTAGCATAAGTGTGTCTGGAGTACAAAGTATGGATATGTGTGTAGTGTAAATCCGTGGGTACCAAGCAGAAAATACCCATTTTTCTTTGAAAGCCCATGGAATATTTACATCTTAGACCACAAAGGAAATCTCAGTAAATCATGGAAGAGAGTGTAGGGGCCTCCCTCCCTGACCGCAATGCCAGAAAAAAGAGGAAACCTTTAAAAAGGCTCCATGCAAGATGGCTGCTGAGAAGGCGGTGGTACGGTGTTCTCCCGCACCTGTTCTGGCTGCCCAGGATTCCGTGCCAGGAACTGATGACCGGGGTGGGGAACATCCAGGTGAGGTGTCAAGGCAGGATGGCCCCATCACTACATCCTAATTACTTTCTTTACTGATATTTGGTGTTTGATATAAGAGGCTTAAGGATACGCAGTGGGAACAGAAGGAGGAATAGCAGAGATGCTTTAGGCACTCAGGAAAGCCTAGAAGGACAAAATAATTTTGCCCGCCTTATTAGCTGGAGCAAGTGACCAGGGCTGTGATGGAGAGAAGGCTAGACAGATAACGGCTTCTGATGTCAGGCTACCCTGATGGCTTTAAACCCAGAAGGACAATCTAATTAGGTGCAGAGTAGGAAAGTGATAATCGGATTTCAGATCAGATCAGGGGTAAAAGAGAAAAAAAAAAGCAGCAAATGAAAGAAGTTAAAGATTAAGACACTCCATCCCTCTCCTCCACCTCTCAGAAATGATCTGAGGTGGATTTTTACAAATGCAGATAGTCACCCGGAGTGTGGTTCGGAGCTCAAACTTTAGAATAAAAAAGGATCAGATTTAAATCCCAGCTCTGCCACCTCTCACCGTGTGACCTTGCGCAAGTCACGTACCTCTGATGTCTTATCTGTGGAACAGGAGTCCTAAGAGTCCCTGCATCTCCCAGGCTTGTCAGAGGACAAAATGGGCTAAGGCACAGGTGTGCTGGGTGCAGAACTAAAGCCGGCCTGCAGAGCCACCTCCGGACACCTCAGGGGCCACAGTCAAGCTAAGCATGAGCCGCTGTTAAGATTCAGCGACCGCGAGCTACAATGGAATTAGAATTCCAATTCTTATCACACTGACTCGAGGAGGTTTCCTCTCCTGGCTCTCCACAGGACGCAGGCGGAGAGGCGGGGAATGAAGCCTGCAAAGGTGTCTCTGCAGCCCAGGCACCGGAAGGTTCCAGATGCTGTTCCAGTAAGGCCTCCCGGTGCATGCCAGTGCGGTAAGAATGCAAATAAAGGCATTCGGGTATCTTTCTCTAAACTTATTTCTTTTTTTAAAGTATGTTGTCTTTAATTCTAGTTCACACTGTCAGTACTTAGTTTTCCCATGGAGCTCTGCTTCAGGGAGAAGCAGAACTGAATGGAAAACTTGCACATGAATGTTCATGGCAGTATTATCTGCAATGCGTGGAAACAACCCAGGTGTCCCTCGTCTAGGCAAAGGCTAAACAAAATGGGCTGTGTCTGTAGAAGATGACGTTATTCTGCCATAAAAAGGCATGAAGTACCGACACACGCTACAGCGTGGATGAACCTTGAAAACACTAGGGTAAGTGGCAGCAGCCAATCACAGAAGGGCCGGTATTGTACGGTTCTATTTATATGAAATTTCCAGAGTAGGCATCTCTGTAGACATAGAAAGTAGAGCGGAGGTTGCGGAGGACTGTACCCTGGGGGCGGATTACATAGCACATGAATCGTATCTCAATGAAGTTATTACAACAAGAAAAGAGCTGGCCACCCTGGCCAGGCTTTAAGGGACTTGGAATTGAAAGAGCTGGAATGGTCTTTCCCAGATAATGAGCAACACAGCCTCAGGGAAAATCAAGGGACAACAGATTTCGTTGGGAAGAACTCCCTGAAATGCTAATGAATCTGTGGGTGTCCTCAACACTGCAATAAATTGGGCCCCAGAGTATCTACGGGCCCCATTCCAAGCCACCCTTAGCCGGTGTGTGGCATCCCACAATCCCAGAGCTGGGTGGCTGTGGCTCGGTCCTCAGGCTTGCGATCACAGCAGCCTCGCTGGGCCTGTTTCCTTTCTGAGTATTTGCACATGTTCCCACGGTGCTCACCATTTGGCAGTCAACGATCGGTGGTATGAATAGTGAGCTACAGGTCAGACACCGTGTTGAGCGCTTGATGTACCTTATTTCATTTTATCCTCCTAGTAACCTCTAAAGGGGGTGCTGTCACCCCAGTTTCCAAAGGAGATGAGGTATCTCAGAAAAGCAAAGTGACATGTGCAAGGTCTTGACCCCAAGCCATCGGACTCCAGAACCTGCTCTTCACCTTTCTGCATCCTTCACCTTCATCCCTTCTTGCCCCCGACATCAAATCCAACCCTCTCCTGGTGGATTGAAGCTCCTTTTCTTCTGTTCTGAGTACAAATCGGTGTCCTCAGCAGAAAGCCCTGCATGTGGCTGAAGATAATTTCCAAAGCCTCTCTTGGCTTTCTCTGCTTAATTAAGCAGCTCACCTCCCAAAGAGAAGCATCGAGTGATGGTGGAGGAGGAGGAATCTGAGTTCCCGTTGAGTTGTAAAATCTCTGACTGAGCCCACAAGAGCCTGAAAACAAATAGATGCTCGTGGTTTATCTTAGAACAACGGGCACAATGGCTACTGCCGTGATGAGAATAATCGAAGATTTAAGGAACGTATGAAAGGAACGGGTTGCTCCGAGACCGGCATCTATGTAAGCCGGGAATGTGGATTCTTTACATTTACATTATTAGCCGCCTGCCACACCCCAACAGCACATTCCAACTACTTCCGAGCTCCTTACCAGTAACAGAAGTAGCAAATGCACCATCGTTTTGGTGGTTTAGTGAAAAATCAATCCTTCAATAGAACTGCTTGGACAGAAGCAGCCTGTTCTTCTTTTCAAAGGGTGAAAGAGCCTTCCTCTCCTTTTTATTCTGGAAAGTTCTGTGCCAATGGCAAAGGCAAGCTGGTGACTCGGTGCAGCGGCAAGACCTCACTGGCCATTTCCAGGTCCGACCCCGCCAGTTGTCATGTGCACTTGGGCCAGCTTGGCCTGGGCTTCGAGTTTCCGCGCGGAGAGTGGGATCAGCCCTCTGGGTTGTGCAAGGCGCACCCCCCCCCCGCCCCCCCCCACACACAGGAACTGCTCCACTGTGAGCATCTTTCCTTCCTGCTGCAGGACAGCCGCTGGCTTGGGGTCCAGGCTGACCCAGGGCCGGAGGGCCCTATGACATCTCACCCAGGCCATGGGCCCTGGGCTGGGGGCACAGCGAGTGAGCCATCTGAGTGCAAGGCCGCACCTAGTCCCTTGTACCTCTGGGTGACAAATGGACTGGGAGGTCAGAAGCAGTGACCCTCAGGGCATAGTCGTGTGTGTGTTGGGCTGAGCTGGGGGGCATTGACAGAAATCACACAAAGTGGCCATGGGGCCAGAGGGCAAGGTGCAAATCCATTCAGAAACTCTTCTTAGCAGCGGTGCTGAGAAACAACTCCACTCTGAGCAAGAGGCAGCAGATAAAAATAACTGCAGTGCAGCAGGGAGACAGACTCCCAGGCAGGGGCCTGTGGGAAAGGAGAGTTCTATTCTTAAAGTCCTCCTCAGTTCGGTGGGCTGGAGACAAATTGCTAGCGGCTCTCGTGGATTTTCTGAGTGACGTTCCCTGGACCCCTGACGGCAGGGCCAAACGGAAAACAGCAGTCACTTTCCCGCCGCCCACCTTCTGGGCCCCTGGGCTGGGCACCCAGAACAATTGCACCTGGGTGTCTCTCCAGCTGGCTTCTCAACCAGGTGAGTTTCAGCCCATGACACCATCTAGTGTTACACATTTTGAAGGCGTACTTCCTGAGAACACTGGCTGGACCCCAACAAGCTCAGAAACGCCCGAGTGACCAGAAATGTGCTTCTCTCCCCCACCCCCACCCCATCCAGGCCTCGCGGTTTGTGGAAGAGATCCCTCCCTCCCCTTGGGGAACTGGGCAAGGAAACTTGGTACCACAAGGGTCTTCCCTCAGTCCGAGCTCATCTCAGGCACTGCTGACAGCGACAGCCTGGTGGCAGATGGCCGGCCCCCAGGCAAGATCCTCCTTCCCCAGGAGGAAGCCTTACACTGTGGGCACACAAGGGGGTAAAACCACTGGATGCAGGGGTGGGGGCAGCCCTCCTACCCACTTCCAGTACCTGACTGGCGGTGGGACAGAGGGAAGGCAGGCGCATGCGCAGAAGAGGTCAGCATGGCGGCAGCGGGTGGTGCTGGATTGAAGAAACCAGTCAGTCTCGCCTGGGGAAAAGATGGGGTTGGTAGGGGGCGGGCACGCCCTGAGCGTGCAGTAGTTTGGGCTGAGAGAGCACCTGGTCCATCCATGTGGGAAACAAATACAAACCCAAGGGAAGGAGGGGATGGATCTCTTACCCACCGTGTGAACATGCTGGTTAGTGCGTTTGCAGGACTTTCCGGCCCTGGAAGCCACGTGGCCAGTGACGGTGCCGGCCCCACACGTGGGTTGCGAGGAGGGAGCCTGAGGCCTGACAGTGGCCGGGAGACAAGAGGAGCTGCCTGCATGACTGCCTGCGGCCCCCAGAGGACGTACTTTAAATGGGAGAAGGAACTCTGGGCGCTGCCTTTGGTTTTGGTCTCACTGAGGACGGCGGGCTTTTCACTGGGTTTCCCCGGAGGGCATGGGCTTTGAGACAAGGCATCTGCATTCTCCCAGGTGGTGCAGCCTTTGAATAAAAACCTCCTTCCTTCCTCACAAGCCTCTGCCTCTAGGATGTGCCTACTGGTGGTGGTGGGCAGCCGGACCCACTTTGGTTTGGTAACGTTATGGTAGCCCGAAAGAGTCGCCAACGTGCAAGCTCAATAAAAATGTGTCCGGCACACAGGCATGCTCCATAAAAGGTAACACTTACCATCTGATTACAGGGGCAGGAAAAGCAACGTTTCTGATCACGGAAGTTGCAGTCCATACCCTCGAACCCCATTTCAGAGCCACTTTTCTGAGGCCTGCGTTTGTCATCTCCTACCAGTGGCATGAACTCTGGGCAGATGGACCCAGGGAGACCATCCGGCTGCTTGGAAATAAGCCCACTGCTGGTCCTGCCACGGGCAGAAGCTGGAGACACTGGCCAAGCTAGACATGGGGGCCCTTTATGTGGGGGTCAGGAGGCAGCGGTGGGGGCTCACAGGTCGGGTGGGGCTGGGAACTTGGGTCACAGAGCTGCTGCCCCTCCACCCCAGTCAGGACGCAGTTCTCACTCCTGCCCCACAGCAGGCCCTCTGCCGCCATCTGATCGCCACGTGGCTGACTCAGGCAGCTGGACTCCCCATTCAAGACAAGCTGGGCTGCAGCCTGGGTGGGGGCTGTGCCCACACCTGCTGGCCCTCCGCGCCCAGGGCCGCCTGGATCTCCTTCCTCCCTGAGGCCACAGGAGAGCCGAAACCTTGAGCGCGGACACCTGGAACTCCCCAGAGGCTGGCTTCATTGGGTGTCCTTATGGTGGAGAGAGGTGGGAGGGAAGGCCAGAGGGGGAGACCCCCAAGATACAGCTCCATAGGGAGATACACCCCCAAGATGCAGTCCCATGGGAAGAGAGAACGTTTCCTGAGCCTGTACATCTGGTGGGCGCTGTTCTCCCTGCTTACTATGCAACAACTTTTCGAGACAGGCCTTGCCATCCCACTTTGCAGCTGAGAATACTGAGGCCCAGAGTGGATGAGTCCAGCCCAGGTGGTAGGGGGAAGAGCCAAGATTCAAGCCTCTGCAAGGGGACCCCGAAGGCCTAGCCTCTGGCTTCAGCCAGGTATTCGAGCCCCCTCACTGGAAACCCCGAAGGGGCCTCTACGAGCAGGTGCCTTTGCTCCTGCTGCCCACGCCTCGTCGGCTCCCCCTGGTCCCCGCACAGCCGCAGCAGTGTCCCTCGTCCGGACCCGGGCGGGCGAGGCTCTGCCCCGGGAGTGCTGGGGCAGGGGCGGAGGAGGGCTGGCAGCTTGGAGGGAGTAAGCAGGGCCGCTGCCCGCCACCGCAGAAGGGTGTCCAGAGCCACGTGCTTGCACGACAGGCCTGCTACACACTGGTTTTAAGGACGTGATCCCGTCAGCTGTCATCCTGGCCAGTGGTCCCCTGGGCAGGTATGAACCCAGTGTGCAGGAAGGTGCTGGAGCAGCACCTACCCAGCGGCAGCTCCCTAACGGTGTGCTTAGAAGTGGAGCATCTGTCCAGTGGGGCTGCAGGGACATCTCCCAGGAGGGAGAGGTGAGGTGGGGGCCAGGAGGGGATTAAGGTCAAGGATGACACATCCGGCAGCAGAAGGGCCAACTGGATAAAAGCAGGCAGTCCCGCTGGGTGAATTCGTGCGAAGGCTGCTCTGAGACCGCAGGGTGCCCAGCCCCAGGGATGCGGAGCTGAGAAAGATGGAGAGGCCTTCTGTAAGTGGGGTAAGGCGGACCCTTGGCACCACCCCCCGAATGGAGACTCAGGTTTCCTTGTGAGATCTGAGTCAGGAAACCAATGTGTAACTTCCAGAGTCTGGGACTGGGGGATTGTGGGAAGGCGCATGCTACCTAGGGATCCGTTGTGGTTGGCATGGTGGGGCCGCCTTCCCAGGCAGGTGACAGCCCTCTTCCCGCCATCCTGGCGGGACCTCCCAGGGGAAACCTCTCCAGGGTGACAGCCACCTAAGCAAACATTTCCCGTTGTCTGGTTGGTGCCATGCGTCATGCTGCATGCTGGGGCTGCGAAGAGCAAGACACAGCTCCTGTTGCCAAGGAGTTTGCAAATAGCAAATGTCCGTGTGACTGGTGTGGCATTGAGGTGGACGGACGGTTGTCGGGATCACATGTTCAGGGGCAAGCTGCTCAGGGTTGGATTCTCGCTCTATTTTCTTGCTGCGTAATTTAGGGCAAGTGACTTAACCTCCCAGAACCTTGCTTTTCCCATCTGTAAAGTGGGGATGATTGTAGTAGCACCTGCCTCCTTGCGTGGGTGTGAAGACTTAAGAAGATGCAGTCTGTTTGTTGTGACTTCCGCTTTCGTGGTTGGTCAAGAAGGGGACGGGGTCCTGCTAATTAACAGGTGGCCTCCGCCAGCCCCTTAAAGTTTGGGAGCGATCGGGGGCAAGCTTCCTCAAAATTGAAAAGCCGGCCTTAGCAGCATTGGAGATCTTAGCAACAAACAAACTCACAAAAAGTGGAAAACCTCCCCAGGTGCCTGTCTTCACTGCAGCAGTGAGAGGATGGAGGTTGGAGACGCTTCTCCCCACGTGGCAACAGCGGGTGAAAGATAACGGCAGCAGCCTGCATCTGACTTTTAATTTTGATAAAAATAGTCTCAATCAGCAGCGAATGCCTCCCGGGATCAACATCTCGAAAGAGAAAGCATAAACCCTAAAATGTGTCCTTTAAGGGTGCACACAAGTGACCCCCAGGGAAGCTGGGTACAAATTCCACTGTTCAGTCTCCTTACAGAGTCTCCTTCGTTTCCGGGTGCGCTCTAGTTACACAGTTCCCTGGGTTTTGGAGCGCCCGGCGCCCCTCCCAACCCCATTCCCATAAGCCCGCTATTTTCAGGGCGGGGTTTTATAGAATGCGGGGTGTCCGGGAACACAAGTGACATGACAGTAGAAGTCTCTGTGTTGAGGTGTGTCACGAGCTGACGGCGCCAGGCACACCGTGAGCACTCAGTAAACAGTAGCTGTTCTCTTTGCTGTATTGCTATTGCTGTGTGGATGGTGGTGATGATTGGAAATGATAACAGTTGGGGTAACACGTACCCAAGTGAGGGGCAGGAGACCTCAGCTCCAACGACCCTCAGGGCGGCGGCCAACGGCCCTGGGACTCTGGTTGACACTTCTAGCAATTCAGCGAGCACTACATCCCCTGGGAGCTTGAACTCAGTGCAGCCTGGCCCGGGGATGGCAGACAGGACTGAAGGAACAACCCTCCACTCCCAGAATGGTCACACAAGGAACGCAGCAGCCCCTGCCTCAGCTCGCTGGTCTGCAAAATGAGGGCAGGGACTGGAGGGTCCCCGGGTCCCCAGCTTCGATTCCTAGTGGCCTCTCCTGGTCCAGCCCTGTTCCCTGAAGCCACCATCAGGCCCCCTTAGCTGGCCCTTGCCTGTGCTCCTGGCCTCTCGCTCCCATTCAAGCTTGCACACCTTTTGTGTCCAAGGTGCTCCGGGGGGACACCGCTCTGATGCCTGCCACCAACTCTGCCTCTGTGCAGCCCGTGGAGGATGACGAGAAAGCCCAGGGCTCACACAGGCCTTGATGAAGTGCCAGGCCGGTGGGATGGTGTACAGCGCGTGGGATGAATGGCGATGTTTTAACCATCATGCGGAGGGTGGGCAGCTGCCTAATGGAACTGTCGATCTCACTGACAGGCGACGTCTGCAGCTTCAGACTTGAAGAGTGGATGTTTATGCTCCCCCCGGGGTCCCCTGCGCTGAACTCCAAAACCACATCCCAACACGCACACCTTACAGAGAGAGAGCTGCTGCTTCCTCAACATGGAGGGGGTCTGTCGTGAGCGCGAGGTGTGTCCCCCACATTCCTGACTCCTCCACTTGCCCACCTGTTCTTATGACACCCCTGCAGGAGGCACAGTGGACACACTCTCCCCAGGTGACAGATGAGGAAACTGAAGTTCAAAGTCAATCAGGGGCAGAGCTAGAACTGTGTTTTCCTTGTTCTGGCGACTCCTCCCCAGGGTCATCCCAAGGTTCTGAGCTGGGTGACATGCTCTTGGCAGAAGGAGAAGACAGACTGAGAAAGGGAGCAGCAAAGAGAGAAATGACGAGAGAGAGGAGAGCTAGGGAGGTCGGGAGGGCCTGAGTGTGGAAAGGGAGACGCAGGAAGAGAGAGAGGAAGGCCAACCACCTGGCCCCTTCCTGCAACATGTACTTGTCTTTCCTATGCATGGGGCATTCATTTATTCATTCAATGAGTATTTATTGAGCACCCTCTGTGTACCAGGCACCGTTCCGGGCCTGGGGACACTGCACTGAATGGAGCAGATGAAGAAGCATCATGGAGCTGACCCGCTGGTGGGGGTGGCTGCGGTGTGCAGAGGTGCATCCTTCACTGTGAACCCGAGGCTCAGATCGGAATGCCGAGGTGGGAGTCGAAGGAGCAGGCCCTTCCCAGCCCCTGTGCACCCCTCTTCCGCTGCAGCCCCAAACTGATTGCTACAATTAAAGCAAGACGGCTGAGAGAGAGCTGAAGCTCTGGGCAAAGCCAGGTAAATGCAGCCCCACTCTGTCCTCCACAGGCCTTGGCAGGAGCCTGTGAGGTGGCCATTGTGGCTCCTGGTGTTGATGGACAACGGCCACTTCAGAAACCCTTGGTGGGCTCAGGGGGCTGGCGCTGTGGTGTCTGAGATCAGCACGCAGTACAAAGCCAACAGCACAAAT
Source organism: Anoura caudifer (assembly GCA_004027475.1). Classification (NCBI taxonomy): domain Eukaryota; kingdom Metazoa; phylum Chordata; class Mammalia; order Chiroptera; family Phyllostomidae; genus Anoura; species Anoura caudifer. Next base: position 185,722 of record PVKU01000495.1, read on the forward strand.
TGGGGAATTGCGTGAGCTTTTAAACAGATTGCCCGCATATCTTTTATTTTTATTGTGCTAGAAACACAAACGAAAACAGCAATAATTTGCCTCTCAATAAACAAAGGCAGTAAAAGAAAGGGGGAGAAGAATCTCTGCCCACTTTACCTTCCCTGAGCCTGCTTCCGGCTGTGGTGTAGAGCAGGTTATAGAAAGCCCACGCGGAAGGGGCTTCAGGCTCCTGCTGCCGTGCCCACCTAGGAAGGGGCGGAGGGACTTGCCCAGCTAACCCACTGGCAGAGGCTGCGGTTTCAGACAGATCCTGGCTCGGCTGAGGGTCTGCTGCTTGCTGGCCACGCGACGTTGAATCCGTCACTTAACCTCTCGGAGCCACAGTCCCCTTCCTGTGCAGGAGGAATGCAGTTAACGAAGGTGGGATTGCCTGGAACTGAGAGGGCCCGTGGTAACTTCAGCAGCCGTCATCACCAAGGTCAATGTCATTGTTAGGAGCAAAATACGGGTGAAAAGTCACGGCGCACCAGCCTTTTCCAGCTCGCTCTCCACTTCCCAGCACAAGGGTATTTCCCCAATAAAGTCCTTATGTGTTTAATCCCATCTTGGGGGGCCTGGGCTAGGGCATCTTGAGGAGCATCTGTTTACAGCAGAAGGAACAGGTTACAGGTGCTGCAGAGAGGACAATTTGAGAAACTAACTGCCCACCCCTCAAGGACGTTCAGAACTAAAGAGAGGAGTGGCTCACCCCACCCCACTCCTCCCTCCCTCCCTCCCTCCCTCCTGTCCCTCTATCCATCCATCCATCCATCCATCCATCCATCCATCCATCCATCCATCCACCTATCCATCGACCTACCCACCTATCCACCCAGCCCACAAACCAGCCAAGCACTGGGATGGGAGGCTGGACAAAGCATGGCATTCCCCACCTTGAAGCTGCCCTGCTAACCCAGCGGGAGCCAGGAGGAGACTGTGGAAGAAGCTTCATTTCCTCCCTGTTGGAAAGGGACTCTGTCGTCGGAGTCGGTTCCCACTTAGATGGGATACAGATGCATCCTACAGCTGCTCACATCTTCCTCACGGAGAACCATCTCACTTAAATCTTGGCCCTGTGCCCCCGAAGGAAGCCTGCAAGACACCACCTTCCAGCACACGTTCAGCCGGGCTGACAGCCCAGGAAGGAAGCTGTTATGCAAAGTGCGGCCGGGAGAGTGCGAAGCGCCTTTTGTTTTCGGGAAGTTGCTATTGATAACGGGGCAGGCCAAGCAAACAGAGAGTTGTCAGGCCCCTGCTCCGACCCAGGCCCTTAGCTCACAGCCCCTCGTTTTACCCCCACGGCACCCCTCAGTGGAGGAAGGCCTAGTTATTATCCCCATGTTGCAGATGAAGAGACTGAGGCTCAGAGACGCAAGGCAGCCTGCCTGAAAGGTGAGTCTGAGAAAGACAGCGGCCGGCGGCTTCCCTGAGGCTGGGCTCCTGCACACGCCTGAGGCTGCCTGTGGGATGGATGGAAAGGGGGTCCCCCTGGAGGACCTCTGTCTGGTCTCCATCTCTGTGAAGATTAGGGGGAGGGGCCAAACTCCATACCGGTTTGAAAGATACTATGGCTGGCTGAGTGGCTGCGATGGCAAAGACACGCTCAGAGTGAGATCTGTGTGGAGACCCCCACCCCCGCCGAAGGCCCACTGGTGGGTTCAACACACTCAAGACCCACAACAGTGACAGCCCCGTAAATGTGTCTGTGAGGAGGTGAGGACCCCGAGGGAGTGTGGAGAATAAAAGGAGGTGTCAGGGCAGCGGGACGGCGCGGGTATTTCCTTAAAAACCCCTAAGGTGATAAAATGAAGACAACTGAATCCAGTAACAGCGAGGCTGGTTTGCTGCAATTGGACCGTTCCTGGGTCTCAGCCTTGCCGGCTCCTGTCCTGAATGATCTCCACCCCAGACCTGGCCCCCAAAACCTCGCTCATCCTTGGGGCCCAGCTGCAAGGCCAGCTCCCCAGCCAGTGTGACTCCACGTCTGGCCGCTGCAACCGTGAGATTCGAAGGCCTGAGAGTCCTGGAGACGCCCACGTCCTCTCCGAGCCTGCAAAGCTGCCCCTCTCTCCACAGATGCCCTCGGCTGACTCTGTCCTTGTCACCCTTCAGGGCTCAGCTTCAATGTCACCTCCTCCCACCACCTACCTGAATGGGTCCTTTACGATTCTTTTTCTTATTGTTTCCTTCGTGGGCGCCCCCTCACCCTACCCGCTGGCCCGTGGCTGGCACACACCTACACACCAGAGGCACAGATCTGAACCGGCCGGCCGGCCGGCTGGGGAGAATCCAGTTTTCTCCTTGACTCTGCAGCGAGCATGATGTTGTAAATGTCCACACTGACCACCGACAGAAACTAAGTAGTGTGATCCAACTCTATTGGGAGGCCTGGGGAGGGAGGGGCAGGTGGAGGGGACCCCCGGACACTAAACTTTCGCCCCATCACAGGACACCAAGAGGAACATGTCTGAAGTGGATAAGCGTAGGAATAGCGGTCCATGTGGTTTCAGAGGGTGGAGATGAGGGGCAAACGAAACAGCCAGAAGTGTGGGAAGTAGCGGGCTGTGGGCGCCGGAATCTGGGGAGGGAGGCTGGGCACGGGATTGGCATTTCTCGTTATAAGTCTTTTAGTACTCTTTGATTTTTTTTAAATTACGTGCATGTATTATTTTGGTTAAAGTAAAAAAAATTAAAAAGAAAATAAGAAAAGCACAAAGGAAAAAAAAATCCCTTTGCAAATTGTACAGCCCCTCTGACCCTTCCGCGTAGCATGCCCTAAGATGATGGTCTGACATCAAAGCAGACAGCTTTCCCGGGGAAACGAGCAAGGGAAGAACAATGCAAACAGATGTCGACTCCATTCAGCACAGTAACGAATCCTGGAGGGAATATTTCACTCACGGATGCAGGACAACAAGGGGCTCCTGGAGCTGCCACCTCACGCAATAGGACAGAGTGACCCTGCCCAGGGCCTCCCAGCTGGGGCCATGGATGGATATTTTGGTTGTAGGCAAGACCCTCACTCCTTCCATTGTGCTGCCTCAGTTTCCTCATTGAGACCTGCTGGACCCCACATGTCTGTCATCTTTCTGGAAATAAGAGACGACAGCAGACAGAGAGATCCAGCAGAGGGAAAAGAGAAAACGCAGACCAGGCCGTTCACCCATGTTTCCGACGCAAGATGAACAAACACCAACTGGGCGCCAGGCACGGTTTAAAGTGCTGGGTATAAAACAGTGAGTGAAACAGACGAACATCCCCTTTTGCTCTGGGCACTTACATTCTAGCTGGGCATGAGGCAGAGAATAAAGAAGGCGAGTCAGCAAAAGCTGCCGTAAGTAAGAGGGCGTTAAGCACTACACTGAAAGACAGGGAGGCGAGGGAGACAGGAGGGGCAGGGGTCTAGGGAAGAGCTCACTGAGAAGGGACTGTCTCGGCAAGCCTCTCGAGGGATGTCAGAGAGCCAGGCCTGCAGATGCCTGGGGAGAGGGCAGCAGCGAGCACAAAGGCCTGAAGGCTGGAACGCTTCGGCCAGTTTGGGGGCCAGCCAGGGCCATGGAGCAGCTAGAACAGGGTGGCTAAGGGGAGAGCAGCGTGCAGGAGGTGAGGCAGGTAATCGGTGGATCCAATGCGTCGCCCAGTGTGTTCATTCCCAGGGAGGCTCTGTCATCGGTGGCGTGCTGCTGAAAACGGGCTTTAAAAAAATCCCTGATTTGTAGCATTTGCTGATTTCTGTGGGGATGTCACTGAACGCAGAGTAGTGAAGAGATGGACACATCCGGCCCCAGCTCCAGCCCCCCAGCACCCTACCGCCTGTGCATGGCCTTTGACCCTTTAAAGCTACAGTGATTTTAAAAAAGGAACTCGCACCCCCGGGACCCTTCAATAAACACTTTGGACAGAATACATCCTTTTCACAGTCTGAGCCTTGTGAGTTGGAACACAACCCATTTTTGGCTCCACTTCTAAGTGAATTACCGACAAAAGCCAGCGCAGGACCACATGCAGGCCAAGCTTGCCGCACCGTGGGCTTTTACACTTGTTCTTGACATTTCGAATGTTCTTCCCTTGATCTTTGGATGATTGGTTCATTCTCAACATTCAGATCCCAGTTCAAAGGTCCCTTGTGAGAGCCCTTCTGGTCTCCCCTGTCCCCCACGACTCTCTTCATATTACCCTTTTTTAATTTTCTTCAAAGCTCTTATCGCTGTCTGCATTAAATTTTCTACCCACCTAATCGACCATATCTGTCTGCCCACCATCTCCTTCAGTAGGAGGGTGACTAGCTCGCCTTCGAGATCTGGGACGCTGACACTGCTCTGCACGATCCACACGCCTAGGTGGTGTCTGCTGTATAGAAAGGGTGCATTTAGTAAACATGAGACATGGCCCTCCCTTCTGTCTGATTCCTACAATAAGGGTCCTTAAATCAATGGCCCTCCTGCGTGGATTTGAAGAATGTGTCTCCATCAGGGACTAGCGACATGCCTCGTGGACACGAGGCAAGTTAGTCGGAGCCAGCTTCCTGGGTAAGTGACCAGGCGACTGTGGCTCTTTCCGTCTGGCCAAGGGTTGGAATTTCCGGCAGCCTGGGGTCGAATGGCAACCGCTACTCAACAGTTCAGAGAGTCACACCCAGAGCCCCGCTGTCACGCGCTGTGACGGGCGAGAGGACTTTCAGCTGTCAGTTGACAGTGTCCTCTCTTCTTGGCATCAGGAGAGCCTTCCTCCTTGAGTTCATGTGTAAGAGGAATTTCACGTGCTTGCTAAATGTGCCTCCTCCCTTGCACCTGGATTCCCACAGACATGGTTTCTACATGGACAGGTGGGCAATGGGGCCGAAATGTCTAGAAAAGGAGGAGCAGCTCGTGATTGGGCAGAAAAGGCTGCAATGAGGTGATTTGCCAGCATTTCTGTGTGTGATTAGATCCCCACCCCAGACCTCCCAGTGCCCAAACATTTAATCATGTCAGAGGCTGTTATTTAAGTGAAGAACATAGTTGACCACTACTGAGGTGCGCCCTCCTCTCGCCATCACCATGCAAGCCCTGTCCCCGACTCAGTTCAGAGACAAATGGGATTCTTAGCCTGAAGCAGCCAACGGGAACCACACAATGGGAGAGAAAGCCAGTGTTTTCTGAGGCTAGGCAGTGGGGAGGGTCAGAAAAACTAGAGGGCTGGGGGGTGGGATTGGAGGCCCGGGGGTGCCCAGCTGGAACTCCAGGAGGCACTGAGGAGGGACAGGCCCAGGCCAGGATGCGGGACAAGATCATTCGGCTCTTCCTCCCTTGGAATTCCTGCAACCCCGCGGACTGGCCAACAGGCAGGTTTCCCTGTCTTGCCCCCTCTGCACCCGTGGGAGAAAGTGGTAGCACTGACGCGCCTCTAAGACCCTTCATTTCACAAACTGAGCACCTACTCTGTGCTGACTGTCAGGGTTGAGGGAGGGAAAAATAGCCCCTGTCCTGGAAGGCATTGTACTCTAGTTAGGAAGAGAGAGCAAAGAAAAGCAGCAACAGGGAAATAAAAACACAACCAGACGGATGGGATTACGCGCTCGGCACCAAGGGCTGTCAGGATAGGGAGGCAGGGGCGCATAGCTCAGGGACTTCTTAGTCGGGTCTTGAAGGATGACCAGGAGTTTCCTGGTGATGATGGCAATCCTGTTGATGGCTCGCATTTATTAAAATGAACTTGCTTTGCTCAAGAGAGTTTGTGGGGTGTGTTTTAGCTATTATTTTACTTTAAAATGATGCCTGGCATTTACTGAATGTTTATTCTATGCCAGACACTGTTCTAACCATGTATTACCCTCATTTAATCTTCATAGTGACTCAGTAGCCTCCACATCCCTAGCAAGTGGAAACTGAGGCCCGGGAAATGTGGGGGAACTTGTCCAAAGTCCCAGCCGGCGAAGAGGTGGGGCTAGGATTTGAACCGAGGCAGGGCTGGTTTTAACCAGTGCCCTAGGGAGAGAGCCTTTTCACAAGAACTCTTCTCCCATGCATCAGGGGATAACATGAAGAAATGCTAAGCATTAGTGCCTGAGGGGGCAGGCAGGAAGTTTGAGAAGCACTTCTGCAGCCTGACCATCTTCCCCACAAGGTCCGAGCCGAAGCCTGGACTTCCCACAAAGCCCCTGGTAGGGACGCATGGGGTGGGGGTTGTGGGCAGCTTGTCCATCCCTCTTTTCCTTGAAGCCTGGTGGACAGAGGGCAAGCCCTGAGCAGGTTTAGGAATCAGAAAGCTAACTCTGCTTGTAACTGAGGAATGCGGTCAGAAGCGGAGCCGAGGTCCAACCACTGTGGAACCTGCTGGAACGTGATCTTGTCAAGTTGAACGAGAGACCAGTTGTCGGCATTCTGGGTGACTGACCAGCAGGGTGCAGTTCTTCCCCCTATCCTGGGACTTGGGGTTCCCCCGTTCACCATACACCCCACAGAGCAGGAATGTCAAACCCAAGAGATGCTCCCCAGCCACGGAGTGCTCACAATTACCCACCGCCCCCCTCAGCATCACCGCAAGGGCCCGTCCTGGGTGGAGGGGTTACACAGACCTTCTCACCCTCACACGAGAGAACATTGTGCAGCGGTGAGGGTGAGCAACTCCGCAAAACAGCACAGGAGCATTTTAGCAAGAGGATGTCAAGTGGAGAAAGGCCTAAGAGCCTCCATAAAATATGAGACTTCACAAAAATTTAAAAAGCTAAATAATTATTTAGAGATCTCTAAACAAACATGCAGTAAGGCTTACAAAGTAATCAGCAGGGTCAGCCCCTTTCTAGATGCTCAGTGGGGTGGTGGGTCTGTGGGTGTCATTTTTATAAAGTATACTTAAAAATGTTCAAGTTTATTAATCAGGTCTTTTAAATGTATTAAATAGGATATAATTAGAATTTAAAAAGAGGTAATGCCTGGGGGAATCCACGTGGAGACCCCTCCTTCCTGCCACGTAGAACTCTGGTTAGGTGAAGGGTTGCGGGGTGGGCAGGGTACCAGACTCTTCACTCCTCTGGGATGCTCAGGGGATGAAGGCCATAGGGAGTCCAGGTTGTAATCAGAAAGAGCAGGCCAGTCAGGCTGTGGGCCCCGCCCTCAGGACAAAAGCTGAGTGAAGCTGAGCTTCATTCAAGGCCAGTGACGTTCAGAGTTAAGATAAGGAACAGGAGGGTCCAGAACCTGGAACCTTGGTAGCGCCCTGGCTTTGGGACACCAGGTGTCACCTGCTGGCCACTTGCAACAAAATCCTCAGAACCCAAAGGGGCAGGTTGGAGGGGGCCGTGAGGGAGGAAGGGCAGGAGGGATGTCCTACTGACTCCTCAGTCTGCCTGGTGGGGGACAGGGTGAGGTGGCTTGGGGCCTGGGGCCTGGATGGGAACCTGTTCTTGGGCGTATGTAACACTGCTGGCCTCTCTGTCCCTCCCTCAGTCATTGCATGGGGCAGCCCAGTTCCTCCTTCTTAGGAGCCCACTGCTTGCAGGAAGCCCTCCATGCTGTAAGCCTTGGAGCAGGTCTCCAACTTAGGGGTGGGGGCCCCCTTGGCCTGTGGGTGTCCCACAGCCTGGGGGGTATGTAGCCTCATCAGAGTCCCATTCTTGTCTCCAGCCCCGGGGGTTCACAGTAGTAGAGGTAAGGTTTTGGTCCCCACTTGCCAACACTTGTTTTCAATCACATTTAGTTATGAATTGGCAGGGACAAGGGGGAGTCGTACATTGGTTCCCTCAACCTCCACTACCAAAAGGGAAGTTAATACCTGGGGAGCTGCCTGGCCTGCAGGGCTCCCTGGCCAAGGGCTGGGGGCAGGTGGAAGCAGGAGATGGGGCTGCGGGGACCAAAGGAGCCCGTGACGCACAGAACCCATTTCCGCTTCCGATGAAGGGCAGTTCACGGTGGACACTGCTTTAACGTACAGATCCGGGGTTCGAATCCAACTCCGCCACTTATTGGGGTGTAACTTTGGGCAGATTATTTCATCTCTGTGCTTTAGTGTCCGCCCCTGAAAATGGGGTAATCGCAACAACCTATTTAACGTAACGCCTGTGATTCCTGGAGCAGAGAGGGGGCGGGGGGGCGGGGGGATCCCGGTGCTCCAATCAGGGTCCAAGAGAGACGCTCGGATTACACCGTGCCCCTGGGCTTCCTCTGGTCGGTCTGGGGCAGACTCTAAAGGCTGTAGAAATTTGTCTGGAGCAGCAGCCCATTCTTCATTCTTTCCTCCTTTTTAGATTTGCTCTGCAGGAACCATAAAACTTTACAGGGAATTTTAATTTCTCTCCAGCGGAGAGCCAGCCACACAAGGCCCCGCCTCTCCCACTGCAGCCTTTAAGGTCACGTATGTGTGGGGCGAGGGCAGGGCGAAGCAAGTACAAAGACAGGCAGGCAATTCTATTATCTGGCGCGCTTGGTAGGAAGACTGGATCACTCCGTGAGGGGTCAGAACTCCAGCCCTGCTGGCGGGGTGGGCCTGTTTAACGAACTGACGTCACACACTCGTCAGTTTGAGATAGACGGTTTCAAAACCTGCTTGCTCTTTACAGAAACACCCAGAACCATTACAGAACCTTCTCTTTCGGGAAGGCCTGCTAAAAAAGTCTTCTTTAGCAGAAAGTCGTTTAAAATGGAAGAATGCCCCAAACTAGCCCTTTAAAACCCACTCTCTCCAGACTCAGTGTTATAACAATAGCCACTATGATATCATCATTACATAATTGTATAATCATCATCATCATCCCACGAGGCTCTCCCTTTCCATGAAATTTTTGACTGCTCCTTTTCCCATTCATATATTTCCAGTGCCTGCCATAAGGTTCTCAATAATTTTGTTGAACTAATAATAAACTTTGATGATTTCTATTACATAGGTATGATTTTTAAGACATTATCATTTAAACTATCGCAGTCTTTTTCTTTTCTACTTATTTTTAGAGGGGAACGGAGGGAGAAAGAGGGAGAGAAACATCTATGTGTGAGACATACATCGATTGATTGCTTCTCCCATGACTCCAACTGGGGACCTGGCCTGCAACCCAGGCATATGCCCTGACTGGGAATCGAACTGGTGACCTTTCAGTTCGCAGGCCAACACTCAATCCACTGAGCTGCACCAACCAGGGTGAAAATATCCCACTCTTGTAAATAATCTATGCCACAGACAAAGGGCAGGAAAAGAGGAGGCCACACGAGGCTACTTGGAAGGCCAGGGAGGTCCTCCTGAGTGGGAACGAGGGGACTCCAGGCCACGACTGGAATGGGGCAGTCACCATTGCTTGCCAAGTGTGCAGCTCACCACGGCCGTGCCGTGGCAACACGCTCCAGGTCTCTTGGCAAGGGTTGTCTTGGCTGGGGAGGGTGAGCAGAGGATCTTCCTTTTCAGGGTCTCGGTAGTGGCTCACTCGTTCCCCCAGATGTCCGTGCATCAAGAAGACTTGATTAACCACTAACTGATTGGGGGATGACAAGAGGAACCGCCTCGTTGTCACCCGAGAAGAAGGCACCAATGTGCATAGTGACTAGGGGCTGGCAGGGCTTGGAGGATGAACACCCCAAGTTCCTTGCCCCTCAACTGGGATCCCTCAAGTGTGCACCCCACAGTCTCCGAGAGCGCCCCAGCAGGGTGATCCCACTTGCCCATAGTGGTAACTACTCAACAATGTACACTATCCTGCTCTCCTTCCCTTCCGTCCCCTCCCCTTCTCACTCCCCCCCTCCCTACCACTGCTCCCTGGGACCTCCCCCACCGCGTCCAATAAAAGCCAAGTGCTCATACACATCTCAGTGTCTGCCTCCGGGGGGTCCTGGCCTAAGACAGTGGCAGGGCGGACATGCGTTGTCCTGCCCACCCTCCACTCAGGTCCCCTCCTTCGAGAAACCCTCTGGCACACTCATCCTGACGTCTGGGTGGGTGGGGCTGACTCCACCCCCGCAACTCCAAGGCTGAGCACTTGACTGAGGCATCCCACTGGCTACACCGAGTGCCTGGACCAGCAGTAGACGGACTTGCTCTGTGAAGGAACAGTCAGTAAATTTGTCTGGCCTGGCAAGCCATGCGGTCTGTCCCGGATACTCAGCCCCACACTGCAGTAGAAGCGCAGGCGCAGACAGTAACTGCGTAGACGAGTGAGCATGGCCGCGTGCCAATGAACCTTTCGGGTCACTGAAATTTGAATTTCATGTAATTTTCACACGTCACGATACGCTGTTGTTCCTCGGATTTCTTTCAACCATTTAAAGGTGTGAAAAGCCTTCTCAGTGCGTGGGCCATGCAAAAACAGGTGGTGGGGCTGGTCTGGACCCTAAGTCCATGCCCAGCGCGGAGCTGGTCTGCGACAATGACAGTCGGCCGCAGGATGCCCACTGGGAAATTCGGGCAAGAGGCGCTCTCGCTCTGTCTAAGCAGCCAAGCTGTCCGATTGCGTCTGGAAAGTCCAGGGGCCGTAATGGGACATAGTCCGCTTACAAATGAAGTGTACGTTCAGGACAGCAGGTCCCACAGTTGGGGAGAAAGAGAGAAGATGAATCAAGCCCTAATGACACCTTTTAAGCCCTAAGATCCAGCCATGCCTGAAGCCAGCCACTCTTAGATTTTCGCTTTCAAGAGCTAACAAAACTCACTTACTTTTGCTTGTGCCCTTTTGAGTTGCGTTTCTGTCCCTTGTGACTCAGAGAGCCCTGAATAACCTAGTGAGGATTTCGGAGGGCGATTCTCAGAGAAGGCAAAACCAGAGGTAGCCTTGAAGGACAGGCAGGGGTGGCCTGGCCCTCAGCAACGTTGCTGGTCACTACCCTGCCTCAGTTTCCCATTCAGTGGGCAAAACCCTCTGTTAACCTAGAGTCCAGCTAGGGACCGAGTCCTGTTTTTGTAAAACCTGGGAGGTGGGCTCAATCTCTCTTGGCAGACTGAGAGCGCTAACAGGCACTGCTGTGAGTTGGGCAGAATAAATCACAGCCTTCAGGGCGGTGGCCTGGTGAGGCTGCGGGGAAACTGCTGAATGGAGAGCAGCTCATGGGGCCCATGTCTCCACTTCATGCAACAGAAGGAGACTTCAGCACTTTTTTTTTGTTAAAGATGGACTTGGCCAATGATGGTAGCCAGGCTCTGTGGGGGGTGGGGGAATGAAGGAAGGGAGGGATCCCCTTTTCTTCAGGGGCCAGAGCACCACAGCAGAGGGGACTGGAGCCAGGACGGTCTGGGGCCTGGGAAGCAGTCGCAGCCATGGTGGAGGAGGACCAAGGGTCAACAGGGGGAGCTCAGGTCAGTCATCAGGTCTGAGGGATGGGCAGCAGGACCAGGTGCAGCAGGGCAGAAGATGGGTAAACACAGGTGTGGTCCAGACAATAGCAGGTGGGGTAAGAAGGAGGCAGGAGGGGCTCCTGGGCATTGTCTTCCTGAGCATACCAGCCCCTCAATTTCTTCCTTGTCTCTGAGCTAGCTATGCAGGCTCCAAGGGTGGGCACCTGACCCCGACTGCCGATTACAGCACAGCATCCTTCAGCCTCAGGGGTCAGTTCAAGGGTGGCCATGACACCCAAGGTGGGCCAAAGAGAGCTGCCCCCAGAACCTCCGCTGGAACTGTTGCTCTTTCCTCTGGGGTCCAAGGTCCACAAAATGCAAGTCTAGAGCTTCTGATGGCCACTTGCAACAACCCAGGGAGAGCCTGTCTGAGACTGAAGATAACACAATGAGGAAAGAGCCAAAAAGAGAGACAGATTCATGGTGACAGGATTTGAGCCCCTGGATCCAGCCGTGCCTGAAGCCAACTACCCTTGGACTTCTTAACAACATGTACCAGTAATGACCCTCCCCCAGTTTTAAAAATTAAACCATTTGCCCCACTTAAGTAAAAGCGTGCTAACATAGCCATGAAGAAGATTCAGGTGTTGGCCACTTGCCAGCGAGGGCTAGTGGCTAATGCCACTTTTACCTGCCTGTCACTAGCAAGGGCTAGGGCAGACATGACCTTTAGGACAAAGTCTAACTCAGGGCAGCTCACAAGGCCCTCCAGTTTCTGGTGCACGTCGGTCCTTCCAGGTTTACTCTCTGCGCTCTGGCTACGCTGGCCTCCTCTCATCTCCGCAGCCAGGTCATGCCTTTCCTGCAGCTGAGACAGTCACACATGCTGTTCTCTCTGTCTGCGACACTCACCTCTCCCACCACCTGCCCGTCCCGCATACACCTCTCTACCCCCTCAACACACACACATACATGCATGCACTCACATGCACTCACATGTGTCCCCACGGGACAAGCTGACGAACTGAATCACTTTTTATTCTTGGCTTACATGTTACCGCCTCTAGAAAGTTTTCTGTGTTGCCTGCTGTCTCTGTTCTTGGTTCCTTAATAAGTCTGTACTCTTCCTCCTCACCTAGCACAATTTCTGGCTCTCCTAGGCACTGATTAAACATGTGTGGAATGAATGAATGAATGAACGAACGAACGAACAAGGAACACCAAAGTCATCCACAATGCTACTGTTCATACTTGTCACGTCTCAAAGGGACATGGGGCATGATCTCCCTGAGGGTCTGTCACAGACTGTTGGCTGTTAATCCAACGTCCAGGCTTGCCTTCTTTGTTGCTAGTAAAACCTTGCTTGTCCACAGTAACAACAGACTCGGCTGCGGAAGGATCATGCTGGGTCGAAGCCAACTAGTCCTGCACTCCCCGGCCTTCCTTGCAGCAAAGTGTCCCTGTCCTGGGCATTGAGACACAAGCAGAAGTCTCCTTGGGGCTCTCCTGATTAAAAAAAAATAAAGGACAAATGTTGCTGTCGCTTCTGCCTTGAATGTGACTGTGGCATGGGAGCACCAGCAGCCACCTTGTGACCAGGAAGTGACAAGCCACCAGCCCCTGGACGGCCACTCGGAAAGATGAAAAGAGGCCGCAGCAGTCCAAGCCTGCCAGTCTCCGATTCCTTCTTTGGTGGGAAACAGAACAGACCCCGCAGCGGGAGCTGCCTGTAGTCGGGGTTTCTGCAGCTGAAAGCACTGCTGACAGATGGGGCGCCTTCCTCGCTGGGGGTACCAGGGACCGCACTACCCCAGTTGCAGTCACCAGCGTGGCTGCCCCAGGGTTCAGGACTCTCTCTGCTTGGTTCTGAGTCCCCAGTGAGCTGAGGAATGAATCCCAGAATCTGCACACCCCGGTCAGGCCAGGAAGAATCTAATTACACATTGACTGTACTAATTATTCCATCCAATTGATCAGTAATCGCGCTAATTCCTAAACATGGTTTTTCCAGTAATAATTTGCAATGTATTTATTGTTTATATGCAAATAAAATGGGCTGATAATAAGACTATTGAGATGGAATTCCCAGGGTCCTGGGTATTTACCCAGTGCAGTGGTACATGTTTTAACTGTAACACGTGTGTTTTCCTCCTTTTTAAAAGAGAAAGTGTTTGCTAATACAAAAATGCGGCTGTCACATTTCTGGCTGAAAGTTCCCCGAACTGTCACTCGGTAATCCATTCCAGGGGCGGCACAGACAACGCAGTGACCAATTGTGAATGTCCGCAGTGGGCTGGGAGGGCTGGGTTCGGGCCCACGAGCCAGCCTCTGTCATCTCTGGCTTCAGCACTGGACTCTGTTTCCTGTTGCATTGGTTACCCCCAAACCTCAGACAAAAAGGGGGCACAGCCAACTTCCATGCAAACAGATGAACAACAGGAGGTTCTCCAGGCTATTTCTCGTGTTTCCCATGACAACGTGTGAAACTCAAGATGGGGGACCCTGTCGCACCTCCGGGAAGCAGGCTGTCCTTAAAGGGGTCGAGTGCTCATAAATCCCATAAACATTTCTGGTCATCTCTGTGCCCCAACCCCCCATGGTCAGGCAGTTGCTTCACACAAAACATGGGAGCCCATCAGCAGAAAGGCCCTTACGAACATTCTGTGAAGGACCCAGTGCGTGGCTGCTCACTGGCCTCTGGGTTCCTCCCCTCAAAGGTTAGTCTGGGGGACTCAGGCACTGTCCCCTAACAACACTCCTCTGGGGTTCAGCAGCCACTGCCCAAACAGCTTTCTCATCTGCCAGGCCCGGCATGACGGATGAACCAAAACAACCTTGCCCCAGATGCTCAGAGCTCATTCCTGATTTTCCTCAAGCTGGCCCCTAGCTCAGTCCACTGCCTGCGGCGGCATCAGGGACAGTTACTTTTGACAACGGAGGCCTTGGGACTGGGCCCTCGGGTCCCTGTCCATTTCCCGGGTGAGGAGAAAACCGACGTGTGCCGAGCTGTGTGCGAATTATTTTCCTTAGCTCTTACAGCAAGTCCGTCCATTGAGGTTAATTCCCACAGCACAGATAGCAGCCCGGAGACTTGGGGGCTTGGCCGACCCCAGATCACGTGGCAGCTGAGCCAGGGTTTGAACCCCGCTTGCTCTGACCCCAAGTCTTTGCCCTTTTCTCTGCGCTGGCTTGTCCTCCGTGAAAATACGTGGGTGTGATGACAGCACAAGCACCAGGTTTCTGGCCAGGCCCGCCAAGGGTCACACGAACAAATCGGGTCCATCCTTCAACTCATGCATGTTGGCGATGTGGGTATGCCGGTTCTGCAGAAACTGAGATTGAGAAAACCAAACCCAGTTGCTGCCCCAGAAGAACTTACAGTGTCATTGGGGAAATAGAGGAAAAACTGACAGAACCATCAAAAAGGGAGTGGAGAGGCCAAGGTGGGGGCCCAGGCTCAAAAGGCACAAAGGAGGGGGTGGCACTCCTGGAGAACAGGGCATCTCAGCCCTGGGAGCAGCAAGGGAGCGCCGCAGAATTTTCTGGAAACAGCAACCTGGCTCTCGGAGAATGTCAGTGGAGTAAGTGCAGCCTGGGGAACAACTGCAGAAGCAGACGATGGCTCACCCTGTGTTTAACAGAAACTCTCGTTCGCAACACAAAAATCCCCTGAAAGAAACCCGCGTGGCCAGCCTGAGAGCGCCCGGCAAGGAGGCGACTTCCTGCCTGTGGTAGGCATCGGCAGATCGTGAGTCCACGCCTGTCCTCTGGTGCTGGGAGGTCGCCCCTTCGTTTCATCTGGTATTTCCTCTTTCGCAATCTGGGAGGGACAGTCAAAGGAGGCAGCCTGGGCTGGGGACGCCAGGGCTGCCGCTAAACAGTTCCATGGGGCTCCCAAGGGGCAGCGGGGCTCGGAGGCCAGCGTGGACCTGCTTTTCCAGGTTCAGCCCCTGCCCCCGCCATGTGGCTGTGGGTGAGCCATTTAACCTCTGGGAGCGTCAAGACCAGCCATCCATCCATCCACCACTTTAGCACGCATTCAGGGATCGCCTGCTACTCTGGATAGGCCTTGGGCTAAACGCTGGAGGCACCTGGGGTCCTCTTGCGGGGCATGAGCCAGAGCAACAGAGAGCTAAACAGACAATGACCAGGGAGAGGGGAGGGCTGTGGACACAGGGGCCTGGGGGCAGAGGGGTGGGATGAGAAAGCCAGTCCTGAAGGGTCAAGGACATCCATAGGATGGATGAGCAGGGCTTGATCAGGCGAAGAGGGGACAAAGCCCACAGGCTTTAGAGATGGAGGGCCTGGGCTCTAGTCCCGGCTTCGTCCTGTACTTGCTGTGTGCCTTTGGGCAAGTGACTTCGCCTCTCTGTGCCTCAGCTGCCTCTGGGCAGTGGGGTGATGATGAAAGGCCGGCTCACCGGTCTTTGTGAGGACGGCAGGAGCCCCATCAAAGCCCTCACACCTGGCGGAGGCTGTGCCGTTACACACGCCACGGTCGCTGTATTCCTCGGGCCCAAGGCACGCATCCGTGCACGCTCATTTACACACAGTCCACGGAGAGTGCGGGGCAGGTGAAAAGATCAAGGGGAAACTACAAGAAAGGGCCGAGATGGCATTTTCTCGGACAGCTGAGAGAAATACCAGCTAGCAAGGGCCCTTCCCGGTGGGCGCAGTGGCAGCCAGGTCAAGAAAGGAGTAACAGTGTGGCATTCTACCGGGCCTTGCAGCAGCCGGAGCACCTGCAAAACTCGGGCCCGTGCGTTCCGGCTGGCGCCTTCACAGCCTGACATGGCCTATCCAGGCCTCTGGGGGCATGTGAATCAAGAGGCAGTGCCGGCTTTTGCCAACGACGTGAGGGCTCCCTGTTTAGGCCTGGTTAGGGGCGGGGAGGGGAGGGCCCGGGGAAGGCTGTGGGCAATGCGCGCTGTGGGAGGGAGTTTGCTCGGTGCCTAAGGCACAGGAGACAGTGTCCGGGCTTCCTGGTCAGAGGGGACACCACGCAGGAAACGGCGTGCCAGCAGCCAAACCGCCGAGGCCTGCCTCCGGATCTGCGGAAAAGCCTGCCCCGAACGGCTGCTTAGTGGAGAACTTGATATAGAAACTTAAAAACAGCAACACGGTCCACGGAGCCACGCTGAGGACTTTGGTGCCGCAGAGAACCCTGGTGTAAGAGGAGGCAGCCCCGAGGCTTGACGAGGCCGTAAGGGCATGGCTGTGACAACGATGATATGGCCAGGGCAATACAAATGTCACCAAGCCACCATTTGCAGGGCAGCTGCCCTGTTCCTTCCCTGAATGCTCAGAACAACTTTAGGAGCAGGAAAGTGAAGGTCAGGATGCAAGCCTGGGCCTTCGACCCCGAAACCTGTGCAATGTGCTCCACACCGCTCAGTGCTGCTCCCAACGGCTCTGCCCTCTACCTCGGGCTGCGCACGCCACACCTGAGGAATTCTCTTACCTTGTGTCACTAACACAAGGTAAGCAACCCTCCGCTTACTTGCTCACAGTCACTTGCTCACGGCCTGAATGGCATCTAAAATGCTGCTTCTGCCTCTGTCCATCCTCTGGCCTTACTCTGTCCCCTCCCAGGTCATCTCTTCCTGGAGCACCGAGAACATGCCCCTCTTCCAGCCCTCACCCGGAGTGGCCTCCCCAATCCTGGCTCCCCTGGGGCTGTATTACCTGTCCCCTGCCCCCAAACTGTAAGAACGATTCCTTCTTTGTCTCTTTTAGTTTTTCCAGGTGGCACAACTGGTGGGACGCTTCTTTGTTGTGTGGGACTGTCCCCGGCACTTCAGGACATTTAGCGTCCCTGCTCACACTGCGTTCTGAATGCCAATAGATGGCCCAGGCTGGTGACAACCGAGGCTTCCTCCCTTCCTGTTTCTAAACACTTGCTATTTGCAAGGTAGGTGGTGGGGGTGCATGGGTGGGGCTGAGAGGGTGGGCGAGGGAGGGCATTCCAGCCCTGGCTGACAACCTCTGAATTTACCCTCTTACCGTTCTACCTTCTCCGAGGGTTCCCAGGAGACACCATTAAGGTTTCTTTACAGACTACTCCTCCCACCCCATAACTACCTTCCTCTGAAAACGGCTCCTGACCTCCCAGAGGTGGCCCTACACCGTGTTTGGCATGACTGCACCATGATGCCCTGGGTGGATTGGCCAGAGGCCGTCACCTGACTGGAGCTGGTCGCAGCAGATTCCCTCTCCTAGGGGTTGGGAATTGGGATCTGGAGCCTGCCTGTGTGCGTGCGTCTCAGGTGGACTTGAGACATGGCGCCATGTGCAGAGGGGACTGCTCTGCAGGGGGAGGAAGAACGCAGCAGGGAACGCCCGTTTTGCGCAGGAAGCCCGCTCTCTCCACTGGGCCACGGGCTAATCTATTGACCCTGCCAGTGACGGACTAGCCATGAGCACGTGACCCAGTCACGGCCAGTGAGGCACCGGGGGAGGTGGCTATAGGAGAGATGCCGGGGACAGAACGGTCCCCTTCCTGACTTAGATGTAGCCCCATCCAGGTGGCAGCCATCCTAGATCATGAAGGGAGTGAGCTGATGACCAAGCAGATGACAGGGCTGCAGGGTGGACACAGGAGAAAGCCAGGTGCCCGGACACCCTGCGCAGCCTCTAAGTGACCCCTGGGGCCACCCTGCGTCAGGACTTCGTGTCGTGTGGGGAAACACATTCTTATTGGGCGAGCTAGTTGAGTCAGAGCTTTCTGTTCTGTGCCAAGACATCAGGGACAAAAGGACCTGTGCCCCTGGAATGAGGCACCAAGGGAGGGGCTGCTTGGTGTCCCCACAGCTCCTGAGTCCCAGGTTCTCACCCTTCCTGGGGCCCGAATGCCTCCTCTTTGGAGTCTGTGAAATTCCAGGGTCTTCCCAACGAATCCTCCTTCATTGCTTAAGCAATGCAGAGTCAGACGCTCCCGCTCGAAACCCAGTCTTGGCCGAGACGTCTTTTCTCCCCTTTCTGCCTCCTGCTCTTGCCTCTCTGATCTCACATCCTTACAACGCGTCAACCCCCACCGCCAGGCAGACGGCTCCTAAATCGATACCTCCAATCCGATCCCTTCCCCGGGGACAGTTCTGTTCTGATGGCCTCCTGGAATTTTCTGCCTTGAACGCCCCACCGGCACCCCCAGTTCCAGGGGTCACGGGTGACGCTCCCCATCTCATCACTTGGCTGGGACGAGAACTTTGTCTTCCAGGGCATCGGGAGTAGGAATCGAGATGGGCGGGAGCAAGAGGGCGCGGAATCTGAGAACTCCGGGAGAAAATCATTATGGAAGAAAACAAACAGAGGCTAGTGGGCTTCAGTGGCAGCAGATCGTTTGAACAAACTAAACCGTAGACAGGGAGATGGTCAATATTTCACGACGGAAGAGGCAGCGCGATGTGGTGAAAACCAGCCGCTGGCCTGGAGTCAGGAGCCTGGAAGGCTCTGGGGACTCCGCCGCAGGGCGTGACGCCATTCCCTCCGTACCCTCCTGTGACACAAGATTCAACTGGGTGACTGTATTCGTTCTTCTCAAACTGTCATAACAAAGTGGCTTAAACAACAGAAATGTATTTTCTCACAGTTCTGGAGGCTGTAAGTTCAAGATCAAGGTGTCTGCAGGGTTGGTTTCTTCTGAGGCCTCTCTCCTGGGCTTGCAGGTGGTCAGCCTGCTGCTGTGTGTCCAAGTGGTTTTCCCTCTGTGCGTGTCTGTGTCCGAATCCCCTCTTCAGAAAGGATGCCAGTCCTACTGCATCAGGCCCACCCCTAGTGACCTTATTTTACCTCAATTACCCGTTTATTTTCTCTAAAGGTTTTATTTTGTTTAGAGAGAGGGGAAGGGAAAGAGAAAGAGAGGGAGAAAAACATCAATGTGTGGTTGCTTCTCACATGCCCCTCACTGGGGACCTGGCCTGCAACCCAGGCATGTGCCGACTGGAATTCGAACCGGCGACCCTTTGGTTCACAGGCCAGCGCTCAATCCACTGAGCCACACCAGCTAGGGCTCAATTACCTCTTTAAAGGTCCTGTCTCCAAACACAGAACAATTGGAGGGACTAGGACTTCAATATTTGAATTGGGGGGTACACAGCTAAGTCTCCATAATGGAGACTTCTAAGGATCCTCTCAAGCTCACAAACCTATCATTTATCCGTTTTCTTCTAGATTATACTAATTTGGTCAATGGGGTTTCTATTCTGCAGGCACCCCGACTCAGAAACATGTTCCCTGGTTTTTTTATTCCTCACCTGGGCATGTCTGGGGATGAAGTCCAGGAAACTGTTCTCATAGGAGCTGCGCATCCCGAGTAATTCTCCGGGTGGCCCCTGAGCACATGCCAGTTGGACAAACACCGGATTAGGATTAGGTACTGAGGTCCAAGAGGAGGCAGGGAGGAGGAGCTGGACCACATGAGGCTTTGGAGGCCGTGCAAAGGCGTTAGGGATCATCTGACAAGTTGTGGGAAGTTCTATCAGCCAGGAGTTCTCCAGGGAAACGGAACTGACAGAAGCTTATCTCTGCGTTTATTTGAAGGAACGGGCTCACGCGGTGGTGGGATCTGGCCAGTTTGAAATCTGTAGGGCCGGCTGACCTTGGGCAGGAGTTCTATGTTACAGTCTCGAGGGACAATGTCCTCCTTCTTCAGGAAACCTCAGTTTTTGTTCTGAAGGCCTTCAACTGATTAGATAAGGCCCACCTGCCTTATTGAGGGTGACCTCCTTTACCCCCCCACCCGCCCACTGTTTATATACGTTAATGCCATCCACAAAATACCTTCCCAGCAGCATCTAGATTAGCATCCGAGGGAACAACTGGCACTGGAGCATAGCCAGGCCGACACACACACGCTTAACTGTCACAGAGGGTTAGTTCCGGCCCTTTCTGAGGTTCCAGGGTTTGGTTTCTCTGGGTTCCCATCAGGCCCCCTTACCGTGAACCCCAGTGATTCCTGGTGCTTGGACATGCCCCTTATAGTGCAACCGCATGACTAGGTGCCTACAAAGTTCTTGTCTGCAGGTTAGAGATCCACCCCCCGGGGGCAGAGGACTTTGCTTGGACCTCCTTTGTGCTGGGCATCCTCAATTTACCCCTTCCCAAAGCTCCGGGGGGGGGGCTGCCCTGTACAGACCGCATCAGTGCCCCCAACCTCTGGCTTGCACATGGGTTTGGCCAATGAGAGACACCAGGAGGAGCTTGGAGGGTGGGAGGAGAAGCGGGGGTCCTTTCACTGTTGTTGGGGGTGGGCTGCCTGCCTTGAACTCAAAGCCGCAGCTGCTAATGTGTTGCTCCCTGCTCCCGAAAGGCCAGCTCTCCACATTCTGGTAACTGCTCCCTGCCCCTTGTCTTTTGAGACCTAAAGGGGGTACCAGCATCCTGCTATGGCACCCCCAGGGGTGCCTCTCTGGGTCTCTCCACATTCAAGCTGAACCCTTGCAAACTGCTCTGTGATTGAATTTGCTATACAGACTGAATGTATGTGTTCTTCCCAACTCCGTAAGTTGAAGCCCTAACCCCCAAATGTGATGGTGGTAGGAGGCAGGGCCTTTGCAGGTGGCTACGTCCTGAGGGTGCAGGCCCCAGGAGTGGGATTAGTGCCCTCGGAAGAGGAGACAGCAGGGACGGCCCGTTTTTCTTCCTTGTGAGGACACTGCAAACCAGGCAGGGGCCCTAGCCAGTCACTCCACCTGCTGGCACCTGGATCATGCCGTTGCCCCGCCTCTGGAGCTGTGAGAAATCAATATTTGCCATGTAAGACGCCAGCCTGTGGGATTTGCTTACGGCAGCTTGAACCGAGACAGGACTCTTCCCGAATCACCCTGCCATCTGTTTCCGGCCATCGACCCGAACTCTGGCAGCGCACCCAGGGCTGGCCCCCTTGTCACCGAGTGATACCTACGGGCTCGGAGTCACAACGGGGAAAAAAGACGCAGAACCCTCCAGTAGGGTCGGGAGCCACGAAACCCCGTCATTTCCGGCTAAGGGGCCAAGTCTTAGTTCCCAAACATGTTGCTCAAAAACTTCGCCGAGCAGCGATGAAGGTGGGGACCTGGCGGGGTGGGGAGAGCTGGCTGACGTTGGGTTGGAAGGAGTTAAGCTTCCGCCGATGCAGGGATGGCCAGCACAGAACACTGCGCAGTTTTCTGCCAAAATATTTTAAATGAAACAGCTGTGCAGGAGCAAAGTGGCTGAGAACTGTTCCGGCTCCGAGCATGAATCTGAATCACTCATGTTCGGTATTTGATGGGCTGTGTAATTGCTCTAAACCCTATTATCTTCCCTAGCAGTTGCTGAAGTGTCATTAGGACACCTCAAATGAGAGGCTAAATTCTCCTATATACACAATTTTAATAATTACAGTGTTTTTTTTAATTCTGTTTTGAAATGCAAAGGTCCACTCCCAAAGGGAGGTGCTAGGAATTCAGGAATGCGTCAGAGACTCCGGAGGCTGGCCTGGGATGCTGTTATGCGTTTTATAACTCTCTCTGGATTTTTGTGACCGATTAGTCTTTTCTGCTTTTCATTTTCTGCCCTGTGTGGGAGAACAGAGAGCAAGGCATGCCAGCTGATGGGACCAGCAACCATCTACAATATGACTGAGCACCTACTACGGGCCAGTCACTGCCTAAGGCTTGGGGGATGTCAGTGATGGGCAAACCCGAGAAGGCGGCCACGGCAATCTTTGCGCCGCACCACACTATTGTGCGGCTGATTTATCTTATGTCTCTGCGCTGCTGGAGAGTGAGGCAGAGAAGTGTTTCGGCCATGTTCATATCCCAAGTAGGTGGTCCAGTTCCACAAGCATTTGTTGAATGACTGAAGGACTGTTCATGCAGTGCACAGAATGGGCCAGGCGCCTCTCTGAGTGCAGGGACGTGGCCATGAACAAGATGGATGCAGCCCTTGTCTTCTTGGAGCGCGTAGCAGGGGTAAGGGATAAGACACGCCCTGAACAAGTGCATCATCAACATGATGACTGTTGCCAAAGAGAAAGTACTGGATGTGCCGGCCCAGGGCGATCGGTCGAAGTCAGCGCACAGGCAACCGGCAGCATCACGCAGGGCACGGAAGGGAGCGCTCTGATGGTGGAGAGGAAGCGTCCGCCGAGGGGCCAGCACGGTCTGAAACTCTGGCTTGTCCACTGGGTCACCGCTGGGGCTTTGGTTAGTTAGCTCTCTAAACCTCAGTTTCCCATCTAGAAAATGGGAACAATTCGCTTAACTCTCAAGGCGCTGGCGATGGGTGGAATTCTACGATGTCCTTTTTTTTTTTTTTTGAATGGCCATATGTATTTTATTTTTTAAGTGAAATTTATTGGGGTGACACTGATGAATAGGATTATATAGGTTTCAAGTGTGCAGTTCTATGAAACGTCACCTGTGCGTTGCATCATGTGCCCATCCCCCGAAGTCTAATCTTTCCTCTGCCCACAAAACAGAAAGGCAACCAGTCGAATGGAAGACATTTGCTAACAACATCTCCAACGAAGGGTTAATAACCAAAATATACAAAGAACTCATATAACTCAACACCGAACAAACAATCCAATTAAAAACGGGTGGAGGCCCTGAACAGACACTTCTCCCAAGAAGACACACAGATGGCCAACAGATGCATGAAAAGATGCTCAACTTCACTAGCTACTGGGTATATGCCAATCAAAATTAAGATGTCCTCCTGACCTCCACCCCCTGGTGTTACACAGAACCTGTGGCTTGCTTCTAACAAATAGACTATGGAAAAGGTGATGGGAACTCACTCCTGTGATTAGCTAGCTATCTATCTATCTATCTATCTATCTATCTATCTATCTATCTATCATCTTTCTATCACATCTCTGCTCATCTCTCTGAGATGTAATATACATGTAATACAAACACATCTACACATTGGTCTCTGTCTGCGTCTTGCTTGAACACATACACTAGAGAGACTCTCCTTCCTGAGGATGTCCACACGGCAAGGAACTACAGGCAGCCTGGGGGGTGGCCTCCAGCCAACAGGCGGCCAGGTGCCAGGCCTCACCCCCACATCACAGGAAGTGAGCTGACAGCATCCTGAGGGAGCTGGGAGGCAGATTCTTCCACAGTTGGGCCTCTAGGTGAGAATGCAGCCTGGTTGCCACCTTGACTGTGGCCTGGTGAGACCCCTGGCAGAGCCCCCTGCTACGCTGTGCTTGGACTCCTGACCCCCAGGCACTGTGAAGTAATAAATGGGTATTGTCTTAGGTCACTGAGCTTGTAGTAATTTGCTCTGTAGCCATAGAAAACTAACAGATGGCTGGCACATAGTAGGTTCTGGAAGTTGGAGGTGAAGGAAAGCAGTGGGTGCATTAGTTAGGCCTCCCTCACCTCCTTTTGCCTTGCCCCCTCCCCACAAAAGACGTGGTCAGCCTGAGAGGCCCAGGCCCGCACCACCCACGGGCACTTCCTAGAAGGACAGATACCCCATGCCGTGCGCAATCTGGGTTCACCTGCTTCTGTGCCGGCAGCTGCTTCCTTGGAGCTGAGAAGAGCCACTGGGGAAATGACGAGACCCCCATTATCTGCCCAGAGCCCGGGGACAATGAGCAATGAGGCCAACGATAACGAACTGTTGGCTTCCTTGTCAAGGCCTGGTGACAAATGTGGAGCTCTGCCAGGTGACGCGGGGGCCCTGGGTGGCAGCGCACAGGCTCCACCATCTGCTTGGAAGCATGTACGTGCCCAGGTGTGCGAGCACAAGAACGGGAGACGGCTGCCTGGTTTGCTTCCGGACGTGTCTGAGTTGAGTTCAGCACCTTTTCTGAAATGGCTCCAATATCTCAGATTCTCAGAAAGTGACTCACTGTGCCCCTCCCAGGTGAGGATACCCTGCCCCCAGCAGAATGAGCAATCCCCCCGAATCCTCTGCGCCTCCAGCCCTGGCACAATGGAGGAAAGAGGAGGGCTGGTGGAAGATTGTCATCAACGTTGTAATCTGGAACCTGCGCCGTGAACAGGTTACACCGCACACAGGCTGGCCAGGGGCTTGAACGTGGCGTTGCGCACAGTCCCACTACACCCCCGGAGGTGGGTGTCCTGGGTAATACACCACAGCAAGAAAGCTGAGGCTTGGGGAGCCCACCGTATGAAGTGCTTCAGATGACACCCAGCACCCAGAGGGACAAGTTGCTGGCTTCCCCTCCACTGATCCCTTTACACATCATGTGGCATTATCCTTATCACGTGACTGCCTTCCCAGTGACCTACACAGACCCCCATTTTGTGATCTTGTTGCTATGCAGGTCACACCCCTGTCAGCCCTGCCCCATTGGTAGCAGTGTGAGAAGGACCCAGAATATCTAGGTAACAGAATAGGCCCCCAGGAGGGGATGAAGCCCACTCAACTCTTCCTCTTCCTATCTCACCCCTAAAGTCTTCCATCACTGCTTGCTGGGCTGGAGCCCCACTTGGAGGCACTGCAGATGTAAGAGGCTCCAGGAGCCCCAGGAACCTTGGGGTACCCCATGGACCTGGGTCAGGGTGCTGATGGTTGGGTGCACAGTCCCTGCTCTGGAACAGGGTTGAGTGGGAGCCCCAGCAGGGTCTGCAAGAAAGTCTCTGCATGACCGGGAGGCCAGTCCCTGTTGGCCTGTGGTCAGAATGCCAGGCAGAGACACGCAGCGAGACGGACGGAAGACATGTCATCCTATTCACCACCTTTGGTGACCATGGAAAGTCATCAACTTTAAATCCAAAGAAACTTTCCCTAGTGGACGTCAGGGAGAATGGACACATGGTGATTCATCACCCAGTAGCAAATGTGCTTCAGGACAGCTGACGATGATGCTGGCCTTAGCCACGTACAGAAAGCAAAGTGGGGTCTAATTCACCCTGAGTCATGGGGATGCCCCGCCGCCCCACCTCCTAGAGGGAGAGCAGGCCCGTCCCAGCAGAGAAAACAACTAGTAACTGAGTGGATCACGCACTTAGTTGTAAAGGGAAGGAGAGAACTCCGCGTGGCCGAGTGCCTACTGTGCGCTGTACCGCACGCCAAGTGCTGTAGGTACCTGCCCTCCTTTAATTCCACACATCCCCGAACGAGGCAGCACTTACATCGCCAGTGACCCATTTTTCCATCACTGCATGAAAACACCCTAGAACTTACGGACCTAAAAGAACAATCTTAGTTTACTCGCAAATCTGCAGTGTGGCCACAAGGACAGCCCGTCCCTGCTCCACATGGCGTCAACCAAGGCAGCTCCGCTGGGGCTGGAAGACTCACTTCCAAGGTGGCTTACTTGCACGGTGGCGGCCTTGGGCCTCAACATCTCTCTCCATGGTGACCCTCCAAGGAGCTGCTGGGGGTGCTTCACAGCAATACGGCTGAGTTCCGAGATGTCCCCATGGAAACTACAAGGCTTCCTAAGTGACTGAGTCTCAGCGGTCCCTGAATATCACTCCTGCCACATTCTGTTGGCCAATCAAGTTGCCAAGGCTAATCCAGATTTAAGGGGAAAGGAATTAAATTCCACCTTTCAGTGGGAGGAGTAGCAAAGAACACGCTGTTTTCTTTAATCCACTACACCTGTTTTACAGATGGGAGCCTGAGGTTTCACGGACATTGAACACTTGCCCACAGAGGGTAGCTGGAAGGTGGCAGAGACCCAAATTGACCCGGCTCTGAATAAGCTCTGAACACAACCTCTTTCTACCCTAACAAGTAGTTCTTCAGACTAGCAAGGTAATGCTAATGGTTGGTTGGTTTGGCTAATATGGCGCATCTTCAGAAACAGGCACAGAAAGACCATTAGAAATAAGACCATGTTTGAATTTCCTAAGGCAATGTGAGTTTTCCCAAGCATTCAGATTCTTTAGTGAGAGCCGAGCTCGGCCCAAGTCTGCATAGGTTAAGAGTTTATTCACACACAGGAACCACTTAAGCAATGAATGTGGTCTAGACTACAAAAATAACTCAGGAATTGGTCCCGATCTTCCTTCTCTCTGTCAAGCATTCTTGTCCGACCACCCCTCCACTGAAGACCGCACAGACACATGTGGGTGCCCTGGGCACAGGGCTGCTGTGTACTGACCGGTGCTCAGGATGCGCACCGTCCAAGGAGATTGGCTGAGGGTAAAAGGGGTGGACGGCAACCTGTGCCCCTTCCTCCGCGCCTCGTTACCCCGACGGGGGGGCCGAGTCCGTCTGCAGTCAGAGGGCCATTTCCTGATTTCCTCAAGGTGGCCTCGGAGGCCTCGAACTTCGAACCAATGCTGTCTAAATTGCCCGGCGGAGAGGCTGAATATGCCAAGGGGAAGGCAGAGAAGGGGGAGGTGACAACTCTCAGTCTCCCTTCTAATGTCTCAAGCAGTTCTGCTCGGGCTCCAAATCTTCACGCTTCGCTCGGAAAAGCAAAAATTATTCAGTTATTGGGTCCGCCTTCCATAGATGACAACTCCTTGACCACCTAACTCTGGGGTGTTTACATACCCTTTCAAGATCTCACCCCTCTTGGGGTTCAAGGTCTGATTCTTCCATGTACTTGGACCCTGGGCCAAGTGTGCCCCATCTCAGGGCTTGTCACCTCCCCTATGAAACACGGATCAGAATGATACACATTTCATTAAGTCTAAGACACTATTATCTGTAACACATCACATCACATCACAGATGTCTTCAACACATCACAGAGAAAATAGAGCTGCCAATTAAACTGACGTGCTTTTGATTCTAAGATGTAGCCTGATTTCTGAGATAAAAATGGAAACAAAATACGTCTTAGAATTGGTGGATTCAGTGAAATAGCTAGCTGCCTCCCATACAAAATGGATGCTGTCCGGAATTGAAATAAATAATGTGCAACCCCCCCCAACCCCCCCAAAAGCAGGCTTTGTAAACTATAAAGCACTAAAGATATTAATTAGATGAATGAGCTTTCAAATGACTGCATCTCAAAGGCCGAGGCCCTGGTAGAGCCTCCAAGCCTCACGCAATCATTTTGACATCCTCACGAAGTAGCTCAAAGGGCTGCATTTGCAGCATCCAAGTTGCTTTTCTCCATTTATATCATTCCCACCTCTTATGATTTATTTGTGTAGACAGAATCAGCTTGTGAGTTTTCCCTCGAATGGGACTCAAGAATCAGGGCTTAATTTGTAGTTAGAGTTGACTAACATTTGGAAACAATGAACTGTGTTGTCGAAATGCATAAATACCGCAGGAGAAAGCCAAAGCGCTAATTACCGTGAGGGGCGGGGGCAGGGAGGAAAAAAAAAAACCCACCACAAATCTTGCTCCTCTCCGGGTTTTCTTACAATTGGCTGTGGGCTGGGGGAGGGGAGGGCTCCTGGGGCCACACTCCCCAGGTTGCGTTGAGGGAGGAAATGGCTGAGAGCTGTTGGATTGCGGTTTCCCTCTGGAAAGAAAAAGAAATAGTTTGGAGGCCACCAAAGAGCAGTTGATGCATAATTCTTCTAGTCTGGAAAAAAGTCAGCTCTCTGGGGCCTGGAGTGTCCTGTGTCCTCCGTAGGACAAGCCAGCCTTGGCACCGCGTCAGGCGCCAGGACGCAAGCTCTGCCTCCTTGACCCTTTCGGGCCGGCGGGACAGCTGGAACTGACCCGTTCAACCCGGAGGCCCGTGTGCCCGACTCAGGATGTCACTGCCACGGTGTCGGAAGTCGCCCCTCCAAGCTGCGTTCATGTCCTTAGGGAGGCAGCCTGGCTGGCGTCCCCAAACAAGCCCCACCTTGGAATCAGGCAGACCTGAGTTGACATCTTTGCCAGTGGTTTGTTACCAGACTTTTCTCTGTTTCAGTCTCCATATTTGTGAGGCTGAATGAGCCAATGAAGGGGAATCGCCCATCCAAATGTCTGGAAGAGACGCTCAGTGAACGATTCCTTTTCAAACCCCCCTGAGAGTACTCTCTGACTCAAGACAACCAATGTCTGATGAAGCCCTACTACGTGCCAGGCACCGTGCTGAGGGAGACAGATCTGGTCTCTGCTCCCACAGGACTCAGAGTCCAGGGCTGGGAGCAGATAATGAGCCAAAACACCAAACAAACCAAATAAGACACATTCAGAGGGAGATAAGGGCTACGGGGAAAATAAAGCAAGACATGAGGCTGGAGAGAGAGGGGAGGTGGGGACACTGAGGTGCTACCTTGGGGAGGGTCGTAGGGGAAGACCATGCCCACTAAGGTACCTTAGCCCTCTGCCCATGATTCTCCAGCCCAGTGGTTCTCAGTGGGGGGTGATTCTACCCGCTCCCCGGGCAACATTTGGCTATGTCTAGGGTCGTCGTCATCATCATCATCATCTGTGGGTGGCTACTGGCATCTAGTGGGGGAAAGCCAGGGACACTGCTAAGCAACCTAAAATGCACAGGACAGCTCCCCCACCCCTGCAAAAATACCCAAAGAATTATCTGGCTATGGGTACAAATGCTAAATGAGGCCACCTGTGTTCAAACCCAGCTCGGCCGTACACTAGCCCAGTGACCTGGAGCATGCCATGTGACTCAGCGTGTATCAGTTTCTTCCTCCATAAAATGGGGATGACGATAGGTCCCACCTTATGTGGTTGTTACAAGGATTAACTATTCCTTCTGTGTAAACCCTTCCTGCTTGCGACCAGGAACTCAGAAACAGAAATCATTCAGATAGGAGGGAAAACCTGGGTGTGTAAAACTCAGAGCGCCATAGCTGGTACCTTGTAAGTGCCACGGAAGTGCTTCTACGATGGTTTCAGAACTTGGCCCCTCTCAAGCTCCTCCCCCCAAATAGCTTCAGGTTAGACAGAGATGGGAATGGTTAGGATGTGTGTGTGCGAGTTAAATTCTTTACAGCTCAGCAGCAACTAAATATGTGCAAACTCCTTAATAACAGAACTGCCAAGAGGCCTCGTGTGTTTTCAAATGGGAAAGAAAATGGAAGGCGGTGCCTGACCGTGTGCTTGCTGACTCTTGGGGTCTTCCCTGCCAATCAGACCCGTGTCTGTCTCCTGCGAGGGCCACCTGTCTGAGGAGGCTGAAGCGAGAAGGGGTCTGCAGGAGATGACTGGCTTCGAGCACAATTCAGTGTCCTGTCAGGAAGCTGGCCTGACAGCTGATAAAAATGAAACACAATTAAATGTCAACAAAAATGAGCATGGCAGGGCATCGGCTGAAATGCCAAGCTGGTCACCAAGACCCCGCCCACAGGGTGCCAACCGTGCCTAGTTGCCCCTCTGGGATGACGTGACCGAAAGGAATTGGCATCAGATGCTGAGACAAAAGGAGCAGAGGTGTCTGGAGCACCTGAGTGAAGTGTGGTCACGTGCGTGAGGGGCTGGGAGCTCTTCCCTGCAAGACCACACAGCCCACGTTAAGTTCTTCCTGCTTTCTGGGGCTGGATGGAGGAAGACCATGACCTTGAAAGAAAGAAACTCAGAGGCTGTGCCCTCACATCTGTGTTCTGGTCTGCCCTCCAGAACCAGCAAACTGAGATGAGAGATAATTTGCCTGTTCCTCCTAAGAATGATTCTTCCAAAAATGACAGCTACCATTCACCGAGTCCTTACTACACAGGAAAAGTGTGCTAATTGTTCTCTAATTGCATTCTTTTGCTAGTGGCAAAGACGGCTAATTGTGTCCCATTATCCATCCACTTCCCCTTCATAGGCAGTTATAGAATGTTCCCTCCACGCCCACCTCTGTACCCCAACTCTCGCCAACCTAGCTGGGCATATAAAAGCCCAGAGACTCCGTTTTCCCAGCTTCCTTGGCAGCTAAGTTTGGTCACATGGCATGTTACAGTCAATGAGAAGTGACCGGTAGAGGTTCCTGGACTTAGGGATCACATCCGTTTAAAGAATCTGTCTCCACTTCCCCTTCCCCAATCCGTGGGCAGGAAAGGGGATGGAGAATCATTTTCACCCAAGAGGTAAGGCCTCCACCTGTGACAGAGCAACAGAGTAGGAGGAACCTGGGTCCCTGGACAATCTCATGGGGCAGAACTACCTCCTCTAGATTTTGGCAAGAGAGAAAAATGTGTTTGTAGCTCTGAGGGCTTTTGTTATAGTATTTCAGTCTGTACCCCAACGAATACACATTCAACCTTCACAATGACCTTGCAGGAGAGAGAGGATTTTTTCCCCCTTTTAACCGAGGAGAAGTCCAAGGTTCGGAGAGGTGACATGGCTTGCCCAAAGTCACAGCAGTACGAACTGGCAGAGCTGGGACGAGGTTCCAAGTCTGGCTGTGACCCAAGTGTACGCTCCTATCTGCTGCTCAGAGGTCACGCTTCCCTCTGTAGGTTCTGTGCTGATGGCTCTTTGTCTAGGTCTGTGCATTGTAAAAGCGGGGACAAGGAACCTGATACGTTTGCCCCAAAGAGAAAAGAAGCGGGGAGGCCTTCTTTTCCTCTGTAAAACTGATCATTGGGAACTTGGGGGTCAAGGTGTGATAAATAGGAGTGGTGAGTTAATACCTGTTATTTTTGCCTCCATCCCCCTTTCTGGGAATAGCACCAAGATTTTGCAGGGGGCGGGGGGACCTCCCCTGTACTCTCAATTCATGTGGTTCAGGCTGGCTGACCCCTCTGGGCCTGAGTTAGGCCAACGGACCCTCTGTCCCTGGAGTCTGGTGGAGAGACACAAAATCTTTAAGATTCAGAGTTCATGCCTCCCAGCGGCAGACCCTGACAAGACTGTCCCTGGTCCCTGCCGCCAGGAATTCTGGGTCACCCTGAGTCCTGCCTTTCCCAGCTTTGCCCGTCAGCTTTGTCTTTGATTTGGAGAGCTCTGAAACATCCCCCTAATCGAGTTCCCCTTTGCTTTTTCCAGGGCTGGTCTCTGCTCCTCGCAAAGCCTACCTAATCACTAGAGCCACTCTGAACCAAGGGCAGAGGGTGATGGCACTGACCATGTCCAGGGAGGACATTGAGGGTTCCAACCAAAGCATCTATGAGCCCCAGGGCTTGTCTCAGAGATCAGCGTCACTAGGTCAGGCACTGGCAGGCCCAGGAATGGAACGAGAGACAGAGGCGAGGCTGGAGAGAGGAGAAAGGACCGGGACTGAGTGGGGGTGGGACGAGTGTTTGTCTTGCTGGGTTCTGGGGTACAGGTGGGTTCAGATAAAATGCTCCATGTTAATTGAAGGACAGGATCTACCTTGAACCAGGCCACATGGACCAGACACATGGACCAGGCCGCTGAAGGAGGGCCACTAAGGCTCCGCCTGCTGGTTGCGCCCACGGCCCTGGCGCGGGGCATGAAGTTCGTTCCGGCACCCTTCTCCAGGCCCCGTGATGGCAGAGCAGGGGAAGCACAGCCATAAAGCAGTGGAGCGAATCTCTCTGCGGATGGCGCTGGATTTGGGGGGCCCACTTGTGGCTCTACCTCATTTTGGATGCAGACTCCCAGCCAGGCACCCTTCCTGGAGGACCGGCCTGACGGCAGGCACCGAGGGCAGAGCTCACGCTCCGGAGGGAGGGAGGGAGGGAGGGAGGGAGGGAGGTCACCCGGCCTGGGGCCCTCCCAGCACCACTGGAGACCAGAGGTGGGCAGGTCCTGCTTGCAGGGGCCTTTGACGCACGGACTTTCTGATCCTGAGTGTCAGGGTGCCGAGCACACGGGGACCGGAGGGACAGTTGGGTCTGGGGGCTGTCCGGATGGGGTCATGGGGACGGCAGGGGATAGCAACCAAGAATCGCTGGGTCTGAATCAGTAAGACAACTTGCTTCACTTCTCTGAGCCTCAGGTTCCTCCTCACCTGTAAAACAGGACAACAAAACTTTCCTCCTGGGGACATTGCGTGGACAAGGGAGGTGTTTAGTGCAGCATTTGCTGTATAATTAGTCCTCAATCCTGGTGTTAAGCACAATGACACTTCAGGTGAGCCACTTTTGCATAATAATTGCCTTCTGCTTTCATGACCAAAGTGAGAGGAGGTCAGGTCACTGCTTCCACCTTAGTGATAAGGGAGCCAGGCCCTGAGAGGTCAGGTGGCTTTCCTGAGTCCCCGTGTGGGCTGGGCACAGAGCCAATGGCCTTCACTCCTGGTTCACTTCTCATTCCAGGGAGTGCTGATGGGAACCCTGCCCTCCAGAGTCCTTGCCTTGTGGTCCTTAATTTTTTAAAGTTTTTGAGACATAACTCATACATGATAAAACTCACCTTGCAAAGTATAGATTCAACAGTGTTTTTAGTATATTCACAAGGCAGTGGAAACATCACCACTATCTAATTCCAGACTATGCTCCTCACCCTGCAGGAACTCCCGGCCAACCAGCAGTCACCCCACCTCCCGTCCCCTCAGCCCCTGGCAACCGCCAGCCTGCTCTCTGACTCCATGGACTTGCACGGACTTGGATACTGCACATGAGTGAAGTCATACAACATATGGTCTTCCGCTTAGCAGCTTCTCAAGGTTCACCCACGTTACGGCATGTGTCAGCGCTTCCTTCCTTTTTACAGCTGAAAATTAGTCCATCGCACGTCAGGTCGCACCTCGTGTCTCCATCCATCAGCTGGCAGACCTCTGGGGTGCTCCCACCTCCTGGCCCCCGTGAGCAATGCCACCGTGAGCATTCATGTCCAAGTGTTTGCATGGACGTGAGCTTTCGCTTCTCTCGGATCCGTGTAAACGTAGGGGTGGAACGCCTGTATCACTTGCGGTTCCTGGTTTCGAGATCATAAAAACTTTGAGCTCTGCCACACGGGGTTGGTCTTGGGGCATTTGTGGGCTGGGATCCTGGGCCACCCTCAGTCTGCTGCCTCACACCGTTCAGCTCATCATGGGACTCTCAATCCACGCACACGTCTTTCGGAAGCTATTTATACCCCAGCTTGAGTTCCCACGGCACCCGCTCTCTAGGTACAAAGACATTCTGACAGTGTCTCCATAATTCAGTAGAAGAAACATGTCAGATACTTGTAACTTCAATATGGCCTTTGGGGACATCCATTATCTAACACTGTTTTATTAGTTGCATGAAGATATGAAAATGAAGTCGGGGAAAGGAACTGTGATTAGGGTCTCCAAGGCTTCCTGTGAAATATGGTGTAAGATTCCAGAAATGAAACTAAATTGTACATTAATTTTTTTTATCTGGTTAAAGCCTACTTTTCAAAAAAAAAAAAAAAAAACCCCAACCAAGTTCTTCAGGGGCTTCCGAGTGGAAGTCAAATCCACTTCTTAATTGTATCCTGAGCCCGTCGTCACCAGAGGAGTTTTGTTTTCTCGACATTGACTTGATCTGATTAAGTTAATGGTCGGGGAGATGGTCACACCCCCTGTCTGCAGAGCGGGCTCTGGCCAGGCCCACTTCCGGTCATTGGAACCCCTGCACAGGGCCCTCTAAAACCGAAATGGGGGCTGGCCTCGGGCCTGGAGGTGCTTTTCCATCCACTTACTGCCGGACCACGTCAAGAGTCTAAAGGGGTTTCAGGTGCTCCTCCTTTTTGAATAATTTATCCGAGCTAATGAAACCTTTAAAAATTGGCTCACGCGAAAGCCCAACAGGCATTCCCACAGGGGTCTGACATGAAGCCTTCCTGGGCAGGAGGGATGAAAACACCCCTTCCACCTTCTGCGGCCCTCACGCACTTCACCTGGCGGCGTCCACCTCCACCCAGCAGGCGCTCCCCGCACCGCCCCTCTGGACTCACGCCCACGGCTCGGATGGAATGCAGAGGGGTGGTGGGCAGGATGGGAGAGACTGCACTGCGGGAGCAAGCCACCCCCCCCCACCCCACCCACGTCGGAGCGCTTGTAGCCTATTGCATCTCTGCTCGTCAAACTCTCAGCAAGAAAGCAAACCTGCTAGGTCTACCCGTTAGGACTATTGATTTCTGCAGGAGAGAAAGGTGCTGACCGACGGAATTTTTAAAGGTGGTTTGGTTGCTGTACTACTTAACTTCTTTCTCCATCATAAACGAAGGACTTCATGAGGCGGTGCGCTCTCTGCGAAGATGACCAGCTATGTAGCGGTAGGACTGGGTTCTCCGCTTTCCTGTTAGCTTTGGGACCTCACCCCAGGGCCCAGCACGGAGCGGCTGATCTGAACCTGGGTGGCGGCAGCAGAGCGGAGCACAGCCAGGCTACGCGTGTGGGTTTCGGTCCCGCTCCCGGCAGACCCCAAGCTGTGTGGCTCAGGTGCTTTTCTTAACCTCTCTGTGCCTCAGTTTCCTCATCTGTGACGTGGGGAAATATCAGTCCCGCTTCCTGGTGCACAATGAAGGGTGACTGAACAGTGCAGCCAAGCACCCACCACAAGGGCCTTTGGCCCATCGTGGGCGCCGTGTTTGATAAATAAATGATGAGAGTGTCTTTTGAGCGTGAACTTGGGGACTGAGCTGAGGATTACTTTGTCGAACTCTCTAGCAGCTCGGTGAAGTGGGCATGTTACGATGCCATTTTGCAGGTGAGGAAGGGGAGACTTGGAGAGGGACCTTGTCTGAGGTCGGATAACCAGGCAGAGGTGGAGCCAGAATTTCAACTCAGGCCTCCCTGACTCCAGGGCCCACAGTCCCGGCCTCGGAGCCATAGAACCTCAATCTCGGAACAATGCAGACAAGGCTTCGGTCGGTGAGGGGAGGCTGGTGTATCGTAGACTCCGCCCTCCATCTTCCTTCAGCCCGTTAGCATCCTCTCTTCCTCACCCTCCCTCAGTGATCCCTCTCATGGATGCCTGTCTCCGGGGATGCATCTACTACGATCCAGCCGCACCGTTCTCCTGTTCACCATCCTCGGACGAAACACGGTTAAATTCAAAACGTCAGCCCCCTCCCCTTTACTGCCTTCCTGGGTGTTACCCAAGGGACTGCCAAATAATTTGCCCACATAGCTTTGGTCACGGCTTCTGCACCCGTAGCACCACCTTCCCTGCGCTCTGCGCATCGGTGCTGCTTTCATCGCTGAGTTGCTGCAAGTCCTGCTTCTCTTGTGACAGGCTGTGCGGGGGAGGGGCAGGTCACGCCATCTGTTCCAGCCTCTCTTTTCCTTCTGTAAAGGCTGTGTCTTTCTTAGGCTGCCCCCTTCCTTTCTCAAGCCTTCAGGTAACCGGGTGAGGACGGTCAATGTAATGCCAAAGGCAGCTCTATGAGGAAACGCCCAATGGGGAGATTTTCTCGGTGCCCTGCTTGCTAAAGGTGAGACAGGTACCTTCCAAAATACGGCAGGGCACAGAGCCAGGCCAAATCAAGCGCCTCTGTACCCTTCTGCAGCAGACACGCACTGCAGGGCTCTCAGCGGGTCCGGGGCTGTCGGAAGACTTGCTGGCCTCCCCAGTCTTTGTCACACGCCTGCGACGCCAGGCTATGTTCCAGGGACGGGGAACCAGAACTGGACAGAACATGGTCCCTGTGTCCATGGAGCTCCCAGCTGGCAGGGGAGCAGGTGACGATGTGGTTGTTATGGCTGGTCTGGATGCAGGACAGGGACCCGCAGCCTCGCTAAGATGTTTGAAGAGCAGTGGCCTGATCTCTGGTTGGGGAAAGCCCAGGCTGTGGAGGGGGGAGAGCGGTGCCTGGGAGGCCCTCACACAAGTCAGGAGTAGGCATTTTAGGCCTTGGTACAGGGATGATACCCAGAGGCCTGGCCATGGGACGGCAGGGCTCTGGGGCCAGAAGAGGCTGGAACAAGGAATGGAGGCTGGAAGGTGGCTGATGGGGCATTTCCAGCTGGAGGGAGACAAAGTGCAGATGGGAACAGAGGAGAGGCAGGGCGAACAGAGAAGGGGATGGATTTTTTGCCACGAGGAGCTTATCGCTAGTGTGGTGGGGGAAGACAGGTGCTAAACAAATAGGCAGACCCATAAAATAAAGGTAGAAAGACATAAAGCAGGTTGTGGGGATGAAGAACAGCTGAGCTGGTGATGTTTTCCTACTTGAGACCAGGCATTCTCAAAGGTCACATCTGAGCAGAGGCCTGAGTGATGGGGAAAGGGGGGGGGGGAGAGCAACAGCACATGCAAAGGCCCTGGGGAGGGGAATGCTTGGTATGTTGCAGAAGAGGCAAAGAGGCCAGAGGTGGGCCCAGAATGAGGATGAGGGCACGTGGCAGGGGATGAGGGCAGTGGAGTAGGTGGGAGCCAGATCCCATAGCGCAGCAGGAGGGAGAGAAGTTGGCCAGATTGAAGTTTCATTTTGGAGATTCAGATGGAGGGTCGAGAGCATGCACTTCCAGGGTGCCTTGGAGCCTGACTCTGAAAATAAACTTAACTGTCGATAGGAGAGCAACTCTGTCAATCAAACAATATACAAGGTGCTTGAATCTATCTCCAAGTGCCAGGTGAGCACCGAAAATGCGCCTTGCGCATGGTAGGAACTGTGGGGCTGTGTCGGGCCCGTTCCCAGCCAGCTGTACGACCCGGTGCCCAGGCTGTCCATTTTCACGCCCCTCCCCACAGTGTGACCTGTGCTTCCATGGCTGCTCCTGACGGCTTCCTCCCGGCCTGGGAGGCAGGGGCTGTCACACCCTGCGGGGTGCTGGAGCTGACTGTGTGCATCTCTTCCCAGCTCTGCTGCCAGGGACGGCAGGTTAACAGCTCAAGCCCTTACACCACGGAAATGGGGGACTGCCACCACCGCCCTTCCCCTGCCCCGCGCCCCGGAGAACTGGCGGTTCAGCGCTCAGCAGCACACCACTGGCTGTACCCATCCGGCAGAGGAGGCAACTGAGGTTCTGGAGGGCGAAGGCCCACAGCCCTGGAATGGCAGCACCTCCAAGTTCAAAGGTTTGCTGCCTCTGGGCAGTTGGTAGGCGAAGGTGGGTGATTCCGGTAGCGGCCACTCACTCCATGGCAGTTTATTGAGATTTCGTTTTGGGTGTCATGGGCATTTTGGGGGGTTTGGACATGTCCTTTGGTTCCTTAACTGTGCCTGGTTTCAGTTATAGACAGAAACCTCTGGCGGGTTTTCCACTAAGAGAGCGACCTCGTTGCTCATCCCCGAAGGCTACCGTCATAGGCGGGGTGGTGGCAGGGGAGCCACCCCCGCCCCAGGCTGTGTCCTTAGGGCCGGGGAGGGAGCAGAGGAAACGGGCTCAAGGTGAGGCTTTAGCAAATGCTGCTCATATCACTGCCCGGGAACGAAAGGTCAGGCCCTGTGGTATTACTTTTGATTAAACTGAAAAGCCAATCCAGCTTTTAATTTCCTCAGGTGGAGGCTGCGGGCTGTGTGCGTGCACAGGGGCCGACTGGAGGGGCCAGGCTGCGACAGGAAGGCTTGTTTGCCACAGACAGACCACCCAGAAGGCCCTGCTGGGGCTGACCAGGGACCCCTTGTACTCCGAGCTCCCACCGGCTTCAAGGACACACTCAGCTCTGTCCTGAGCTGTCTGGAGCCACAGGGGGCAAGGAAGCTCCAAGCAGGAAGAATAAGAGCAAATATTTATTGAGCACTTACTATGTGCCATGCACCTTATATACTATGTGCACACACAGACGCATGTAATCCTCAAACACCCTAGGACTGGACACTCTCACTATCCTCATCCCCATGTGACAGCCATGTGACAGAGAGGTTAGGTCAGTTGTCTGAGGTCACACAGCTAATAGGTGGAAGAGCTAGGGTTTGAACCTAGCCAGCCTGACTCTGGACACTCAGCCCCTAACCACTAACCTGCATGGGAGAGGGGGGATGCAGAGGTCAGCCCGAAGCACTAGGAAATCCTCCGAATGGGGTATATGTTTTCCCAGAGGAAACTGGGAAACCTCTCCCTCCTCTGCCCACCAAGGCCAGGCTACTGCCAGAGATGCCATCGCCGAGGCCTGCCTGGCTGCCCTCCTCGTTTCTTGCTGGGGCACTGCCCTGGTTCCTGGAGGACCCTGCCTCCGGCCTCGCCTCCTCTGCATCACCACCACAGGCGTGCAGCCCCATTGCTCTCCTGCCGAAGGCTGTCACTAGCTGCACCATCTGAACACAGCCTGCAGGCCTGGCTGGCCTGACCCTCTTCTCCGCGCTGCTGCAGTCACAGCCCCGCCACAACAACCATGTCCTGCGTGCGTGCCCTCAAATGCATGTACACTGCCCTGCCTGCCTCCGCGCCTTTGCACATGCTTTTCCCTGTGCTTGGACCCGCACCCCCTCCCATTTTCAGCACCTGCTCATGCTTCATGGTGCTAGTCAAGGCTCTTCCCCTTCTGGAGACACTCGGACCTGCAGGTTGAGCTAAGAGATGCCCTGGGCCCCCACTGCACCCTGGGGATGGCCACAGAGCTGCTCCACCCCTGCATGGTGGCTGATATTCTTGTCTGCCCACCTGCTGGGCTGTGAGAGTCTTTGGGGCCGGGCTGGAGCCCCACGCACTTTTGCTTTCTTATCACCCAGCACAGTATCAGGTGCATCGAGGATGCTCAACAACTGACCACTGAATGAACGGATGGATGGATGAGTAAGTGGCTGGCCACCTTCGGATTACCTATACTCTCAACCAGGTAGCAATTCTGATTCATGCCCTAAATCGGACAGTCGGAGGCACCCTGTGCTTTGGGGGTGGGTGGGAGGTGAAAAAGGCCATCTGAAGAGGAAGGTCAGGACTCACACGAAAGGGGCCGGGGCAGGCGTTTTGAAGGTGCAGGCCCAGTCATGAGCACCGAAGTCCCGGCAGCACAGACTGAGGTCACGCGGCGAATGCAGCTGCTCCCCCAGAAAGGCAAACCCACGCTCGCACTAGGTGATCACCGCAACAGCAGTAATCCTGCAGCCGCCGCCGCCACAGAGGCAATGTGCACCGAGTGTGCCACGGTGTGCATGGGGGTTAACGACGGCGGTGCATCCCTACTGCCCGCACGTCAGGCTGCGGAGCCCGCGAGGCCCAGGAACCACTCTGTGGCGACAGGATGGATCAGGCCATGGGTGTTCCGGAAGTGTGCCCAGCTCCCTAACTGCCTTCTTCCCGCCTGTGCATTCTCCTGGGCACTGGGCCCACACGCACGCCTTCCGGAGTCCTGGACACGCCGCTGCAGTGTTCTCGGGTAGACGGCACGGCCAGCGAACAGGGTGGGCCCTCAAACAGGGCCCGAGACTCGGGGTTGGAAATAGAATGATGTCAATAAGCATGTTGGCTCCTTAGCCCCAAAGAGCCAATGAGAAGCCCTTTAAATGGCGGTACTAACGAACTAACCGATGAGGGTGGGAAGAGCTGTCTCAGGACGAGGCCCAGAGCGACACTTCAGGACAGAAAAGGGAGTGGGCTGAGTGGTTTCTGATGGACATGTGTCCCTGGGAAGGCTTCCCGTGTGGCCCCCAGCCCACCCCACGGACCTGGTTGTCCCAGGCAGCAGCAAGATCCCCCACCCACTCGTCAAGGTCCCCAGGAAACGAAATCTTAATAAACCGCTCCAGGAGAAAGGCTGTCCAAGCAGATTAACAGTGATGGGACAGAGCTCAAAGAGGGGTCGCTTTTGATGATGCAGATACACGTCAAGGCCGTTTCCAGCACTGGGTTCTCTGTGAGGCACATCGTGAGCAAGAAAGGACACGGAATAGGACAGACGCAGAAGCTGAGGGAGCAAGACAGATGAAACGCAGGCTGCCCCCCACCCTCGCCCTGGAAACCAGCGGTTCTTCCGGCTCCAAGAAACCGGGTCTGGAAAGCCAAGCCCCCACTGGAGGGAGCTGGACAATGACACCAACGATTTCCAAACAAAAGAAGGCCACACACTATGAAAGAGAGCGGTGGGCCTGTCACTGGGTCAGGTGCTGTGACCGTTCGGGGACAGACAGCAGCGAGCGTGGCACAGCCCTGTGAAGATGCTACAAACCACTGAATCGTGCACCTGTACATGGCGAGTTTGATGGTAGGCGAATTGCATCGCAATAGAAAAAGTGGGAAAGGCCCTTTTTACTCCATACCCCACCCCGGTCAGAAAATTTAAGGAACACGGAGATGTGGTAACTCAATGACAGGAAACCATATTCCACAAAATTCCACAAAGAATGCAGACAAAGAGAACAACCCTTTGAATAGAGGAGACGCAAGGCGTCCTCCATCGGGTACCTGCAGCAGCTTGAGCCAGGGGATAAACAAACTTCAGTCACACAAACGTGTTTACTGTGCATCAGATACTGTCTAGGCTTCAGGGACCGAAGAGTGACAAGGAGAAGGGGGTCCCAGCCCTGAGAGAAAGAATGGAAATAAGACGAGAAAACCAATCACGGGAGCAGGCGGTGGGCATGCCACGGGCAGGGAGAGGGGCTCCGGACGGTAGCTCTAAGGAGGCTCAGGGGAGGGCAGAGTCCCATCTGGTCATCTGGTCCAGGGGACGAGGGAATGAGACTCTGAGGACACAGAGATGGACTTGGAGGACGGGGCGCATCCGATAGGTGGTCCAGGGGGAGGCCCAGGAGGAGCGAAGGCGGCCGGAAAATACAAGGTGTTCTAACTTGCCTGTGGAAGGAGGGTGTGTGTAGGGCAGGGGAGGAAGGTCGGCCTGGAAAAGGGTAGGGCCCTCATACCAGGTGACAGGAGTGGGCTGCTTCGGTCCATTTCAGGTTCTCATGGGGCATGGCTTGGCCAGGTGCGTCCTTCCCTGCCCCGGGGTGGTCCTGGTTGTAAATAGTGAGGCAGGCAAGGTTTGTTTTGGGAGCCGGCCCCACCCCCACCTTCCCACCTACTATCAGATTCCCAGCCTGGCCCTGCCCTCAAGGCCCTCAGCTTTGGCAGGGATGCCCCCTAAAAGACGCTCAGGGAGTAGTAGATGAGGGAATGAATGAATGAATGAATGATCCCACCGACGTGTCATCTCCCAATCAACCCTAACCTGTCCAGCGTCCCGTTTCTCAGGACTCTGCTATTAAAGGGCCAGATAATCTGCGTGCTCCCATGAAGGCACTTCAGGAAGGGAGAGTCAGCCTCCCAGGTAAGACGGCGGCACTTGTGAATTGATTCTCCATGGGAAATCTCAGCCTGGGGGACTCTGGTGGTGGCAGGTTAGGCACAGGGAGTGCTGGACCGCCTGTCGTAGGCTTGACCTGCCCAGTGCTGGGGCATCTGAAGGCCATGCCGTTGCAGGAGGAAAGCCGTCTGTGGCTCGGCAGGTGAGGGTTGGCAGCCGTGAGCTCATTGCGGCCAGGCCCTGGCATCACGGGCTTCAGCGGGGGCCAGTCGGTGCCTGGTGCCCTCAGCCTTCCCCGAGTTTCTGTGCATCTTCTGTTCACGCCGACAGCTGACTGCAACTCACGCCTCACTGCTCTTAACAGCCTCATGTTGGGAAAGAAAACCTTGCAAGAATTTATGCTGCTTCGGTTTCCTCGGAAAGGAACCATTCCTGAAGGTTCTGTGAGCTCTCAGCCCAAGGATTCAGTTTACCCATCCCAGCTTCCCTGGAGCATCCCTTGGTGTCTAGCTGTGGCTAATCACAATTCATTTCAGATAAAGAGGACCCTTCCATGCGCTACTCCTGCTGGAGTCCAAACCACCTTTTCCTACCTGCTACATATTTGCCTTTCGGCTGAGCTTCTGGGGGCAGAAATCTGGGGCCAACCCAGCAGACGAGTTCGGAGGCTGGAGGCCTGAGAGCCACGGCAGGCCCAGCTCTAGTTCCTGGGGTTGGCGCTGGGGTGGGACCGTGACGCGGGCAGGGCAGGCTTCCTGGGCATGTGGCCTCCGCAGCTGCGCAGGCCCCACGTTAGAAAAGCCCTGCGCTGGGTTTCAATGCGCGGCTGTTGCTGTTTTGAAATTCCTGACACTTTTTGAGAGAGGGACCTGTGTTTTCGTTTTGCCTGGTCCTACACCTCAGAGAGCGGGCCCCACGCGGAGACCTGGCTTGGTTTCCTTCTGGGGCCACTGGCATGGCCCGAAGTCTGGCTGAGCTTTCAAAGAGTTGAA
The DNA here is from genome assembly GCA_004027475.1 of Anoura caudifer. Taxonomy (NCBI): domain Eukaryota; kingdom Metazoa; phylum Chordata; class Mammalia; order Chiroptera; family Phyllostomidae; genus Anoura; species Anoura caudifer. Next base: position 227,756 of record PVKU01000495.1, read on the forward strand.
TCTTTGGTCATGAAGCCTCCCTCAAATTAGTTCCCCTCTCGCTTTTCCACAGCCGCTGCCCTGGAGTGGGCTGGCCGTCTCTTCCCTGGGCTTCTGCTGGAAAGTCCTGGATTCCTGACAGTTCTCTGTCCCTCCAGCCTCTGCCTGCTCTGAGCTAAGAGGGCTGAGGTGCGGCACAGCTCCAGGGGGCGCCACATCTGGGACCCCAGGGAAAGGTCCCCAGCAAGCCCTGGAGATGTACTCGGCAGAGGCCTTGCAAAGCACCTGTTACCTCAGAACAGACAACGTGAATCGAGCTCGTGCTGAACTCCAGGCGGTGTGCTAAGCATTCCGTGGGCATGGGCTCAAACGTTTAATCATTAATGCCATCCCAGAAGCAGGTGTGAGGACTACTGTCATTTCATGGATGGGGAAGGTGACAGGCCCAGAAGTGGAGCTGCGAACTCTAGGCCAGGACAGGGGTTGCAGAGGTGAGAGCCTTGCTTCAAGGGCCAGCATGGTTGTGACTGAGCCTTGACTTTGGGCAAGTCACCCAGTGTCACTGTGCCTTGGTTTTCTTCTTTTAACACGGGCACCGTAAGAAACATGCCTACCCTGTAGTATGCTAAATCTAAGGGCTAAAAGAGTCAATATTCGTAAACTTATTAAAACATTTCTTAGTGTAGGCTAAGTACAATATACGTGTTAGTGCGTGTCCTGGCTGTTATTCACCATGAGACTCCCGAGGTCACACGGGTAGAAAGTGGCCAAACCGGGGCTGGAACTCAGCGAAGGAGACCTCCTGCTCCGTGAGTTTCACCACAGGCCCGCACCACCTTCCGGGGAGGGAGCCGCGACGCACCATGTGGGAAGACATCGCAAAGCGTACCTGTCCATCCAGCTCCCCGGATGCTGGAGTCAGGAGTCAGAAATTAACCCACCGAAGAACACAGTTCAAAATGCTGGCTCTTATCCCTAAATGTATGCTGGTTGTTAGCCCAGAAATGGGTAATTTTGAAGCACTTCTAATGGCATTTCCCTCTTTGCTAGAAAATTCACCGTGGAGTGTTGCTGTAGAGTAACAATACCCTTACAGTAGGAGATGGCAGTACGACATCCTCCTAGTAACTGTCTCACAGGAGTGCGGGGGACACCGCCAGGGTTACGTGAGAATTACAGGGCAGGCCAATTGTCCGGGCGACGGTGTGTACAAAGGTATTTTTTTTTCCTTTATCCTGATTAAAAGGGAGCAAGTGAGCACCTTTTAAAGACAGGCATCGGGCTATTTAGATGCCAGGCGGTGGCCTTTCTCTGTAAATGGCAGATGAAAATTAAATACGCTTCCAGAGGCTCCTTATTTGAGCTTCATTTTCTTGCAATCCATTCAGGGCACCAAATCCCATGCCTGGCTTGGCCCAGCGTGGGGTTTCAGCTTTGTGTGCTCACAGAGGACGCACGATCGAGAAAGTGTGGGCTCTCCGATGTGCCATTGTGCAAAAACCAGGCTGCCGCTCCCCAAACTGCAGATGTCCTTGAAGCCGATGACAACACTGCCCAGCTCAGGAAATATTAACTATAGAGTTACCAGTAGGGGAAGGCATCTGAGTCAGAATGCTGAAAGATTATCAGCCAGTTCTGCGGGTGCCCGAGACATAGATGGCATCAGATTTAGAATGTACAGAGGTTGACTCTTGTAGGACGGAGCTGGGGACTCATGTATTAGGAGCCTATTGGACTAAATAAGTGCTTCAATAATGATAACAATTGTGAGGGTAATAAGAATTCCCTCTTATGGAGTACCTGCGCTATACCAGGCTTTTTGCTAAGCATACGACCCTTGGGATGCCATCGGAGCCTTATAAGGGTCCTGCACGACCATCACTACACTCTCATTTTGCAAGAGAGGAAACATGCTCAGAGACGTCGGGCAACTTGTCACACAGACACGGAGCGGCAGGGGTGAGGTGGCAATCTGCCGGGAGCTGGCTCTGAAGCCGTCTCCCACACCCCCACGGGCCACCGTGCTATGGTTATTTTTTCCTAAGCCCAGCCGGGCAGAAAGAAGCAACACCACCACTACACTAAAAACAGTAACAACGAAAGCAATAACAATGACGTTAAGACCTCAGGGCCGAACGCACACCGTCTAATCTTCACAACACTTCTAATGGGTAGTCATTATTTCCATCTCTATTTTAGAGACGAGGAGACTGAGGCTTCTTTGAAAGGGTAAATAATTTGCCCTGGCCTATTCAGATAGAGAGGAGGAGACTGTTCAGGTGTGCAGCGGGGCAGACGGAGAAAAGATGAGAAGGTGTTGGTCAAGTTCAGGGGAGGAAGGTCGCTGGGGTTACAGAGCAACACGAAGCTCCCACTATAATGCCCGAAGAACAGACCTCTCCCGAGATGTCCATTCCGTCCAAGGGCTAAGACCCATCAGCCATGTTCCCTAGGACACCACCCTCAGACCATAGCTAGTTGGACTCCTGGCGAACATCTGACCCAAACCAGCCAATGAGGTTCTTTCTCTCAAGAACGTGAACTGAGAGGCACTGAGTCTGGTGCCGTTTGAGTACCGAGTTTGGTCAAAGGCAAGGGAAGGTTGACAAAGTCTTGCTGTGGAGGTCCACGGGGCGGCCCTGCTTCCTGTTTCCTGATGCTTGGCGGTCAACGTTTTTCGGACTCCAATATTCCTCCATTGAATTCCCTTTTCGACACAGTTTAGCTTGCATAGCTCTTTGTTAATTACAGCCAAGTAAGTCTTAGTTAACAACCATCACTGCTAGCGAAGCACCTTATAGAAGCTTGACTAATGTTCGCATCTTTAAAAAAATTTTTTTAAATCCTCAAGGATGTGTTTATTGATTTAGAGAGAGAGGAAGAGAGAGAGAGAGAAACATCAAAGTGAGAGAGAAACATCTATCAGCTGCCTCTTGCACACACTCCCGACCGGGGACTGAACCGGCAACCCAGGCATGTGCCCTGCCGGAAATCGACCCCGCAACCTTTTTTGGGGCAGAGGATAACGCTCCATCCTGGCCAGGGCTAATGTTTGCCTCTGAACCTCCCAACATACCTCAAAGGTATTACCTCATTTTACAGATTAAAAAACGTACATAGTTACGCTGGACTTGAAATCAAGCTGCGTCAGGCTTCCAGGACTACGCGTTTCTGGTTGTCGGGAAGAGAGACCGTCCTCGGGCGGGGTGGTACCCCTCCAGCACAGCACCTGCACCCCTCCTCTGGCCCCAGAATCGCCCTTCCTTACTGCGCAGCCTTCTCCGGTGCAGGCGCAGCTGCGCACGTGGCTCCCCAGAACCCTCTGCACCTGTCGGCACCGTGTGTTGACTTGGCCAGCCCACAGGCTCCGGGGATGCAGTCAAACACTCATCTAGGTGTTGCTGTGAAGGTGTTTTACAGATGTGATTACAGTCCATAATCAGTGGACCTAAAGTAAAGGAGATTTTCCTACTCAGATAATCTGGGAGGGCCTGAGTCGATCAGTTGAACGGCTTTAAGAGCAGCTGGAGGCTTCCCTGATGAAGCAGAAATTCCACTGCGGCAGCAGCTGTACCCTGTGCCGGAGGACTCCGGCCTGCCCTTCCCAACAGCTTGCCTTGTAGATTTCAGACTCGCTTTGCGATAAATCTCTTAATAAATATCTCCTCCTGGTTCTGTTTCTGTAATCGAACGACCCAGCACACCCTCCTCAGGAGCCCCCTGCTGCCCGAAGGTACAGGCCAAACTTTGAGCGTGATCTCTACCTCCTCTCCAGTTTGATCCTCACAGCTGACTCTTGCCCTGTCTCCAGACTCCACCCCCTTACACTCCGCGTGCTCACAAGCTTTTCTTTCTGCCAGGAGCCTCTCACCATGCCTACCTGCTAGAAAACACCCACTCCTCAGCCAGGACGTGGCTCCAGCCCACCTCCTACATGGAGCCTTCCCTGACTTCTCCAGACAGGCCACGGTGCCATTCCCTTTATACTCAGATTGACAGCCCTGGGATCATTTTTTTTTTTTTAATCATTTTTCTGTTTCCTTGGCAAGTCTCACTGCAAGCACAGAGAGTTAATCTTTTTATCTCCTATCTCCAGGGCCTAGCTCAGAACCTGGCCCATAGATGCATTTCTGTTCCATAAACGTGTGAGTGCAGACATCCGTGCCTAGGATCCTGGTTTTGCAGAGGGAATGTTCGGGAGCAGAAGGAGGTCAGACCACACCTGGCTTCTCCGGGTCGCCCTGACAAGGCCAGCTGGTCCCTATCAGTTCTCTGGATGGGAGCTTTCCCTCTTTGCAGGGGATTGGTCCGAACAAGGAGTCCCGTTCTGAGATTTCCTTGGCTTCTTCGCCTGGCTTAGGGCTCCATTATTTGGATGAATTCCTACATGACCTTTAAGATTAAAACTAAATGTTCCGATCTCTCCCCAGGCAGGTATTAGGTGCTGGAAATGGCATTTTGCAAGACCGTGTTGAGCAGCAAACTCCAAATATCAGCCTCATCACATTCTGGCACTTGGCAGCCAATCCGAGCCAGGCTGCGCTGCGCTTTTCAAGGCCCAGCGCTAAGGGCAGCCGTTCCTCTTTTTCATGCTGGCTCCAGGGGGTGTCCCGTCTGAGTCCTTTGAAAAGCCACCATCAAGGGAAATGAGGCCCGAGTCCTTGCTGTCGCCTCTCATGGCCTGCTGAGACTGCCAGAGGAGAGAGGGTTATCAGCAAAGTTTATCAGGGCTGTTGGGAGAAACCAGCCCTTTGGAAAATGCACCAGGCCTCTGCTGTCATCTGCCCTCAAATGAGATTGGGGGCCACCACCAGTGGCCTTCATCAGGAACCGTACCAAGCGTTCCTACATTTGGACTCCTTTGATGAAAGGAACACCTGATTGGGTAATTGTTTCCATAGAAACCTAAGTGTATTTATTATTGCTTTTATGAGACTCTTCGATTACCCAAATGTGAGAACAGACATTTACCCTGATCCAAGTTTTCCCGGGAGGCAGGTGTCAATGAGGAGCAGGAACCACGAATGCGCAGCCACTCACAGGCAGGTGGGTTTGCCTAAAGAGGGTATAAGTCTCATTCTTGGCATTTTCAGCTGCTGGTTTCTAGTCATCATAATTTTGATGCCAACAATAGCAAACATGTATAGAGCATTCTTTATACGTGCTGGACCCTGCGGAAACCCTTTACAACAGGTCGAGAGGCAGGCTCCATTCTTAGGCCCATTTTACAGATGGGGACATTGGGGCTTAGGGAGGTGAGGGACTTGCCCAGAGTCACACAGAGAGACAGGCATGATGGAGCCGTGACTGGGAGCCACACGGCGTGGTTGGGAGAACTCAGTCCATGTGTGAACTTCCAACTAGTGAAGATTTTTTTATTACTGGAGGTTGAATTAACATTCATTTAAATATAACAATAGCTTATTGAATGTGAGCCTGTGAACCAAAGGATCACAGTTCGATTCCCAGTCAGGGCACATGCCTGGGTTGCAGAACAGTTCCCAGCAGGGGATACACGAGAGGCAACCACACATTGATATTTCTCTCCCTCTCTTCTTCCCTTCCCCTCTAAAGATAAATAAATAAAATCTTTAAAAAATTAATTAAAAAAAGGAAAATGTAGACTCCTTTAAAAAAATAAAAAAATAAAAACAACAGTAGCTTATCTTTGTTGAGCGCGCTTATTTGCTAGGGACTGTGCTAAGCATTTTTCCTGCATTATTTTCTAATTAATTCTCAGAACACACTGTAAGGGGGGGCTGTTATTATTCCTAGTCTCCACATGGGGAAACTGAGGCTCAAGGAGATTGTCACTTGCTCTCCTGATGGGTTTTAAGGTACAAACTATTACTGGGGGAGCCGAAGAGCCTGGTCATTAGCATTCAGCCTTGAACTTGCCTGAAGACTGAGAAAGCGACCTCCTGTTGGCACCCTCTCTTTTCAGCCACTTCATATGCTATCATCAATGAAGCCACATCACACCTGTGCAATCAGCGTGCCGATTCTGCCAGGACTGCTTGGGCCCAAGTGCTTACGGTTGTAACTATTCTCTTCTGAAGTTGACCCTGTGCTTAGGAAATGCAGTGTCTACTTTAAAATCTGGTAGCCAAAATGAAGTTTTTCAAATGGACGCATGATTGCCCAGCGGTTGAAACTGACGTTTCATGCTTTCGAATGACTATTGTTTTCTCTCAGGTCCCAGCCTCCTCTGCTGCCAGCGCCCCGCCCCCCCCCCCCCCCCCCCCCCCCCCCCCCCCCCCCCCCCCCCCCCCCCCCCCCCCCCCCCGCCCCAGGGGCCTAGCACCGGGGCTGCAGGCCTGCACAAGGTGGTTTGCTTTTCCAGAACACTGATCCTCTGAGCTGCTCCCCTTCTCCGTCTCTAAGTCAAGGTAAAGAAGACTTTTGAACTTCAAAAGTTTTATTGGTTTCTACCTCAGTCCATAGCAGAGCCTAGGACCCCACCCGCCGTCGGCTGGCGATCATTCGTCACTGTCCCTCAATCATCAGGAGGAAAACCCTGCACAAGGATGGCCTCTAGGGGCGCACAGCATGCTGGGCGCGGTGCCAACCACCGCATTTCCCAAGCTTCATTTTGCTTATGTGCCCTTAGAACGCGGAGCAGTTCTGTGTTTCAGTTTTGCCCCTTGCCTGCGTGCCGGGAACGAGCTGGGAAACTCGTTTACAGTACCCGCTTAATTCTCACGCCAGCCTGTGAGTCAGGTTCCACGACTCCCCCCATTTGATAGGTGAGAAAGCCGAGGCTCCGCATTCGGTAACTTGCCAAGGTCCTGTAGCAAGTGAGTGAGCGAGTGGGAGGAGGTGGGTCCATCCGCCCACTCGGCAGATGCTGTGTGAGCTGGTGAAGGAGTAATGGACACACCAGCCAGGATGGGAGAGAGACACACAGACCTCCAAACAGAAGCGGTACCTGCCCGTTAGAGATACGTGCTGAGGATAAAATCACACAAGGGTGTGTGCGAGACCTGAGGCTGGGCAGGGCGGGCCAGCCAGGGGAAGTCTCTCTGAGATGCGACACCTGAGCAGGACCTGAGCATGACATGGAGAGACAGTGTACAGAGCAAAGATCGGGCCAAGGCTTCTAGATGGACGCACTGTCAAGTTCAAAACCCCTAAAGAGGAAACATGTTTGGCTCAATAAAGCCTGTTTGGCTCTGACACCCCCAAAACCTTCGCATGTTCTAAAGCTCTCCTTTGGATACCTACCCCACCTGGGACTACTCCAGGGCCTACCTTGAGGGTTTTTTGGGAGGAATTAATGAGATAAAGCGTGTCAAGCAGTTAGCAGCGAGCCTGACACAAACTAAATGTTACCTGTTATCGCACAATTAGCATTAACCCTGGGTACGCTGCAATTAGCACCAGCAAAGGAGGTCGCGGAATCCCAGCTGCCAGCGTCGCAGCTTCTCACACAGATGAGTAAACGTCTTGCATGACGCCTGCCTGTCACTTCGCCTTTGGGGGAGGTCACTGGTAAATCGGCTGCCAAAAAAACGGGCAGGGGAATGAATTCTCTGTGGGATCATCGGGTTGTTGGGGAATGCAGAGCGCCTTAATCCCAGGAGAAAAGAAGCAAACCAAACCCTTCCCAGGAATTGTTCAGAGAAGAGTGGCCGTCAAAAGAAAATTAACAAAGTGCACAGCAGATAATCAATAGTAATCAGCCCAGGAAATCAAAAAGAAAACAATTGCCCTGCAGACCTACATCTTGCTTGTTCAGTCTATCTGTGAGGCCGGGAGCAATGCCAATCCATTACGGTTTTTAGATTCCGAGGTAAATACATTCACGAGCTTCCTGCAGCAAGAGGTGAGTGCCGTTCGTCATCGATGACGGCAGCGCGTGCAAAGGCCCAGCCGCTCTGGGAGCGAGCGTGGGAAGCTTCAGATTCTCACTTCCAATGCCGCGGGCTGGGAGGGCAGTGAGCAGGGAAAGCCCCCAAGGGAAGCTGGAGGGGCCCGCAGCGCCTCCTGGAGACAGGACACACACATTGAGTGCCAAAGTCTGGGGTCTGAATTGATTAGGAAATCAGCCGTGGTGGGTTGTGCTTCCAAAAATGACTACAACGATACTTCCCATCCCATGTGTTCTTTAGTGCCGTGGCCCTATTGAGAGGTGGGGAGTATTTCCCCTTGACCTGGTCCCTGTCCAATAGAAGCCAAGGGACGTGGTGATGGGTAACTCCCGAGTTTGGGTCTGAAGTGATCTGCAGTTCCCACCTTTGCCGCTGACCTGGGGCAACGCTCACTCTTGGGATTCATCTCCGCGACCCAGATGCCCACGCTAGTCACATGACGAGAGGCACAGGGAGAGGAAAGGGGAGGTCTCAGGCTTGAGGCTGCCACCCACAGGCGTGAAGCCCAGCTACCGTCTGAATGCAGCCCGTGGGACCCCTGCCATCTCCCCGTGGAGCCGAGCCACCCAGCCCAGCCCAGCCCGCTAACGGTCCCCCACCCTCTGAATCCTGAACCAATGAAGCCACTGTTTGCAGCCGGTCGATTTTGGGTTTTGTTTGTTATGTGGCAAAAGAGAGCTGACGCGTTGGACAACCAATGCTGGTGATGTGTGTGAGCCTTGGGGGCCGTCTGAGGACCTTGCGGGGATGAGGGGTTGTGACAAAAAGGGACAGTATTGTCTGTTTGTTTGGTAGTGAGCTTCCTTCTGCCTTCAGAGGTACATTTAAGAGACTTCCCCTTCTCAGGTTCCCCTGGGCTCAAGAAGGCCGGAAAGTTGAGCGAGCGCTTGTAGCGGGGTGCGATCAGCCACTCACGGGGGCTTACCCACAGCTTTCTGGGCAAACCCGAAGTCTTGCCGTAGCAGAGAAGCGGTCGATATGGTAGAAGCGGGAGAAGCAGTAGATACGTACATTCCCACATGTCTAATCGCACACTTTTGGGAAGACAGGCTCGGTGAGCAAAGCGCGACTTCCTGCCCTTGAGGATCTCACATTCCGTGGGGTGGGGAACAGGAGGAGGACAAGATAAGACACGGGATCGGTGCCCTGGAAAAGTGCCCCGAAGGATAAGGAGGGTCATGTGACAGCAGCACGCGGAAGGGGCTGCTCTGGCCGAGATGCAGGGAGGGCCTCTCCGGAATATCCGCACTGAGACGTGACGGATGAGGGGTGGAGGGATGAGAAGGGTGCGGGGAGACAGTCCCCAGAAGCGAGAGCGATCGCAAGTCCTGGAATGTGCCTGGCTAGTTGGAGGGGCAGAAAGAAGGCCCCATCGGGAGAGAAGGACCCAGGGGGAGAATGGAGGTGTGTCAGGCGGACGGGAAAGGACCTAGTCATATGGGAGTCACGTGGACTGCGCAGTGGAGCCTGACGTCCATCCTGGCGGCAGCAGGAGCCACTGGAGGTATGGCCTCAGGGTATTTATACCCGAGGAGTCTGGGGCCGGCTCGAACTGAGTTCCAATCCCCGAGTTCTCTCTTATTAGCTTTGTGACCTGGGGCAACTCTCCGAGCCTCTGTCTCTTCATCAAATCAAAGGAATAAAGAAAATAAGCGTCCACTCCAAAGAGTTCTTATGAGGATTAAATGAGATACGCGATGTGCTTAGCAGAACACCTGGCAGGCAGCAGATACACAATAAAGAGTAGCAGCTAGCTTTCTTGGGCAGCAACCAGAGGGCTGAACCATGTGAGAAGGAAAGATACTCGAGGGGACCTGGTCTCTGGCCCTAACGCCGAGCGCTGGGTCGGGCTGACTTGGGGCAGTGACGGCAGATGGCCAGGAGCGGGGCCTGGGTCACTCACTGTGGTGGGACACGTGGGTCTGTGTCACCTACTGGGCAGGGCGAGGCATCCCCGCCTGCACTTCTATTCCTTCGCTCCATCCCTAAATGCTGAGAACGGGCGGCTGGGAGAGGGTCGGGGCAATCACACGGAACAACGTCACCAGGGGGCTCCCTGGGAAAAATGCCCGGGGGGGTCCCCAGAGAAAGCTTCCAGTGCAAAGACTGGATCCAGTGCCCACCTTACAAGGAGCCTTCCTCTAGGAGAATTTCCTCCGTGGTCTTGGTCTGAGGATATAGAGCTTTTTCTGAGCACCTGGCTGGTCTGTATCTCCTGGGCATAATGAGTCCTAACTGATCACTTCTTCACGATGCAGGCTCTTGCCCAGGAGGCAATGGGTGGCTGTCTCACAGGTGTTGAGAGTGGTGGGGCGCCCGGCTTAGGGCCTCACCTTCTTTCTTGGCTCCACCTTCCTCTCCGGCCTCTCTTTGCTTCTTGTAGCTTTGTGGTCTGAGCGGAGGTTTTCAAGTCCCGCCTTCTCTTTTACCCGTAGAGGAGCATAGTGGACGCCAAGGCTGGGCTGACCTGGATCGTCCCTGTGAGCCCCACACTCTAGCTGGGTGACGGTGGGCATGTTAATTAACCTTCCTCAGTGTCTCCATCTGCCAACTGAGGCTGGAATGGGAGCGTGCCCATAAAGCCCTAATACAGTGGCCTCCTGGAAGGGAGCTGTCAAGATGAGCTGTCAAGAAAGCCATTTCTGTGACACTGTTCTGGAAATTAAAGACAAATGTTATATTAAGGATTCTGATGTTGGAGGAAATGGAACACGACAGAAGAAGACAGCTTTTTGGTCCTCACTCTCCACATCTGTGCACGGGGTCCACCTGTTGCCTGCATTGAAGGCTGTCCACCACGTGTCAAGGACTGACTACTCTAAGGCACCCCTGAGTCTATTTGGTGTCCCCAGGTGTCTGTATGGCAGGGTGGGCCTGTTGAGGTGGGACACAGTTGCTCTCGAGGTCTGCCTCTCCTGGGGACCAGAAACCGCATGAGGGCAGCCCTGTGTCTGCTTTGGGACAATGGGCTGCTGAGCCAAGTCCCCGGTGTGTGAGGGGTTTTAATAAATATGTAATAGGAAGGGAGGGAGGGAGAGAGGATGGGTGGCCCCAGGTAACCTTCCAGAGGTGTACGGATCTGTTGAAGAACCAAGAAATGGCAAAACTAAGCATCCGCAGGGTGAGTGCCGTGTGCGAAGGATGAACCTTGGGGCTGTTGCTGGGTTTCCAAGTGTGCAGGGCCCTACGCAAAGGACTGCGTATGTAGGACTTCCCTACCCTCCCAGTGAGCCGGCGGGCGGGGCTGGCACCCCAACCCCACTTTACAGAGAGGAGAAGCGAGGCTCCGAGAGGTGGCCTGCTGAGCTCTGTAACCAGTTGGAGTTCGACGTCCTACCGGATGCTAAAACCACTCTTCACCCCTTAACCTGCCTCTCAGGGGACACACGGGTGAAAGCCAAGAGGGAAGGAAGTGGCGGAGTGGCAAAGAGGTAAGTGAGGCTGCAAAAGGAAAGAAATGGTGTTTTGCAGGTGTTGAGTCTCCAGAAACTTTGGCCGACTCACTGCAAAGTCCAAGATGGCGGCGCTCAGGTGGGCAGCAAGGAAAGGACGCCCACGCGGGTGGGCGGAGGGCTCCTGGATTCGGACCACTTTCTTACAATTAGCGCTGACAGCTCTTCCTTCCCCTGTTTCCTTCCAGCTCCCCTCCCCGCCAGGAGGCTGGAAAGATGGTGTTTTCTTTGGAAGGGAGGAGGCCGGGGCGGGCTGGGCTGGCTGCCGCACTCACGGGGGAAGGCTGTGCTAATTAGAGAACACAACCACGGGGCCCACCGCCAACGGAGCCCCATTAGCAGCTCCGGGAGGCTCAGCTGTGCCAGCGGGAAGCGGCTGCGCGGAAGCGCCAGCTACGGTGAATCTCGGGGACCACAGGGGAAGCGGGCGGAAGACACCTGGCGGTGCACCCTGACTCATTCCTGTGGCCCCGGTGACCCTGCAAAGTCAAGGCCATTGTTTTCATTTCCCAGATGAGGAAACTGAGGCTCGGGGAGGCCAGGCCATTGTGCCGCCAGTGACAGAGCTGGGGTGGGTGTCTTTCCCCCAAAGCGGGTGTTGATGTTTTAAGTCTTAGCCTCCCTGCGGACAGGAGGACTCATTGGGAAAAATGGTGACAGCAGGACAATAATGGGAATGTTCGAAGGCCCGGAGAAAGTCTGCTGAAGGGCTTTAGAAAGGCCGCGCTCCCTCCGCCAGGTGAAGCACTTTCGTCACCTTAGCAAGAGCCGTGTCCTACCTCTTTGGCATCTCAGAGATGCTGTCTGCTTGGATGGCATCTTGGTTCCTACAACCAGGATGATTTTATATCCTTGGACTCACTAATCCTCAAAACTTCATTTTAAGGGAATTTGGGGACAGTATTTCTATCCCTTAAATAAGCCTTTAAGAAAAAGTCCTTGGGAGTGTTCTTCAGCAGGGCCTTCCCAGACCACCACGCCAAGTTACGCACACCCCTACACTTAGGTTCCTATAGCTCTGTCCCGAACCCAGCACACACAGAGTTATCGATACTTCTTTGGCACCTACCTATCCACCAGACTGTTAGCAGGGGCAAGTCTATAATTTACCCCGTTGCCAGCACACAGCGACGGCCAATCCGTATTCACTGAATGCTCGAGCAAATGAAGGACCGATCAGCTTTGATTTCATTCAAGCATGTAAACGCTAACTGAGCACCTCCCATTGGTAAGGCACGATGCTGGGGACCTGGAAGGGTACAAGTCTGACCCTTCCTCCACTTGGGCACTTTCCAAACCTCCCCAGGTCAGTCGCTGGGTTCTACAATTCAGGTGGGGGTGATACGGGTGATTGCAGCCCAAGCAAAACCCAAGTGCTGCAAGCAAGCCAAGTTCGTTGGAGTCTAGGGCTGCTGATATCAGGGTCGTTTCCTTCCTGCTGCTGGTGATGAAGCTGACAGGCAGCAAGGCACACCCAAAGGGCCGGGCCTTCAGACAGGCTCTTTGCCTGGAATTAATTCGCTCGCGGATGCAAAAGTTTTTCTGGAAAGTCAGCTAGCTGTGACGAACTCTGCAAGGCTCCAGGGAAGAGGTGCCTGCCCTTGGCCCAGATTCTGCCCTGTGTGGGGGTACTTTGTAAAACGTGTGGGTGAGTCACCAACGATGAAAATGTTGGGAGATTTTGCCTATCTCAACTCTCCAGCTTCTCTTGAAACAGTAAAGCATTTAGCCACATTGGCCTGCAATTCTACAGGCCAGCAATGAGCTGGAGCTGAGTAGAAGCTTCTTCCTATGGATGGGGCAAGCTTTCTCTTTAATTCATTCCTCCCAGCCAACTTCAACAGTCTCCACCTCCTGCTGGGCTTCCGTGGGCACTGGCGTTGGCATTCCATGCTGCTGGGATGACTGACAGGTCGGTCGGAAGTGGAGACTGCTCTGGAAGATCTCACAGGGAACATCCGAACAGCGCCTCTCACTCCGGGTCGGTCACACCCGCCCCCGCCCCCATGTAGGGAGGGCAGGGAAGCCATGGAGCGGGGAGACCATTGCAAACCCTATGTTTGTTTGAATTTCATAGGTCTTGCATTTTATTGCAAGGACCCAGTCTTAGGCAACTTTTTGATACACCGACAGAACTGATTCAAGACGAGGCCTTGGTACTAAAATTCTCTAAGCACTTCCGTTCCCACACCCGCGAAATGGCTGTGCTTCTGAGACAGGCTGGGAAGCCAGGACAAGTGGAACAGGGGAACTGAGGCAGACAGCTCGCCGGCCAAGGGTTTAGTCTAGTAAATCACACAACCCTCTCTTCCCTAACCAAGGACCCTGAGAGTAAATGGTTCACACTTCTCCTCAACCAGCGGGTCAATAGCTGAAGCCACCCTACTCAGGGGGCTAGAAAACAGAAATCCACTTGGTGCCCGTTTGTGCCAACCACAGCCTAGATGGATCAAGTAGGGAATGAATCTCATTTGGGTGCGTCAGCACAGCTGATGAATATTCCATTGAGATTCCCCCTAAGGCCTCCCCTAAACGCCCAGCCTGGAAAACCCTCTCCCTCCCCGGGAGCACACCCTCCCCTCTTCTCCTCGTCCCCCCCCACCAGGCACATTACCTCTGCCGTTCTCTCTCCTAAGCTCCGCGGGCCCTTCTTTTGCTTCTGTAACTTGTTTCCTGAGCCCACGCAGCCCAGCGGGCTCACTTTTCTACCTCTGTGGCTTTCTAAATAAACTTTCTCTTGTCATCTGAGTGCTTGGCTCTGAATCCTTCCTTTGCCGAACTCAAGAACTGAGGTCCAGCTGCGCCGGTAAAAAATGGTGCCATTTTCCTGCCAACGTTGCCGGTAACAATCTTAACTCCAAGTACAACACTGAGAGATTGTTACAAAAGTTACGCGGATCCGGCACGTAAGGCACTGGGCTCACAAGGATTGTGGTGAAAATGCCAGTCCTGTTTGAGTCTCCACAGATTCATCAGTAACAAGTAGTCATGCCTTGCCCCGAGCAGTGCGGCTCAGGCTCAGTAGGTCGGGCGTTATCCCGCAAGGTGAAAGGTCACCAGTTCGATTCCCGGTCAGGGCACAGGCTGGGGTTGCAGGTTCCATCTCTGGTTGGGGCACTTTCGAGTGGTAACCGATCGATGTTTCTCTTTCACATCGTTTCTCTCCCTCTCTTTCTCCCTCCCATCCCCTCTCTCTGAAAATAAAGAAATAAAATCTTAAAAGAAATAGTTATGTCTCAAAGTAGTAGTCCACATCAAACCCTCATACCCAGATCTTTTTAAACATCTTTACGTGCTTTTTTTTTTTTCTGGTTGCAGTAGGACCCTCTGCTCCTCACAGAAATGCTCAGAGAAATTCGTGTTGCCGTGAGAGCGGATTCTTGCCCTTTCTCATTGGTTTTGGTCTCTGACCATGAAGAAATCTTTCAATCTCGGCGATGACATGTCTCAACAGGACCAAACCAAGGCCGAGGCACACAGCCTGTCCCTCTCTGCCTGAACCTGGCCCTGCGGGGGAATAAAAGGCTCGGAAAGGAAAATCGAACTTTGCAGGCACCTGGGTAACATTCTCTGGAATGGAAGTGACATTTATGTCCCCTGGGCCATCACTCCAGCATGGCGGCCCAACACCCTGGCAGCTCAATGACCATCCTGGAGCCCTGGCCCAGGAGGACCTGCTTCCAGGTGTTCGTTCCCGGCCATCCACGGCTGAGGCTCTTTCCATGTCAGCTGGGTGCGGCCTGCTCCTGTCACCTGGTGGTACCGAGCACCCCACTGCTCTGGGCCACATGGGCCAAAGCAGGACAGGCCTGCGGTCAGGACCCGCATCCAGGCCTTTTCCCTGCAGCGTCTGGCTGCTCTGAGGCACCCTTCCAAGCTGCTTTTCCCAGGAGGGACGTGCTGCCCAGTCCAGCTCTTTGCCCACCATATGTGCTGTGGGCCTGCACCGAGTCGAAATCCTAAGTTGAAGCTGGAGCTCCTGCAGCCGGGGAAGCACCCAGTCCCCAGGCTTTGCCTATCAGCTAAGGGAAATCTCCGGAGAAATGAAGGCCTGGAGCTTTCTTGCTCCACGGGATTCAAAGTTATCTCTTTTCTTCGGCTTCTCCGGGTTTCTGCCTTGCAGATAAAGCTGTCAGGGTGCATTTGTTCCTTGGCTCTGGGTTTTGCATAAGACTCTCTCCCACTCAGAGTCCTCAGCTCAGGTGGAAAACAGAGCAGATTCAAAGGAGTGGTGGGAATTTCCAGCAAGCACACTGCTATTGTTAGGCAAATCACTCTCATTCTCTCCCTCCAACCATCCCCACCGGAACCAGCTCCCACCACGGTTAACTGTCACCGACCTCAGCCACCGGGGTCTGCAACATGGAGAAATCAGTAGGTGCGGCATCCACAGTTCCTTCTCCTCTAAGATTCAGCGCTGCTGCAAACCCTCCGTGAACCCACCACCCTCCCTGCCACCTCCTCTACCAACTGGTTTGGTCCCTCTGGCCCTATTTCCCCCAGACCTTGTGTTTCTCTGCTATAGCAGCAGCAGCAGTTAACAACACCTGAAGTTTATCAAGTGCTGACTGCATGCGAGCGCAAAGTGGGATGAGCCCTTACAGCTGCCATCGAGCCTAATCCTCACAGTGACGCTATGAGGAACCACAGGGATCTTCGTTTACAGATGAGGAGACCAAGGGTCAGAGTGGTTACCGGCAACAGCACGCCTCCCTCCGAATACACGGCCTCCAATTGTAGGTTGTTTGTACTTGCTGATGCCTCTGGACCAGGGGCCCAGCAGGGCAGACCTGGCCCTCCGCATATTTGTCTCCCTAGATAAGTGCCCAGCTCACGCTGGGTGCTCAGTAGACGTGTGATGGAGACCAGTGAAGGATGCAGCTTCTCAGAGCTACTTCCTCCAGCTGCCCCGGGTCTCTCCCTGTGGTCCCAGGGCACTAGGCAATGTGCCGACTTTTAATGTTGGGTCCAGAATACACTAGGAGGATGGCGTCTTCCTTTTTCCTTCCCTCCTTCCTTTTCTCCTTTTCCCTCTTCTCCTTTAGTTGGCTATATATTTCTCTGAGGCTGTGAGCTTCTCAAAGCCCTTTCCCCTGTCTTTTCATCTTCTACCTTGAGTGCCTGGCACGGGGGTGGCGGGGGGGTGGTGCTCGGGGGAGGAGAGGGGCCACACATCACATCTCACAAGTAGTGGCTTCCTGGAGCAGCTTTGGGAAGGTTTGTGAGACCTCAGATGGCTCGAGGAGAAAGAGGGTCCCTATCAAATACCAGTTGCTGCGGTGCTGATAGGGCCCCACGTTGCAAAACTCCAGGGAACCCCATTCCCATTACATTGTCCTGACAATGGCGCCCCCTAATGTTAGGTAGTGCAGCGGCTCTGAATTCTAGAGAAGGGGAGCATGTACTATCCAAATGCGAAACCTACTGTTCCTCTCTGCAAGCTCCAGTCCAGCCCCTTGAAATCAGCCACTTCTCCGTCAGTGCTGGAGGCCACCAGGGGGCAGGGCTGGGAAAGCTTACTGACCGGCAGGTGGGAGGTGGCAGAGAATAGCAGGCCAGCCTCTGAAGACGCAGGAGGAGAATGGGCAAGAATGGACATGTCTTTGCTGACTGGCCACCGAATACCAGGCGGTGTTTCCTGGGCGGGGGATGCAGCCATGAGCCAGACCAAGGCGGTCTCGACTCTCACGATGCTCACAGCCTGGCGGACTGCATGAGGAAGCGTAAATGAAGGTGACAGGGATGCTCTTTTAAAACAGCTCGCAGTGGCTTTAATTAGACTTCTACTCGCATTTGTGCACGCGGCAGATTGCACTCTCCTGCGGACTGGGTTCCGTTCACTGGCAATGGCTGGTAACACTATCGCTCTTATGGGAGGGAAGGGGTCAGAGGCACTTCCTTTCAGAAACTTTTGCTGGTAGGTTCTGGGGCAGGCCGTGATGCATCTGCCTCCCAACACCTCCAGGGGCCAAGGGTCAAGGCCCCCCTGCAAAGAGAGAGAACCATAGCCTGAGTTTTGCTATCCATGGAAGTACCAGGCCGCTGGATCAGAGAATAGTCCATTTTACTCAGGGCATCTTGGTGGCACTGGTTCTTCTTGCCCCATCCTCCATGGGGTGACAACCACGGGCCATTGTCACCAGCGCATGCAATGGCGGAACACTAGGAGAGGAACCCTGAAGCTAGAAGACTTGGAGCTTATAGACGGTGGCTTGGGTATCTGCCCCATCTCCTCCCTGGAGGGAGATGAGAGAGAAGCCTCTCCTCTCTCATATAAACACATTACCTCTGGGGAGGGGAAAGGGAGGTCCCTTGGGTCTCACTGGAAAGTAGGCACGTGTCTCCAGGGGAAAGAAGTCTTTACACCCCTCCAGAGCAATACACAGCCTCTCGTTTCCAAGGCACGATGCCCATTTAGGCATCTTTCGATTCAGCTTGCCAGAAGAAAGCCTGGACCATGCAGAAGTTTGAAAATATTCCTGGCCCAGCATCATCCCTGTGGGGCTTCCTACGTGCCAAGGGCCGTTCTAAGCGCCACACGTAGACGCGAACGTATGAACTGCTTTCAACTCCACAGCGACCCTGTGAGGTAGGTCCCATTTTACAGATGAGGTCACTGAGGCCCAGGGAGTTTAGAAACCTCACCCAAGGCCACCTAATAAGAAACTTGGGCTTCAAACCCAGATCGTCGGACTCCAGAGTCCTCAGTTGTCCCTGCTGCACTGGCTCCCATTGTCGCCGTGCTCGTTGGTTGGGGGGCTTCGGAAGGGAGGGAAGGTCAGCTGCCACCCAGACACCTCAGCAAAGCCTCACGCAGCTGTGATGCGGACGTGCCCACCGGTCAAAGTCCCCCACTCCGGACGCTCGGGAAAAAGCCCTTGCTTTCGCATCTCTGTGCAAAATGAGTAAGAGAAGTTCTCCCTGTGGCTTTTATATTTTTTTAAAAAAATTGTGCCACAAAACTAGCCTCTGTCTAAAGCCACTGCAGGGCATTGCTCACGACAGACGGATCGAGAGCAAAGTGGGCAGTTCCTGACCTTGTCACCCCCAGCCCCCCTTGTCACTCTCCAGGGGACTCCTAGTTCTGAAAGCCCTTGCTTACCCAACAAACAGGGTTTGTCAAATAATAACACATTTCCCCAATCTCAGTTTGTCAAGACAGTTCTGACTACTGGCAACTGTGTGAGATGGGGGAGGGGGAGAGAAGGACCGTGGGGGTTGGCCTGGATTTGCAGAGCTATTGATCTGATTAATCTCCTCACCTGTGTTACCTTACAACCCTCGTCCTCAGTTTTCCCATCTGTGGATTGGGGTTAAGAATGGTACCCACCCCTCAGGGCTGTTGGGAGAGTTCAGCACGCTGCTCTCTGCCCAGTGCTCCGCACAGATCTGGGCTCGTGGACCAGAGGGTAGATCTTTATCAGCGTCCTCCTGGTCAGCCCCCAAACAAAAAGGCCCCCACCGGCCTCTTCCTCCGCTGCCCTTGGACATAAACTAGTGAAATCTGCACATGGTGAACGGCATTACGAGTCTGGAAGTGAACCAGCCACGACACTGTCTATACGTGTGTGGCTTGATGTTTTGGGGAAACCCCCAAACTCCCGTCGAGGGGAGTGGAGCGTGATCTCCAGATGGTTTGTGAAGACAGACATTGCGACTGTACTGCACCCACCTGGAGAAGGTCTGGGGGCTTGAACGAAGGGTGGGGGCACAGAGAACAGCAAGAGTGAGGCAGAGAGGGGAACTGTGGCCGCCTCCCCGGCAGCCAACACCATGTCTGGGGTCTGGGCAGCCCCCAGGACCGCTGGGCGGGCCTGGATGTCACAGCTCAGAGATGCCAGCTATGGGGTGTGGCACTCTTCTAACAGGTGACCCTGCTGAGACTGTCTCAGGGCTGTGCTGGGGTCTGAGGCTCTTCCTACCCAACCCTCCCGCCTGCCCCTGCCCCTCCCACATGCGTCAGGCCCTCATCCGGCCTGAAGACTCTGCCTGCCTCCTCCTGCTCCCTCCCCTTCTCGAGTCACTGGGCAGTTTCCCCGCTACCTCTCCTGCGCACCCAATTACACCTTCACTGCTTCTCAGTGACCCACATTCACACAGCAGAGAGACAGCCCACATCACAGGGTCTGTACCCCAATGGGACACTTCCAGGGGGCCTGGACGCAGGGCCAGTCGGTGGGTCTCCCTAGCAACAGCTCTTTCTTCCTTCTCTGAAGGGTCTTGGGTCAACTAGTGCTTCTTCCATTTCATCAACAGCTGAGATTTGCACTTGGGGGTGACATTCCCCCCTCCAGTAGTTATTGGGCAAAGTCTGGAGCCATTTTTGGCCATCACACTGCGGTGTGTGGGGGGGATGCTACTGGCATCTAGTGGGGACAGGCCAGGGATGCTGCTAAACATCCCACACTGCACAGGACGGCCCCACCACAGAGAATGGTCCAGTCCAAAATGTCAAGAGCGCTGAGGCTGAGAAGCCCTGGTGCGGTGTGGGAGGCGGAAGCACCAGTCTTGGAGTCTGGGGTAGGAGGTCAAAGTTGGCCTTGAAGAACAGATGAATCAGTTCGGAGGCAGACGGATATGGGTTCCAAGCCCAGTTCTGCTGCTTGCTGTAGCCCTGGGCAGTACATGACTTTTCTGAGTCTGTTTTTCCTCATCTGTAAAAATAATAACGCCCCGCACACGGACTGTGGTGAGGACTGAAGACCATGATGTTGAGAAAGCATCCGGGGTTTTACTGGCACCGAACAGACGCTCGGAAACGCCTTCCGGTTGGCGCGGTTACCTTGGAAGTGGAGGTCTGCAATTCCAGGCCTGGGACAGAGAAAAGTGAGGATTTGCTCGGGGAAGCCCTCCAGTGAGATGTTCCACTTAACGGATAAGGGACAGGGAAAGAGGAAGACTATCTGGGGTCTTGTAGGTTTGCCTTACTGCCGAGTTAACCACCTGAACTTCTCCATCCTTCAAAAACTCTTCTCCAAGCCGGGGTCAGGGCGGGGCATGCCCCGGAGACACTGAACCAGCCAGTATTGGCTGAGCACCTACTAGCTTGCCAGGCCCGTGCAATGAGCTCGCTTTGCTGCAGAAAATAAGCAGGTAATGTTAAAGCTGGCTTTCCACAGGAAAAGACAGACCCAAAGACGTGATCGGGAGAGTACAGGAATCACCGAGGCGATGCACAGCAGCGGGATGGAGCGGGGAGGCATGTGGGCATCTGCCCATTTGAGCTGGACGTGCAGACGACTCTGTGAAGAGGGTCCCAGGCCCAGACAGGGCCCAGTGAGCAGAAATGCCCGAGGCAGGGATGTGCTGGGTGCTCCAGGAGCAGTCGAAGGGGAGGAGGGTGAGTCAGGAGGAGGCCAGAGGCAGGTGAGGGGGCAGGGTCCGCATCACTCAGCTCTCTTGTAGACGAGGGGTCCGCAAACCACAGCCTGCTGGTCAAATCAGGCCTACTTCCTGTTTCTATGAATAAAGTTTTATTGGAAGCTGCCATGCCCATTTGTTGACATGTCTGCACTGCAGTGGCTTTGGAGCTACATGGCAGAGGTAGGCCATTGCCACAGAGACCATATGACCCACCGAGACAACACTATTTACTATCTGGCCTTTTATAGGACAAGTTTGCCAACAGTCATTGTAAGTCATGGCAGGAAGCTGGGACTTCATTCTTCGGTCAGTTGAGTAGCCACTAGAAGGTCTTAGGCATTTGACTCAGAGGTTCTAAAAGGCCACTGTGGCTGCTGTGGAGGAAGAACAGGGAGCGGCGGAGGGACAGGGAGAGCTTGGGGAAGCCTTTGTATTTCCCTCCCTCCCTCCCACGTTGCGGACCTACCATGCTCGGAGGGGGCCAGCGAGTGCCGACCTCCTACTACGTATCAATCATCCTGCAAACTGCTTCCAGAGCCCTCGCCTCTTCGTGACAACATTAAAGGAGACTGTGCATTTCGAACACTTAACTCCATGGCTGGCACACCCAAGGGTTGCATAACAGTTAATAAAATAGTTTGTAAAAAACTGGCGAGGAGCACCCGCCTGCTCTGGAAGGTGGGATTCTCAGAAGCAGAGCCTGAGACGAGGATGGAGGCACAAGTAAAACAGGAAAGAAAGAAATCTCACAGGAGGGGTGGGCAGGGAAGGGAGGGCCAGGGCCGGGGGGGGCTCTGGAGTGTGAGTTAGGCCTCAGAGTGCGTCCTCGGGTGGACACGGGAGCTGGGCTTCCATCGCCCGATGCTGATCAGTCATTGGCTGAGGGCTGCCCTGAGCGGATGTTGATTTCTAGGCCGTTCCAGCTCTGTGGGCATGTGGGCAAAGTGGCTGCAGAGGCCAAGAGCGATTTTCGGAAGTGGCATCCCAGATGCAGAGTATGGGAAGCAAAAACACAGTGAAGCGGGCGGGGGTGGTGCACAAGAAAAGGCTTGCAGGGACGTAAGGGGATGCGGGCGGCGTGTGCTCCGCTCCACACGCCCACCGGTCAGACGAGGGGACGAGGCCCTGCCTCGCTGCCCCGTGGCAGTGGGACTCCAAGCCCCATCCCCCGCTCTCTTTCCTTGCAGACCCCTCCCGCCTCCCTCCGCGGCCATGAAAAATTACAGCCCTCCGAGCGTCCTACTCCATGAAAGGATCCTGCAGGTTTGCTGGCTGCAGGCCGGCAGATTGTCTTTTAATGCCTGTAATTGCTTAATCGAAAACAAATGACGGCCGTAAAAATCAAGCATGTTCAATGTCCTCTGATCAGTCCAGGAAGGTTATCAAAATACCAAAGTTTGGATAAATATAACTTCTTTATGGGGTGTCTCTAACGGTGGACTGTAAAACATCCCCTCCAGGAGTGGGTGGGGGAATAAAGAATTTCCTGTTCCAGCAGCGATAAATCAAACAACACTCCAAGGACAGTGGAAATAGATTCCTCTCACTATTCACAGAGCCAGGCCTCCACCAAAGTCACGGCGTGATGCTCTCCCAGTGACGAGCGTCACCTTGGCCACATCCGTTATCAAAATAAGAAATGTCAGGCTCGGGCAGGCCACGCTGTCACGCCGACTCACGCTGCCAGGGCTGCCACCGCCCTGCACAGGCTCCGTCCCTGGGGCTTTTTACTTAAAGCATAATGAGACTTTACCAGCCAAAGCCCAAAGCCAGTCTCTAAGAGAACCCTGCCTCCCTTCTTAGAGTTCCCTTCAGTTGTTCAGGATTTCCTGGCCTAGCCCTGGACCAGCTCTCTGACCAGACAGGCCGGTCAGATTAAAGTCTGTGTGGATACCTTCTCTCTCTCTCTCTCTCTCTCCTTCCCCTTCTCTCAGTCATTTCCAGCTTCCCCACTTGAAAAAAGTTGCCTTCCAGAACAATAAGAGCAATTGATGCAAGGCCACACCTTCTTGTCATCTGAAAGGCAAAAACAGACCCTCAAAGCCCCGATCTCGCCCTCCGCTTTCTAACCCATCCTGCGAATGGAGGCACGAAGTTTGTGAGCGTAGAGACATGTATAGCAGAGCAGGTTCGACAGCCCAAGCTCATTTCAAGCTTCTGCCCGTGTCCCACTGGCAAACAGCCCACTGGCCAGAGCAAGTCACATGGCCGGGTCTAAAGTCAAGGGGAAGTCCACTCGCCCACCATGCGGCCATGGCAACAGTGTGGATGCAGAACTCCAATCCAGGGAGTACAGACTTGGGGCCGGTAATCCAGTCTACCATGCATTCCCATCAACGCAATGGGGCTGCTGCTGTCCAGATGTTTTCCTCCCTCCCTCCCTCCCTCCCTCCCTTTTTCTTAAACAGAAGGCAAATCGCAATGATAAGAGATGATACAAGCAATTAGGCTGGACATGCTAAAACATGAGTTCTTAATCCATAGTCAAGAGCTGACACCAGAAGCGGCCCCTAAGCCCATAGGAGAAATTCTGATTCTTCCAATATGACAACCGAGTGACATGGAGCTATTACGTTTCATCTTAGCCAGACAGGTTCCCTCAAAAGCGAGGGTTTGCTTCCTAGACTCTCCTTCGTGTAATAAAACTACTAACAGCGTCTGATATTTGTACAGCTCTTCAATACACACATTCCATAAGTTTTATCCATTTCCCCCATAAAACTCCCAGAGGTGGTTGCTATTGTTACCAAATTGCCAATGAGGAAACTGAAGCTCCGAGAGGCTGGCTCGTTTACCCAAGATCACAGAGCCGGTATGTTGAAGAGCCAGGACTCAAATGCAGTTTTCAGAGTGACTTCTTCATTCCCGTAATTGCCAGTCCTTCCTCCGAGCTTCCGTAGCCAGCTCTGTGTTTCCTCTGCCGTCGCTCATAAACGGGACAAGGCAGAGAAAGCAGGGCTGGGCAGGAGCTCAGTGAACTGTGGGCTGTGGTAGCGCATAATTTTGTGTCCCGTTTAGTGTCAGAATATGGTTTGTGGACACTAAAAAAAAAAAAAAAAAAAAAGGCAACCAAGCCCACATATGAGGACTATTAATTTCCAGTGGACGCTTGGGAGCCAAGGTGTAAGTCATCCAACACAGGGCCCTTGAAATCCTTCCTCTGCAAACCCCTGAGCTGCTGCATGGGAGATTCTAAGGGAGTCTCACAACCCTTTGCCAGATAAACGAGGTGTGACCATTTCTCCCTCTTGCAACAGAATATCCAAAACCTCAATACACAGATGAAAAGGTAAAAGGATACTGATGCAAAAATGTCTGCAAAATGACAAGCGTATCCCTTACCCCTCTGCTGGCAGAAATACAAAAGGTTTTGTTCTTTTTGTTTTTTTTCTTTTTAGTCCTGAAATGTGGCCAAGCCAGCTATGATAAAGAGATTAATCGTTCTTCTACTGGCAAACTCCTTAGTGAGAAGACATTCGAAACCCACGCTTGCCCTTCGCTGCATTCTCTGTGCACAGATCTGGGACGGGAGAGGGGCGCGGTGTGGCCGATGTGGTGGTACCCTGGCGGTGTCCCAGGCTGCCCGGTGAAGGGCTCTGTGCCCCACAGGTTCTGTTCCCACCATCGGCTCGAGGCGGACTTCCACTGAAGTGGGTTTTAATGGAAAAATCAATGGGCAAGAGAGATACTGCCTTCTCTGATACCAGAAGGGTCATTTCCAAAACCTCACACCCAAATATGCCATCTTAACAATCAGAGAGACCGGAGCGCTGGGCTCAGGCTGAAGGTGGGTCAGAGCCGGAGCTGGCTCTCCGAGACTCTCCTATGAACTTGCTTCCCTCAAAGTGAGGAGCCAACCAACCAGGCAGAAGAAGCTGGAGGGCCGGCCTGGGATGGAGGATGAATAAAGGTATCTAAAGGGTGAGGAAGAGCCACCCATGGGTTGAGAGTAGGACGTCCACTCGGACGCAAAGACCACAGCTCCTGGAGTTAGAAACTGACTCTGACCTGGGAAGCTGATTTCCGGCAACAAGCTCCAGGTTCACAGCCTGCTCTTATAAGAGCTTGTTATGGGCATGCGTGAGGATGCTGTAACGGGGCTGCTAGAGCAGAACACCACAGACCGGGGCTTCCACAGCAGATGCTGACGCCTCAGTTCTGCAGCTGGAAGTCTGAGATCAGAGTGCCAGCTTGGCCAGGGTGTGGTGAGGGCTGGCTCCCTGGTGCACATGGTGTAGGGGTGGGGGGAGGGAGCAGAGGGAGGAAGAGGGAAGGAGAGAGAGGGGGAGAGAACACAGGTCTGTTCACCCCCATACAAAGCACCCATCCCTTCATGGGGGTTCCATGTCATGACCTCATCCAAACCTAAACACCTCCCAAAGGTCCCCCCTCCAATACCATCACCTCAGAGATCACGTGTTCAACATGAGTGTGGTAGGGACACCAGTGTAGGGTCTGTAGCACAAGGTACTAGGAGAAAGCAGGAGGTACCCGTCTGGGCAGAGACACAGTGGGCATAGCCTCCCAAGTTCAGGCCACAGTACAATCTAGAGGCCGGTCAACCGCGCAGCCAACTTCCTTCCTCTCCAGCCAGTGGAGGGTCTGGAAGCCTTGGAGGCCTTGGCTCCAGCCAAGGGGTAGCTTTGTATGCCCACTAATTCTCCAGGTTTCTCCCGAGTGGGCTAATTCCCGGAATATTCACCCAATTTGGCCAGTGCTCTTAATTGGAACCTAAATGCTACTTGAGCGATCATTAAGTACGGTTCCAAGGGGCACCCCGCGGAGCCTGGGCATGGAGGGCATCCAGGCCAGGAAGGGGCGGCCCCCCCCCACCAGGCCCCTGAAAAGTGGCAAATGGGCAGCAAACCTCAGCAATTATGCAAATCCGAGTCTGCATCTCATTTCCTCCTCTGCAGTTTGTGGGAATCTGCTGGCACCTCCCTCTTAATGAGTGTTAGTTACTCCTGGAGATGATGACTTCCCAGCAGCCCTTTATTCTTTCCTTCCTTTAAAAAGAGTACCTATAACCACATAACATATAAGTTGATTGTTTAAGTATATGGGTGTGTACATACACACACACACACACACACACCCCGTCCAGCAGAAGTAAGGCCTGCTTGAGTGTGGTTGGTAGGGTAATAAATAATACAGGTGTAATAATTTATAGTTTTAATTTGAACATTTCAAATTAAAACTGAAATGTCATATGGTGTGCTTGAGTGTGATGTTGTGTTATAGAGTTACATGCTTATGATTTTGTAATAAAAGAGCTTGTAATAAAAAGAGGTGTTATTTGTGCCAGACTCTCTCTCTCTCTCTCTCTTTCTGTCTACCTATCTTATCTATATAAAATATGATATAAAAATATATATACATATATATTTCTACAGAAAGCTTTCAAAACTTTCTCTCACCTGGGAGTTAGGATTGTACCGACACCCCTCTGGTGAAGGGGGCGGGGGGGAAGGGAAGGGATGTAGGGACGAGCAGAGAGATGGCCTCCTGCAAGCTCCAGTTCACTCGGTCTCTTCGGTTCACCCTCCGCCCAACTCAGGCCCGGGTCGGGGCCCTGCACCAGGGACCCCTTCCAGGGCCTGCAGCCCACACTGATCTCCTCTGAATCCCTTCCCCATGGCCTGTGCCAACGCATCACAGGCTTGTTAGAAGAGAGCCCCAGGTCCTGGCCAAGCGTCCCCATGGAGGGAGCCCCAGTCACCCGCACTCCGGGGCTCCCTCTGCCCCTTCACTCACTCCTGTCGGGCTGGCGAACTTGGGAGAAGGGAAGGGCCTGCACACAGCAAGCCTGCCCGGCGGCAGGACGCATGTGTTCCGGTCTGTGCTCTGCCAGAGGCGAGGACTGGGGAGGGGCAGTTCCCAGGGACGGAGGTGGGGGCGGGGCCTGCAGTCCTAAAGCCCGACCCACCACTGTGGCCGGCAAATGCCCCAAAGCCAAGTCTTAGTTCCGAGTCAGTTCTCCTGGCGATGACAGTGACCTCCATTTGTCTTCCTCCCACGTCTTTCCCTGTCGGTGGAGACCCACCTGGGGATGGAAGGAAAAGGATCCCCTGCAAGTTAAACCCCACAAGTACCACCTTGGATGACCTGTGGTCATCTCATACGTGGAAACCCAAGCTTCTCCGCATGAACAAGAGGTGCTCAACACACGCTGGCTGAATGGCGAGTGCCTCGACGATGGAAGGCAGCTTCCCGGATCCCCCGAGGGGCCCCCCAGTCACGGGCAGTCTCAGCCAACTCTTGGCAACCGACATCAACCGGGATTGTCTGCCCTCTGAGCTGTGGCCGCTCTAGACATTAAAAGTCCTGGCGTCTCTAATGCACTTTGGCAATATCGTCTGTAACACACATTATGATCAAAGGATTCTCTCTGGCCCATCCTCTCTCGTTAGCTCCGAGCTTATCGAACGCACAGTTAGGCGCAACAGAAGTCTGGTGACGACGTGTCCCCCAAAGCAGCCATTGCTGATTTTGTTAAGAGGGATAGGGTGAGAAGACAGTGGTCCTGGCAATCGAGGCAGCCAAGCTCTGGTTTTGGCTTTTCCCCTTCTGGGCCTGTTTCCTTACTCATAAAGGGAGAGAATAGCATGAAAGGGATCGGGGAAAGCATTTAGGTGTCACGGTGCGAACCCATCCCGATGGCTTGGCTGTGGCTGCCGTGATGCTGTATCAAAAATGGCCTCGTGCCAGTCTCCGGGAGCCTCAGGAAGAAAAGTGCGGTGATTGATTAGTGATGTCTGCCACGGAAACAAGGTGAATGGTGTTCTGCGTGCAAAGCACTTGCATCCCAGGGCCAACGAGCTCAGTGACACCTGGATTCAGGACCGAGCAGCAGGGTGGTCCCGTTGTTAAGAGCACAGACTGCTGGATCCCAGTCCCCGCGCTGATGTCGACCTCGGGCAAGTCTGGCACCCTCTCTGTGTCTCAGTGTCCTCTGCTGTGAGTGCAGACAGTGACAGTGCCGGCTTTACGGGGATGTTGTGAGGATTAAATGAGATAATCTGAGAGGATGTGGGAATAGAGCCTAGCCCTGAGTGAGTGCTGCATCTGTGTCAGCTGTAAATGAGTGATAAAACAAAAAGTTTAGGATTCAACGATGGTGAAGATAAGACCTGTCATGCCTCAAACACTGCAGATGAAAAAGGTTGGTGTCAGAAGGGCATGCACATATGCATTAAGTCCATATATACACATTATATCCACATGTATACATAATATCCACATGTGTCTAAATGCCTGGAGAGATCAAGGGAAATGCTCAAAACGTTAACCGCGATTGTATCTGGGCGGTTAGAATTTAGAGTTAATTTACAATCAGTACGCATCATCCAACAGGCACACACACAAGGCCTCACACCCCCTCTCAGAAGGAAAGAGGCAGAAGTCTCTGGTGTTGAAAGTGGTCTCCCCACCCTCACTGCGATCGGGCCCAAACAAAAACGGTACCTCAGGGGCTACGCTGGGCCTGGCCGTTAACCCAGCAGAATCTGTTGCTTATTTCCCGTGACAGTCTCCTGATGTGAGAGCCCTCCCGACAAAACCTCTAAAATCATGTGATTTCTAAAGTGTAGGCACCCTGCACGCCACCCAGCCACGCGGCTCAGGCCCAAATATAAGCCATCCGTGGGACATCAGAGTAGGTGTAGAGGTCCCCCTCAATGCAAGAGTAATTAACTAGTCTTCGAAGTAATCAATTCTTCCTGGCCTTGGGCTCCTCAGGGCTGCACAGAGAGGATGGGAGACAAATGGGTTTTCAAGCCTTTTCTTTTTAAAGAAATGTTGTCATGTATAGAAATCGAAGAAGCAGTGGCTTTTAAAACAGAAAGCTACTGAGCATCCCAGACTATGGGTTTGAAAGTGGGGCGGGGGGGGGGAGATGCCAGTTTAGGAGGTTTTTCTGATCCAGGGGGGCTGCGTGGCTGAGGCCTCAGTGGTCACACCTGGAACGTGGAACAGCGGGAACTTTGCTCCCCTGGTGCACGCAGGCCCCCAGCTGACCTGCAGGATGGGGTGAGACGGTCATACTCTGGTGCTGGAACTGTGGGGCCATACTGCTTTTCTTCAGCGACACCCCGAACTCCTGGGAGTGGGCGGAGGAGCTTGTGTATCAGGGCACGGCCCATGAGTACTACCGCGAAATTGCTCGACACATTTTCAAGGATCTCATCGAAAGAAAACCTTTATCGTGAAATAGAACCTATTCACACAACGCTGCAAAAAGAGTACAGAGAGGTTCCCTGTATCCATATGAAGCGTCTCCCAAAGACGGCATCTTCGGAACTGCAGCACAAAGCCAAGTAGTTGACACTGTCAACCACTTACCACCTTCAGGCTCGCCAGCGTTCCCCCTCTCTTTTTTGTCTTTGACGCTGGGGTAGGTCTTCATTCCACAACATTCTATCACGTGGATAAGCCCTCAGTGTGGGCCCAGGATGGCACCTTCCAGGGCAGGCAGGGAACAGAGAAGCCGAACAACGTCAGGTAGCCCTCGGCCTGAAGGGCGGCAGGTGGCCCCTCTGGGGACGCACAGGTCCTGAGCACCAAGGCCGAAGGGCCCAGGAAAACCTGCCTATGAGGAAATCGTCCCTGTGCCCCGCTGGGGACTGCAGGGCCCTTCCCCTGCAGCCTGCTCCCCTCCATCACCCACGCAGAGCCTGGAAGAGCCGGCTCTACCAGGGTACCTGTCACGGCCCCTCACGACCAATTCCTTGATTCACGTTTGCCTTCTCCTGCCAAGCCAAAGCGCCCCCTGGCGGAGGGTTGAGGGGGGCTGAGGAGCACTTTCTTGCTCCATCGAGGGTGTTCTCAGGCACCTGGCCCCGTGAAGACATTCAGTGGTTAAAACTGATGAGACATTTTTAAAAGAAATCTTAGCACGTCGACCCATGTTTCTGGTAGTGCTGGAAAAGGGCTAATAACGGAATCGGGATGCCCGCTTAGAACATCCGATAGGTTTCAGCTCGTGAGCCAGCTGCCGTCGGTTGCCAGCTGCTGCCTGCAGCAATGTGTTGAGGAGGATTCTGAGGGTAAGACTGGTCTCAGTGAAGAGGTGCTGGGATCGATTAGTGACATCGGCCATGGGGGGTGATGTCTCGCAGACCACGTTTACTTACCGTCCGGGACAGAGTCCTGTAACAGCAGGAAGGTGAGGCTGAGCGATCGGAGGGACGTGCCCGGGGTCCAATGGAACACTGGAGGCAGCGGGGAGAACAGGACACAGGTATTTTCTGACCCATCAGCGTTGCTTTTCCTAGAGCTCAGATTACAGCAGTGCCTGCAGAGCGTTCTTCGCAGAAACTGTGGCTCCGTCACCTGAGTTTGGATGTCATCACAATCCTCTGAGCTAAGTCCGGGGGCCAGGAGGTCAGCATTGGCCATGCTGGTGGAGACAGAATCACTTAGGCTTCCTGGGCGACAGCCAGGCCTGTGAGACCTTTACGTGCATGCGCTCCGCTGGTCTACACAACCAATGGAAACATGAACACTGGTAGCCCCGTTTTACAGGAGAGGTTGAGGCTGAGAGGCACCAACCTCGACAAAACTAATGCAAGTTAACAGATACAGAACCTTCACTGTACGCCAGCCACTAACAGGTGACTCACAGGCATTTCTTCCTTGATCATTTATCACCCCCACTTTACAGATGAGGCAACCGAGGCACAAAGAGATTGAGGAAGAAAGAAATGTATAACGGCACCCTCCCACCACCAAAAAAAAAGAGGTCAGCTTGTCCAAAGTCACAAAACCAGTAAGGTGACGGACCCAGGTCTGGGGACTCCCAGCCTGTGATATCCAGTCTATTTCTTGCTTCCCAGGGTGGGCAGGGCTCGCTCCTGAGCTGAGGTCCTCCCGTATTCCTGTGAACTAAACACGTCAGGACGGAGGAGGAGAGCTTTTCGGCCCCTGTATGCTGGACAGCTCGCTTAGGTTCATTTTTTTTTAAAGGTGATTTTTTTCTGGGAGAAAACCCAGCAGAATCTGAAGAAATCTGTCTTTCTCGGTGAAAAGGACTGGGTGGAACCTGATCCACTGCCGTTGAGGTCACCGGAAAGAGAAACCAGGGGCTTCACATGTTAAGTGAAATAAGCCAGGCAGAAAGACAGATACCATATGGTATCACTGGTATGCGGAACCTTGGAAAAAAAAAGCCAGTTTTGTAGGAACAGGGCTCAAGGGCTGGGAGGAGGGCAAACGGGGTGATGGAGGTCAAAGGGTACACATTTTCGGTTAGAAGAAGCAGTTCTGAGGCTCTCACGTGCTGCATGGTGACTGCAGGTAATAATAACAAGGCATCTTCTGCACTCTCACCGCACACACGCACACGTCTGCACACACACAGTTAACTATGTGGGGATGCATGCGTCAGTGATCCTGACCTTGGTAACCCTTCCACAATGTATAAGTGTATCAAATCGTTACTCTGTACACTTCAAATGTAGATGATTGCATTTGCCAGTTACCACTCAGTAACGTTTATAAATTGTTTCAAAGGAGAAAGCCAGCTGTCCTTATTGACCTTAACATTGGAGACTGTGCATCATTCCTTAGCCAGCAGGTTCTGGTCCTCGCCCTCACCCCAGCACACGGCCCATCGAGGGGTCTGGGCATTTTAGGACTTTGATAGCCTAGTTTGGGGTGTGTGCAAATGGCCTTTTACAACCAACCCACTTAGAGGTCATGATGAGCCCTACGGCACAACTGATCCGACTCCTCCTGCAGAGCCAGCATCTGTTTCATTTAATTTCTGCCAGATTATCAACTCCACGAAGGCAGAGACGGCGGACGCCCACATGCCCGCTGCCCAGCAGAGGGCTCTGCACAGAGCAGGCTCTGGAAGGCCAGCTTCCAGAGGAGTGAAACCGGCCCTCCCCCCGGCAGACAGGCAGAGTGCCTAAGAGGCACTCTGAGGACAGTGCCTAAGTCAGAATTTGCCCAAACGAAGCTCCGATGGGTAGGTCGTCAACGTTGTCATTGGTGGTGATAATTCCAGTGACAATGAGGACCTCCCGCTTGGCTCTTCACGTACATAACCCCTGCCCCCCACCCCAACCTAACAACACGAGGGAAACGAACCCCGTCCTGGCCACCCTGGCCGATGGCCCCTCGAAGCAGCGGCACCCCAGTGCTCAGCGTTCCGTCCTCCCAACAGTCACTCCACAGTGCAACGAAACAAGCCTCCTCTCAGGTTTGTTATGACTATTAGGAACTGTTAATTAGCATGTTGTGGAAGCAGTAGTCACGTCCCCCGTTTTCACAGTGCTAATTACTCTTGGCTTTGCTGCTGGCAGAAAAAAAAAAAAAAAGGCCCACTAACTATTGTTCCAGGGGGTTCTTTATTTACCTTATTGTACTATCTTCCTTACCTTACAACGATTTACTCTGAGCTGCTTATCATTTAAACAGACAGTGGAGGAGAAGGCCCTTTCTCACCGAAGAATGTGGTTTCCTCTTTCCTGACGGGAGCCCAGGCCACTGCCAGGCTGGTCCGGGCCCTGCACGTGTGCATCAGGCTCTGTCCAGGTTTTGGCCAAAGGTTTTGGTCATAAGGCAAGTCCGATGGTGCCAGCAAGAGCGCCTTCCATCTGGTCATTTCCTGAGACTTGGACTGCGGGTTCATCCGTGATGAGGTGAGGTCATTGCGCACGGACGGGACAGCAGCAAGGCCAGGCACGGGGCTCCGGAGCCAGACCGCCCTGGGCAGCTGCGGCCTCGCTGGTGCCGGTGTCGGGGCTGTGGCCACTTTGGGGACAGGTAGTGACTAAAATACTGATCCCGCTGTTGTTAGTATCACCGTGGGAATATGGCCATGTTCATGCCACCTGGACATGGGGCCCGTTTAGGGCCCTGGTCCGGGCCATGACGGTGCCCATGGCTGGCGGCGCCACTCCTGACACCGCAGAATCAGACAGTCATCAACTCTCAGGCACGGTGAAGTCCCATCAGGTGACTTCCCCAGTGCCATGGTTCTACAGACGGGGAAAGCGAGGCCGAGAGAGCAGATGCAACCTGCTTGAGGTCACGCAGCAGCACCAGAAGTGCTCGCCCCACAAACCACAAGACAGCCTCTCTGTGTCTAGCAGGCTCCTGGGATCCACTCCAACCACGCAGCTTACGGGGGGGAGGGGTTGGGGTGGGCGGGGCCTGCGGAGGTGCCCTGATCCTCTCATTTGCTTCTCTCCATAATGCAGTGACCAGGAGGGAAAGTTGGGAACCCAGCTTGTATTTTCTACTCCGGGTACCAGACCTTGGTTTTGTTTCAGGGAACTGACTTCATTCACCCCGTTTTTGGTCTCTGTAGTTGGGTCAAAATTGACCCTGCTCTTCGCCCCGTCAGTAGGCACCTGACCCAGGCTGGGTTATCAGCATATTCCAACCCCTTGGCCGTAAGGGAGCTGAGACCGACCCTGGGACTCTGGTTGGAGCTGCTGGATAAGCATCTCCATTATCCTACCACCGAAGCTGAGTCAGTTCACATTAGCCAGGGGCAGCTGCCGGGGGGGGGGGGGGGACCCCAGGAGACAGCCTGCCTAAACCCAGCATCAGCACCGAGGGCAGCAGGGCTGAGAACTGAGGAGAGAGACAGATTTCAGCCACACTGTTGAGCCTTCCTGGTGCCAGTGACAACCTTGACGCCTCGGGTCTGGGACCTAAGTAGAGCTTTGTTCTGTTTTTCTTGGTTAAACAAGCTTAGAAAGTACATGGGCTGCTACTAAAGAAGTCCTCATTCTCACCACTGCAGCGACTCGTTATTACCCGTTGGTGTCTATTAGTGTAGGTCACATAGGTCTGTCTGACCCTGACGATGGGCTCCTTCCCCTGGTCCCAGCCTCCCCTGCGTCCTGGCCAGAGACCAGCCATCCTGCTTAAGCGCACTGCAGTTCAGCTCACTCTTCTCCCTCCCACGTCTGGAATCCACCAAAGCGAAGCTGTCAAAGGCCGCAGGTCTCACAAGCCCATTCACTGAGTGAGCTCCATGGGACTCGGCGCATGGCGCTGTGTGCAGTTACAGAGGCGCGAACCTCTGTCTCGGAGCCATGGGTGCCGTTCTGATCTGGGCAGGCAGGCGGGCAGGGCGCAGCCGAGCTCCAGTGATACTCAGGCTGGCTCTTTGTCATCTCTGCGGCCCTGGTTCCTGCTGGCACAGCTGCGCACAGGAGGGGCTCAGCCAACGGTTTTGAACTGTGCTCCAGGGCTGAGCATTAAAAGTGACAACACAGCTCAGAAGCACGCGTGTTCCCTTCTCACCGGATGGGGCGATTCGCAGAATGCCATCGGAGCTGACGCTTCGTGGGGGTTTCGGCGGGGAGAGCTGGAGAAGGTGTGTCAGGGAGACCAAAGCGAGTGAGGAAAGGTGCAGGGAGAGAAATCCCCAGGCTCGCTGTTCCAGAACCGGAACAAAGGGAAACGACATTGGTTATTGGCTGATGGATCGATCGGCTCATTGCTGTTTTCATTCCCTCAATCGTGAACGCCCGAATGCATTGCTTAAGTCAACAAATATTACTCCAGGGTCCCAAGTAGTAATCCGTGACCCAGGCTAGTTGCTCAATGAGTGAATGAGCTTCTCCTTTGGGCCTGCCACAGTGCTACACGGCGGCGACACACGAACGGACAAAACAGACACGACAATGGCCCTTCATCACAGAGCCTACGTTCTAGCAGCTCATTCACAGCTATTTATCCGGCACCTGTTACGTGGCAGGTATTGCCGTAGGTGCTGGGGACAAGCAGTGAACCAGACAGACAAGCAAGGCCCCTGCCCTCCTGGTGCTGACAGGCAGGCGGCGGGAAAGGCCCCTCCCAGTGCGGTTGTCCTTCTGCGTCTCCTGCTCTTCGAGTGCCGGAGAGAATCGCTGCCCACTCTGGGTTCTTTCCAGGTGTGATAAATTGCTTGCTCATGGTTCTGTTTTCTACCTACTTCCCTCACAGCATAAAGAAGGTAAGTGCCTTCCTCCAAGGAAAACCCTAAAGAAAACCACGGTCCGCAGGCAACATGGAGTCAGCCAAGAGGAAGGCAGTACTTGGGTTCTGCTCAGATAGTGACATTTAGGGTCCCTCGTCAGTTTCTCATAAAACATACCATCGAAATGAAATTTTATCAAGGTTTACTTCTGTTGAATTTACTTTGAAAGAGTTTTTGTCTCTGAGGGCCATTCTGGAAAGCTGACCTTTGAACGAAGAACAGAAATCTATCGGCAAGGAGGATGATCAGGTCCTGCAGCCCTCCTGCCTCCCACCTCGTGGCAGTTCAGCGAGCAGCTCGGCATCATTCAGGAGGAAAGGGCACCACACAGGTTCAGAAACAGTACTGCCCTGGCCAGAGTAGCCTGCCCCTCTACCAGGGACAGTGCTGCCCTCTGGATCTTCCGAGCCAGTGGGAGGCTCTGCTGCACACCCGGGAGACCCGGGACAAGGGACCAGAACTGTTAGACCCTCACAAGGCAACGGACCCTAGAAAATACTTCAGGTCTCCAGGCCTCCAGATTTGCCTGGGCTGAGGTAACCACAGTGAGTATGCTGTCAGCCAGCCCCTCCTCCAGATCCTTCCATCTGAGACGTACGGAGCAATTAGGTGTTTCAGGCACTGAGCTGGGTGTTGAGGAGGCAAGGATGGTCAAGACAGGATCCCCATCCTGAAGCAGGAGAAAAGAGGACAAAGGAAATTCCATCCATGCATGCATGCACCCATCCATCCATTCATGTACTCATCCATCCATCCACCATCCATCCATCTATCCATTCATCCACATCCATCCACCATCTATCTGTCCATCCATTCATCCACCATCTATCTACTACTCATCCACCCATCCAACCATCCATTCATTCACCATACATCTACCATCCATCCATCCATCTATGCATCCGTCCATCCATCATCCATCCATCCTCCCATCTACCATCCATCCACCAATCCATCTACCATTCGTGCATCTATCCATGTACCATCCATTCACCTACCCATCCATCCAAAAATCAAGCACTAATTATAAATGGACACAGTAGGTACAGAAACCACCAGCTCCAGAATCTTGGAGCAAGTGCTTAGCCAGCACTCGGTACCTCCACAGGAGCATAAAGAAGGCCATAGGGGCATGACTTTGCCCCAGCTGCTGGAGGGTGCGCACCCCTCAGAGATTTCTCAGACACTCAGAATCATCATCCACAGAACTTTCCCTCACTCCCTGCCTCTGAACAGCATGTAAGACCCCAACTCCCACGGGCACCATGGAGTGTAAGTGTAGGTCATTCCCTAGGAAACGAAAAAACTGGACCCCGAGGGCTCTGTTATTCCCAGAAGCCACTGGTCCTGGTAGCAGCTGGAACCCCAGGAGTCCAGGGAAGACAGACCCTTCCGTTTTCCTGAGGGCCGGCAGGAAGAGGAGCTCAGAGGGCTCCAGGCTACAGAGGGAGAAACAGAAAGCATGGCAAGAACAGCAGCCTTGGGATGGAGCCTGGGGATGGGGGCGCAGGCAGCCCCAGCAGGAAGGCCTGTGGGGCCCGGCCAGGTGGCCGAGGGGTTTAAAGAAGTAAAGTGATGCGACCGATTCACATTTTTTCTTTGCAAATGGTAGGATGGGGTCAGAGTGGGAGAGACTTTAGTAGGTGGTTGTAACGATCCTGAGAAGAGAAGCAAACATCTGCAATTGTGGAGAGAAGAGGAGGAGGAAGAGGAACTGAAGGAAGGTTCTGGATGGCAGGGACGTGTCAAACTTGGCTCCCTCTCCCCCCAACTCATTCTCTGTGTGGCAGTTCAGAGGCCTCTTGCCCTGGAGCAGGACCAGTGTGCCTGGGGTCGCAGCTCTCCAGCACGGCACAGCATCTTTGGTGCCTTTCCCATCACCCCATCAGTTAGTTCCCCAGAAGCAAGGATTTCTGAAGCTGCAGCTCCCTGGGAGGCGGGGGAGGGGGGGGACCAATTTTCCTCTTGGGGCAGCTGGGTGTTTGCCGCAGCTCCAGTGCCCTCAGCTTGGTTCTGATCGACAAAACCCCAGCTTTGCAAGGCAGATGGGATATCTCCCACATCCTGCAGCTGTGCCTGCGTGCCTGATTCCAGAAAGGGCTTGTTTCTTTCTCCATTCCCACTGCACAGCCTTCCACCCAATGAACCAGCATCTACCTCCCTGGTCCTCAACCAGAAGGGCTCAGGGGCACACTTCCTACAGCAGAATCCCACAGGCTCACTCCAAACTCTGAGAATAGGCCTCCTGTCTGTTTGTAGAAATGCCAAAGCAGAGGCAAACAAACCCTCCTCAGGTGTGCACAGGAGTCCGCCCTGGGCTCGGCACACGTTTGCCCTGGGGCAGGCAGGTGTACAGGCCAACATGTCATGGTTCTGAGATGAAGAGAGGAAACTCCAGTTCTTCTGCTCTTTTGAATGCCCTATGCCTTTTGTTCGGCCACTTTGCCCCTTAATCTATTTAACCTGTTGATTTGAACTTCGCCCACATGGAAAAAGAAGGGGGCGTTGGAATGAAGATGTTGGAAGGTCTTTGAAGCATCCCCAAATGAGAAAACCACATCCCCTACTTCTGAGTCAAGCCCCAAGGCTTATGGAAGAGTCTGGGGGAACTCAAGGCCTTTTAAGTGATCACAGGGACACAAAAATGTGCCTCCACAGGAATGAAGGAAGACCGGCCAGAGAAGGCTCCTCCCCGTCTCGCTTCCACTTCCGACGCCAGCACCTAACGAGGCTGAGCTCCAGTTGCGGACGGAAGACATCCGCTCAAATATTTCTCACTTTGCACAATCCTGGACTTGAAATATGCCTCGACACAGGAATCTACGTCTTAGATCTCCATTTCTGGAACAGCGTGCAGGGAAAAGAACACAGCTTTTAGAGCTCAGACGGACCAAGCTTTGAACCCAGATTTGCCCCTCTCCTTGCTTTGGCTGTTTACCTCTCTGGGGCGGATTCCTTCTCTGTAAAATGTGGATCATATCCCCTATCTCAAGAGTTTTATTCACTTTTGTGAATAAAATTCAGTGTGTAAACCTTTCTGAGGGAAGAGTAAGATCTTAGCAAGCACACAGGTCCTGTGGCTTCAGGAAAGGCTCGGACATTTACCTGCCCCGACTTCCTCCTCTCACAAGCTCATCAGAAGTACATCGCGAGTCTCAGCTCAATCAGCAACCTGGTCAGAAAGCCAGGGAGAAGCTTCTCTGCCTCCCTGAATGAATGGCTCCAGGTTTATGATTTATTTGTTGATTAATTGGACGCTTGGAGACAATTCCATTTCAATTACCTTATTGGCAAGGCAAGAGACACAAGGGCTGCCAACGTCAATACATTAAGACTGAGTGCGCTGGGGCGGCAGCCAGGGTGCTCGGCGGTGCTGTGTCACTGTGCCATGGCCCACGGCAGCTTAGAAAGCATTTTCAAAGCGTGATTGCTTCCTCCTCTCCGCTCCTGGGGGGAGAAGGTTCCTACACGTCGCAGCCAAGCAAGGCTGGCATGGAGGTGGCGGCCTTGGGACCCCCATCCCGCCAGACTCTCGGCCAAGGTTCTCCCTGTTGGAAGCACTCTGGAGATAACACTGGGTCCGACGGAGCAACCCAGGGTAATCTCCCCAAGTCAAGGTCCTTAACCACATCAGCGAAGTCTCTTTCAGTAAGGCGGCGCATTCAAGAGGTTCCAGGGATTGGGGCATAGATGTCTTTGGGGGGCCATTACTCTGCCTATCATGCCACTGGTAGGATTTACAGCTGCCTCCCAAATGTTCCCCTTCTTCTGCCTTTGCTGTCAGACAGAGCCTTTTACAGTTTAATGAAGTCACATCATCCCTCTGCTCAGCCCCACCCAAGATTTCTTACCTCCCTTGAGTCCAAGTCCTTACAACGGCCTGTGAACAGGTCAACAGATGATCGATGGTATTGTTCAGGCTGGAAACTTTTCAGGGTAAAAGTAGAAACCATGAACCATTATGCTGGTATTTTGAGCTTAAGCTGGGACCGTGCTGGTCAAACCGGATGGGCCATATCCTTGCCGGACACCTCATTCTTTCTCTAACCATGCGTCCTACCATGCTGCCTCCTATTCACTCCTCCACCACCTGCCTCCTTGCACACTGGGGAGCCCTGAGGTCTCCGGGTCCCGGGGCTTCGCCCCAGAGCCACAGAGCTCCACTCACGTCAAGTCTCTGCTTCAGCGTCATTCTCCGTGAGACCATCCCAGACCTCCCAATTTACAGCTGCAGCATTTGCTCCCGCCGTCCTCCCTGCCTACAACACTCTCTTCTGCACACTCACTACCTTCTCACCCACTCTTAAGTGTGCTTGATGCACCTGTGCCCTGACCTCTCCTACATGGCCGATCTCCTCTGCAAGAAAGTAAGCTCTTCGAAGTCAAGGATTTGGGTCTGTCTTAGTCTCTACACCCTCAGCACCTGGCACGCGCAGCTGGTGTTCGGGAAATATGTGTTGAATGAATGAATGGAAGAGACGGGCTATGGCCATGCCTCTCCAAGGTCTGTAGCCTGAATCTGTTCTGGAAAACACTGCTCCTTCCTTGCCCTTGACCTTCCGGAACAACTGCCTCCTCTGTGGACAATTTCCCGGAGTAGCCTGCCTCGTCTATGGGATGTAACAGAGCCAACAACACCGGCTGCATGAGAACAGCTGGGCCATCGAGTCTCCAGGCTGCACTCCCACCGGATCTTCCACAAGTTTCACTCGTCGGAGGCTGCTCACCTAGCTGTGGTGGCTCCATGTTTCCGGTAAGTGGTTTCCTTCCCAGGCCACAGGTTGAGATCATTGCCAAGCTCAAGCTCGGGACTTACAATCACAGCGAGCCCCTTTTACAACTTATAAAGCCCAGTGCGAGCAAAGGAACTTGCTCTTAAAATCATTGGTGTTTCTCCTTTGTGGTGCACGAGTGGCTATTACCCGGGGTGAGGCTTTGGAAACCGGGACAGGTGGTGGGGATAATGGAAAGTGGCTGATAAGTAGCTTGCACGTCTCCTGCTGCTTCTGCCTGAAGCAGCCCTCTGATGTTTGGGTATTTGGATCTCCCATCTGGGGCTGCCTTGGGAGAACACGCCCGTAGCTGCGCTGATGTCTGCTGGTTAGCTCAGAGCCCGGCTGCCTGTATGGTGTCCACACCTGGGCCCTGTGGACAGTGGGCAGCCCCAGGGTGCAGCCCAAGCACCCAAAATGGCAAGAACCAGGGTGGGGCTGACCAGAAGAAGGAAATCCTATTCCTCTCCTGTGTTCCCTTTGAACATAAATGTCTTTCTCAAAACAACAGCGTGACCTGTTCCACATCATAAAAACCAAGCTGTGGCCCTGGCTGGTGTAGCTCAGTGGATTGAGCACGAGCCTGCAAACCAAATGATCGTGGTTCGGTTCCCAGTCAGGGCACATGCCTGGGTTGCAGGCCAATTCCCGGCAGGGGATGCATGAGAGGCAAACACACATTGATATTTCTCTCTCTCTCTCCTTCCCTTCCCCTCTAAAAGATTAAAAAAATATTAAAAAACAAACAACCCCGCCCCCCCCAAGATGTGTGTCTTCACACAGCACACCTGTTACTTGTTTGCTGTTGCAGGCCTCAGGGACTTTATGACCTGCGTGGAGACTGGGGGACCCAAATGAAGTGTAGGGAGCTGCAGGGAGAAAAGGGAGGAGACGTATCTAGCCTCAGACCGTGAGATGCTCTGGGCACACGGCCAGGACATGTGGCCCGGAAGAAGGGGGCGTGGCCTGGAAGCCTCACATTATGTACAAGAGCAGCTACCACTGCGTATAACGCGGTGAGAAAGGCCTTTGGGGTCTGAAGTGTGGCCCCTTGGGCCAGGCATGTCAGCATCACCTGGAGCCTGTTAGAAATGCAGCATCTGGATTCCCCGCCAGACTGGCAGAATCCCAAGCTGCAGCTTAATGAGATACCTGAGTGGTTCCGGTGCACCTGACGGTTTGAGAAGCACTGAGGCAGGTGCAATTTATCCTCAGTTCATGGGTGAGGGCGCTGAGGGAGGCTCAAGGGCTGAGGTGATGACTTGAACTCAGATACTCTGACCACGATTCTAACGTGCAACCGCTGGCAGAGGGAGCCGTTGAGTTGAGGCTGCAAAGGGCAGGTGTTCAGTGAAGGGCATTCTGGGTGGAGGGGACAGCCCGAGCCCCGGCAGGGCTGAGCACGGCCCTACGCTGCAGGGAGCAGGGAGCTGCCGGACTGGCTGGGGCTTGGGCTGCAGAGTGGGCAGGAGGGCGGTTCCATCTGGAGAGACCAGCAAGGGCCAGACCCCCAGAGAAGCCACTCAGCAGAGCTCCAATGGCCCAGGCTACACAGGCTATGCGTTGAGGCCTCACCTTGACTATCAAATGGATCCTGGGAGAACAGGAGGCACCCAACCCTCGGAGAGGAGCTCCTGGTGCTGAACCTTCCAGAACTCCTGCGCACTCCTGCAAGAAGGGCCATTGGGACATTGCGGAAGGAGCACCTTCCTGACCCCCAGGGCTCCTTGCTGCCGCCTACGGCTGTGCTGGCAGGGGCTGCCCTGATGCTGTGCATGAGGTCCCACTGTGAGAGCAGAATGCCCGCGTGGCACAGGCACAGAGTGGGAAAGAACTGGCCCCGGGGCAGCAACGTCCAGCTCAGGGCTCTGTATCTGAAACGAGCACCCTTTCCTCCTCCTTGGCTACGTTTCTCTGGGACGGGTCTCGATCTGCCCTCATCTCCACGCCAAGCGCCGGCTGCCAGGAACGCACACGAGCCTTCCGCAGCCACTCCGACTGCTCGATTACTCATGGCCGGTGCCGCGGGGCGGAAAGCCCCTTTGTCAGCAAGACTGGGAGCCGGAATCAGCACTGGCGGCGGCTGTGCAAGGACCGGTCCTGGGACACGCTCGAAGGGCAGGAGTTAGACTCTCAGACTCTCATCCTTGCAGAAGTGGTTTCTCAAGGCTGAACCACCCGCAGTGCTGCTGGGGCCCCGTTCTTGAAGAGGGGGCTCCATCGGCAACTGCCAGATGTCATGCAGTGACCCTTGGGCCAGCACAGTGAACAGGACAGGCAAAACAGGTCTGCTTCCATTTCTCCGCTCACTCAGAGACTACTGACAAAGGACACTGGGAAGCCACTGGCTGCGCCTTGGGGCGAAAGTTGCCACATTTTTTCACTTCCCAGCATTCTCCGAGTCTCAGGAATTTTTTCTCATGGTACCTACAGGCCAAAACAAATCACTAAATGTTTTGTTTGCTAAGTAGTTAAGGCCAAAGATTTAATCAGTATTTGTGCTCTAACAACTTAATGGCCAGTTGAAAGAAAATACTATTAACACATGGAAAATGAGCAATAGTTTTAGCTTGTCCTGAAATAATCACAAGCACATACATGAGGATGGTGCGTGCCTGTTGGTGGGCACCCCTTGGCCTTGAACTCCCACTGGACTCCGCCAACTTCGTTTCCTGTTCCTCTCTGACTGCGTTGGTATTTGCTTTTGATCAGAGGAACTGCCCAAACCCCAGCTTCGTAAAGAAGTGACATCATCAAAAAGCAGGTAGCAGAATCTAATGTGGAAACAGTGAATGACCTTGACTGAGTTAGTCATTCCCTCAGTGTCTGGACAGGTGTTCTGTTTTCTTTGAAAATGAAAAACAGCCCACAGTACCCCAGTGACCTCCCTGTGACAACACCCAGGGCGCCTTGGTGACAGTTTGGAGACCATGGCCGTGGAGCACTTGAAGAGCTCTCGCCATACCTGTAGCCACCCCACGAGGTAAGTTCCCCTGTTATCATCCCCCTTTTACAGGTGAAGAAGCTGGTACCTAACAAGGCGAAGACATATGCCCATGATCACCAGGCAGAGCCGGGACTCACACTCAGGCCAAGAGGAGGCAGAGCCCGTGCCCTTCAGCTCAGTCCAAGGACCCAGGTTCAAGTCCAGCCTCTGCTACTCACTAGCTGCGTGTCTTTGCTAGTTTTTCAACCCCATCAGGTCCTTAAGTCCACACCTGCTGTGTGTGTGCCTCAGGCAGCTGTTTTGCAAAGGGATGGTCTTTACAATGATGGATCAAAGATATGTAGGGAAGACTCAGCACTGACCAATGGGTAAAACCTTCTGGGACAGGAGGGAGAAAGTTGGAGGAGGAGAGAAGGGAGGGGTGAAGACAGACGAGCCCGGAGCAGGCCCCGGAGCGGCACTTTCGGAATGGGCCCCACCTGCCCAGCTGCGCTGGCTCGGGCACCTCGACCACATTTACCCGCAGCAGGTAATGCTTTTTAAATAACGGGGTTCAGAATGGATGGAAAAATGAGTGCTGCCTGATGAGGGCTCTTAGTAATAATTGCTCAAAAAAAAATACCACCCCCCCCAGCCTCTTTAATTACTCGCAAGGCTCCCTGTCTTTTCATTAGGCGTTTCCATTTGCTCGCGATGGCGTTGTGAAGTGTTTATTGGTG
This sequence comes from Anoura caudifer, assembly GCA_004027475.1. NCBI lineage: Eukaryota > Metazoa > Chordata > Mammalia > Chiroptera > Phyllostomidae > Anoura > Anoura caudifer. The sequence continues at coordinate 270,840 of PVKU01000495.1, forward strand.
CTCACGGCGCAGTTCTCCGGAGCCTCATTTCGGCAGGAGGGCTGTAGGGAAATTGTTAAGAAATAAATTTCCAATGCAACCATACATCACAAAGGAAAGCGAACAGAACAATAGCCAGGGCCTTCTCCCCGGCTAATGAGGCTGTCACTTTGGGGAGCCTTGGAATCCACTCGGCCTGAGCATCCGTGTTGCCCCTGGGACCCAGGTTGGCATCAGAGAGTCTGCGCTCATGTGGAAGGGACCAGACCACCTAGGAGTGGAATGAAGATGAGGTTACAGACACCTGGGTCGCTTATTTACAGATCGGGAGGGACTGTTCTCCCCAGGGTCAGAGAAAGCATCAGCCCCTCTGGGCTCCGATTCTCAGGAAGAGGTTTGGACATTTGCACGGGTGCTTTCCAAAAGGAGCAAGTTTTGCAGAATCTGGCCACGAGAGCTGGTATGTTATCAAGAGCGTGGCCTGGGTTTGAGTCCTAGTTCTGCCGTTTTCTAGCTACGGGACCTCAGGCGGATCACAGGAACCTCTCGCTGCCTCTGTTGCCTCATTGGTGAGGTGGGGATTTTAGGAGTACACGTCCTAGGGTGGTTATGAGGGTTAACAAGTTAGAAGATGGGAAAGATACGTGGTCAGAATGCATGCAATATGTCAGTGAATAAACGCAAGCTCTCATGGTAAAGCAATAGCTCATGAGAAGGGCCAGAAGAGAGAGCCACGAAATCTCTCTGGGTCACCGCGGGGATGAAGAGAGCCTGCTCTCTCCTCCATCGCTTTGCTGCCCCCTGTGGCCGTTAAAGGCCCTAGACGTGTCCCGGGGCCTGGAGAACCCACGGTGACAGGGCCCCTCCCCCACGGCGCCCCTGTGCCCCAGAGCACCGGGCGGAAAATGGGCGGGGAGCTTTGTGGGCAGCGTCGGGACTCCTGGTGAGGCCACTCTCCATCTGTCACCTGGCAGGTACCTAAGAAAGGGACTTCCCAATCTTTACCTGCAGCCACCTGAACAAACAAGCGACCTCTGGGGGCTACTACAACCGCCTGAGGTGAGTCTAGAGGAAGACTTTATTTCGTGCTTAACTGTGGGCTACACATGCCTGTTTACCCACTGAAGCCTCATCAAGGATCTGCTGGTGCCCATTTGGCAGGCGAGGACATGGATGTTTAGAGGGGTTAAGGGGTTGGTTCAGGGTCAAAAACGTGCGAGGCCAGAGGCAGGAATCCAACCTGAGACTCTGAACCCCTGTGTCCTGAGCGCCAGGCTGGCTGTCACGCTCGGGTGCAGGTTCAAGGGCTCTGCCGGGCAATGTCACTGCACGGAGGGGGCTTCGAACACAGGAAGCTAAGCGTCCGGACATTGGAAGGCTATGGGGCCTGGTCGAGTTAAAGGCAATCTGGGGGCAGTTTACTAAAATGCAGGTTCCTGGGCCCACCTTGGATGCCCTTGGTCTGCATCTCTGGGAGTGGGCCCCAGGAACCTGCATTTTAGCAGGCACCCAGATGATCCTGAGAGTCGCTGAGCTGAGCCTGTCAGCATTTCCCAACTCAGTTCAGAATTATTTCACCAAATAGTTCAGCAGGAGGGGCCTGGAACCCTGCAGCACTGACTCGGGAGGCCCTGGGTTCAAGTCCAAGGCCTGTTTTGTTCCCCTCTGCACCTGCGTCCCCTCTGCCCAGATGGGTTGAGCATGAAAGGAAGAAAAAACATTTCGGGGAAAATCCACTGTTTTATAAAAATACCAAATGAGACACATAGGGAAGAAGCACCATGTCATTTGGTTTGATGTCCTCGCCTGTGTTTGACGGTTTACATGGGGTTTGTAGGACACTTGTCACCGTGTGAGCAGTGGTCACAGCACAGCCTTTGGGGTCAATGGCAGGGCCTGACTTTGCTGCTACACATACCCACCAAGTGACCATGGACCGGTCATTTCAACAATTTCCACCCCACAGGGTTGCTCTCAGATTCAGTGTGTTCACCTAGGTCTGAGGTTCTCACACCTGAGTGTCATCAAGGTGACCTGGAGGGCAGGTTTGACACCAATTCCAGGTTCCCGCCCCCCCAAGAGTTTCTGACCTGCCAGGGCTGGGCCGGGCCTGAGAATCTGCATTTCCACACAGGCCCAGGTGACTGGCTACTGCTGGCCTGGGGACCTCACTTGGGGAACTGCAAAAGCAGCAGACAGTTAAGGCGGTGTCCCACCCGTAAGCGTGGCAGTCATCGCTGCACAAGCGTTCACGGCTTCTGCTGCTGTTCCGCGTGGGGGCTCCATAATCCTCGCAGGCTCACAGCTGCTTCATTTATTCCCACGCTTTCCCAGTGAGCATTTATTACTCGTTCAGTCATGATTCAGAATTCCAGGGTGCGGACCACTACGCGCCCAGGTCCCCTTTCAGCAGCACCCTGGGAGCGGAACGGAGGACAGGAGAGGTGGGTGGAGCCAGTGCAGTCGGTTTAGCGGCATCCCACCGGCAGCCCGTGGGCTGCATGCAGCCCTGGATGGCTGTGAATGTGGCCCAACACAAAACTGTAAATTTACTTAAAACAATATGAACTTTTTTTTTTGGTGATTGCATGTTGCAATGTATTTAATGTGTGGCCCAGAGACGCCACAAGGCTGGACGGCCCTGGTTCAGATCTTCCCAGGCAAGTGTCTTCTGCCCAGCGGTCACCCAGCGGTTGTGACAGCAGTTCCTGGTTTGGCCCTAGTGGCTGTGAAAGGGGGCGGTCTGGTAGTTCTTGACATCTTCTGCCGTGGTGCAGACCCCTAGCCAGACCCCCAAGCAGCTTGAAGCTCGGCACAGCAGGGCCCAGCCCAGGCTGCATCCACAGAACAGTCATCAGGAAGGGTGACTACGGACAGGACTGCGGCTGATGGCTCGGGAGGGGTGGTGCTGGAGGATCCTGGGATGGGACATGCTGAGGATGCTGAGGTGCTAGGAACACATCTGCCAGGGGACACTCCCTCCTGGCAGGAAGCAGGGACACCCTGGTGACGAGACCCTTCACCACCTGCATGGACCCCGCATGTGCTCTGGTTCTCTGGGTTGTTCCGCAGGGTGTGCAGCTGCTTCTCCCAAGCACCAGCTGTCCCTGCCCAGCTGGGCGCTGCTTCCTCAGAAGGCCGACTCCCTCCACAAGGGCTGGTCCCAGAACCCGTGAGTGCCCCGCCCCCTGGGAACCAAACCGTCGTAGGCCTCGTTCACGAAGCTGACGGCAGGCGTGGTGCCCCTGGCATTCAGATGCGGTGAGCCCCCGGTGCCCACCGTGACTGCCCAGACACACAGACTGCCGCCACAGCTGCAGACACTCAGACCACCCGAGGGGACTGAAGCCAAAAGAGCACAGGGCTGAGGGCCACCTGCAGACCCCACGTGGATCTGTTCGTCGGCTCTGAACCTGCCCCGTCCCCTCCCTCAATGAGCAGGTGATTCCTGGGGCCTCACTGCTCAGAGCAGCCCGGGACCAGCAAGAGTGGCGTTACCAGAGGTTGTTAGAAATGCAGCTTCCTGGCCACCCTGCACCTGCTGAGTCGGGGCCTGCGTTTCACCAAGATCCCCAGGGGGTGTCAGTGTGCCCATTGCAGCGTAAAAAGCGCAGAGCTCAGGGACACCCTGGGGAAGGAATCTTGACTCCTCATGCTGGTGATTAATGCGAGTGACCCCCTGATGCTCTCCAAGCCTCCGTCTCCTCATCTGTCAAGTGGGGGCAATATAACACAGCTGTTAAGAGACTTCCTTCACTCCTGGGCCAAATATTACAGTGCCTCCTATGTGCCAGGCACCGAGAGGAACTGGAGATGCGATAGGAACAGAAGAAAAGATGGTCCTGCCCGCAGGCAACTTACGGGGAAATATTACAGGGAAATTGAAGAGTTTTTACACAAGCAAATGGCAACTGACACTTGAGGTAAATGCTACCAAGCAGAAGTACAGGGTGCCATCAAGAGCCTGCGGGAGGGGGTTCTAGTGAAGTGATGTCAACATGGACACATAGTAAAGTGTAGGCGGAGGTGAGGAGGCAGAAGAATGTGCCCTGCCCAGCAAGAAAGGGAGGGAGTGTGTATTAGTTATCTACAGCTGTGTAACAAATGACCTCCAAATTGCTCCCCATTGAGAATTAAAAAAAATTTTTGCTTTTTTGCAAACATCTCCTATGTGCCTGGTACTAACAGAGATTCAATAAATACTTTTGAATTCATTTTTCCATGTCCCCGGGCTTCTCGGCCCTTTTCTGGCTCCCAACTACACTTGGGGTGCTGGGGGTTGGGGCAACAGCACCGAGTTCTCCCAAACTTGACAGGGGAAGTAGAATTGAGGAAGCAAAGTGAGGAAGGAGAGAAGGGAGCTGGTGGAGTCATTGAAAAGCCAGACCATGGAAGAATTATAAGCAGAAAGCCGGGGTCCAGTGCAGCCCATTGCAGCTGAAAGGGCAGAGCAGGGAAGGGCAGAGCAGGGAAGCAGCAGCGCAGGGAAGGGGCAAGGAGAGGAGCTCAGCAGACCCGGCTGGGAAGCAGATTCATTTTAATGGACCATCTCTGCTCCAGAGACAAATGGGAACAGCAAGCAGAAACGATGGCTCCAGCAATAAATCAGCGCAAGTGTCGCCCAGGCACAAAACGGGGAAGAAGGAACCAGAGAGGCAATTGGTTTAATTTTTTTAGATTAATTGCGAGCAGTCAATAATATGACTCATTCGGGGACCCAGAGGCGTCTAAGCTATTCCGAGTAATCTACTTAGGTTGGTAATTATTGTTTGCATTCACGGAATTAGGGCCACAAAAAGGTGGTTTAGAGAAAGCCCCGCTGAGCCAGGGGACCGTAATCTCGGCTTTCCCACAGCACATCTGTGCCCTGGAGCAAGGCGGCAACCCTGCAGACAGAGGGAAAAACATCTTTGCCATCCTTTGCTCCGCGGCCGATTCACTGCCAACTCCAAAGAATTCACTTTTTCCCCCTGTCTTTTTTTTTTTTTTAATTCAAAAATTAGGGGATTTACAAAGTACATAAAAAAACAAAGAAGGAAATAATCATGCCTATTCTCACCACCCGGAATTAATCACTGTTAACTTCTTGCTCTGTGTGCTTTCTTTGTTTGTAGGTTTTGTTTTAAGAAAAATCACTTTGTTTTTGTAAAAACTGAAATGAGGGTTTTTTAAAAAAGATAAAATACACTCCCTTTAAAGAAAAATGAGTGCAGAACATGGCAAGGATGAACATGCAAAGACTACCACCCTGTTCGGTGCATGTCGTTGCCAACATCTTTGCAGGCTCGCAGGTGAGCAGAAACCCCCCCGGGGCAGGGGTTCTGTCTGCTCCACTTACGCCTGGACTCCCAGCGCCTGGAACAGTGTCAGGCAAACAGGGCCTGGCAAACAGGGCGCGCCAGCGGAACAGCTGTGCAAAGACTGGCTGAATGAGCAGACCGGCTCAGCCCCAGCAACGTTACAGGAAAACCGCTGTTCAGAAACACATGCCACGTTCGGTCACCACTTCCCACACCCTCCCTGTGATGCTCACCCCTGGGGCCACACGAGCCCCGGGGGGAAGGGCAGAGGTGGGTGCAGGGGACTGAGGGTGCGGGGCTGAGACGGGCAGACTGATGGACTGGGAGCGGTCTGCGCGGGGCCTTTTGCTCCAAGCAGCAGAGTCGGAAAGCTTGACTATTTCGGGCGCTTCCCCTGACGTGACGCACAGACGTAGGATAATGTTTGCGCACCACGCTGGCCTCAAACCGCTGAGGTTCTCTGGGCCACCCTGCCTGCTGCCCACGGAGGGCCCTGAGATCTTGGTGCACACGAAACCCCTTTGTGACCCTCTGTCACCACTGAATGGCTCTGATGGATGCATTTGAAGGCAAGGCTCCGATGAGGGTGTGACAGGGTCACTCAGGGGATGGCGTGGGTATAAACAGCAGGCAGGGGGACCTGGAGGTCAGGATTAGGGCTTCGTTGTAATAGCCCAGCCTCCGAGGACGTGACCTGCAGTGATGGGAGGTTAGTAGGGTCAGGAGGAAGACACAGAGATGTTTCAGTGATGTCCGGGGTTTGCCTCTACCTCACACAGGTGCGGGGACTCCGGTCGGGGATCCGGATTTGGATGGGGCAGGTGGGGCCAAGGGGTGATGGCGGTTGGGGCTGGGGAACAGGTTCGTGGGGTTCACTCTGCTAGGGTATCTTCTCTGCATGTTCGCCTCAAGGAAAAGTTAGAGAAACAGAGACAAACAAAGTCAAAGACAAAGTGAAATCACTTGTCCCTCCTTTTTTTTTTAATCATGAAAAGCCAAACTCTTGGGAAAGAATTCCAGCAATCCAGAAGTGAGGTTGTGAAAAGCATCCATCACTGCCCCCCCCCCCCCCCCCCCCCCCCCCCCCCCCCCCCCCCCCCCCCCCCCCCCCCCCCCCACACACACACTCACAGCCTCCCGCCCTCGGCAGCTGGCTTTCGGAGGCGGCTGGGCTGAGTCCTTCCAGCCGTTCTTCTACCCATGGGCAGATATCTATCTGGATGTATAATTTGGGGGAGGTGACATATTTTCCATGTTTATTTAAAGGAAATCAAAGTTCTGACCAAACAAAACTGGACCATGAATGAAGTTCTTCTTCAGGGTTTTAGCTCGCCTTTTATGTTAATTGGCTAGAATAGTATAACCTCTTCATGACCTGAGAATGCTACAATGGCTAGGATTTGTGAAGCACCTACCGTCGTTTGCTGTGTATAACACGCACCCACGGTTTTGTGCGCATTACACACGGGATTATCATACCCGTGGGATGTGATCATTATACCCGTGTACAATGCACATCCTTATTTTTCCCTCAAAAATTTGGGCAAAGAAGTGTGCATTATACATGGCAAAACACATGTTTTTTTTTCTTTGTAATTTCTTTTACTAACAACATCATGCTTGCCCTACAGCAAATGTATAATTTTATTTTACAAAAAATGAATCATCCCCTAGACACGGGCATAGATAGCCACTTGCTTATTTTTAAACTTAACTCTGTTTCCTGGTCACCCCTCCGTGACCATATAAACCAATCCTCACCATATTTCATAACCTCACACTATTCCAGAGTTTATGTACTACTATTTATTTATCCAGGGCAACCTGCTGATGGATTGATAGACAATTACGATTTCAATTTAGTCTTACAATCACCCATGCTGCGGCCGGCAGTCTCCCATACAAATCTCTGCAAAACCCGCTTAGTAGTTCGCAAATCCCAGAAATGTGTTGAAAATCTCAAGCAAGGTGCCTTTTGGAAAGGCTGTGCTGATTTGTGCTCTTGCTGTCAGAACAGAAATGTCATCTTCGGGGTAGATTCCCAACCACAACCCGACCCCGGCGATGGCCATGGCGGCGTTCAAGGCTCTCCAGCCAATTCACAGCCCTGAGTAGCTCAGTGCTTCCCTGACCCGGCCACTGTCACAACTGCCGCCCAGTCCCGGTTTCCCCGGACAGCTGACCAGAGCTGCGTGCAGCAAGAAGCACCTGCCTCTGAGTAGGGGACACAAGTAAAGGCAGGGGCCCACCCAGAACGGGCAAGGTCGCCTGATGCTCAACAGGTCAGGGGGCGTCCGAAGTCACTCAGTCTCCCCGGAGGCAACGATCGTGAAAAACATCTTCAAAAGTGAAGATGAGGCTGCAAGAGAAAAACGGGAAAGGTGCCTGAGGCCAGTGAGGGACAGTCTGTAAAAATGATAAGAAAAGCGAAGAGGCAAAATGGAAAGGGAGATCGCACGGGAAGTTAAGCAAAGAAAAATGTTGCAAGAACACGAGGCAGTAAAGGTCAGCCAAGGAAGATGGTTTTGTCAGAGCGAATGAGCAAAAGCAATTTACTGCCTGTGCAGGTAGAGGCCCTAAATTAAATTGATTCCTGGCCTCGATGATGAGGCTGGTTTCAGAAAGAGACGAGAATCTTTCAGGGTGAGAGAGGGAAACATGGACAGGGATCAGAGTCGCTGTTGACGTTGGACAACCAGGAAAGACACGCTGGGGACTTCAGAGGCGTTTCGGATCCAGCTGGGAATTGCGAGGGCAGCTCAGACTGAAACAGTGGGGCTACCAAGACTCGTCCCATCACCGGAGAGGCCCGTGGGGGTAAAAAAGGGAAACATGATAATAGTTGTTCTCTCCAAGTGACAGCAGGCACTGAGGGTGCCACGTCGCAAGAAGTGCCATCTTATGGCGGACCCTCTTGTCATGGTGCGAGGCGGCACAACAGCTGGAATCCAAACCCTGGGCTCTGCCCTGTCCCTTACTGGCTGGGTGGCTCAGGACATGCCCCTCAAACTCCCTGAGCTTTCACTGCCTCGTCTGCCCATGGGGAGGGCGGCCTGTGGACTCCGCCCCTCCTCCTCTTCCTCTTGTCCCTCCGGTCCCTTTGACTTCCTGGTTGCTTCTCAAACATGCCACAGGGCCTTTGCACTGGCCGCTTCCCCACCTGCAGTGTCTTTCTCTGCACCTGCAGGGCTCTTGCCCCTCTTTCTCATCTTTGCTCATTTGTCACCTTCTCAAAGAGGCCCACCCTGATCACTCTGTTTAAAACTGCACCCCCCATCTTCCATCCATGTTTTTTCCCCATAGTGCTCGTCACCTCCTAACAGGCCACTGACTAACATCTGCTTATTTATCTTACTGCCAAAATTCTCCCTCTAGAGGCTAAGCCCCACGAAGGCAACGGCTTCTGCTTGGCAGGTTCTCTGCCTGAACCCCAGCCTCTAGCACAGTTACCTGCCACATGGTATGCATTCGACATATTGTTTAGTGACTATGGTAATGGATCTTTACATTAATAACAATAACAATGAGAGTTATTTCATTAACTCGACCAAGATCTAGTGATTACCTACTATGTGGTACTCTGGACAGAACCCCTGAGACCAGCAGGCAGACAGCCACGTAACAGCACCCGTGCCATGTTGGGTGTGGGTTACTTGCGTGGCGATTGGGAGTAGACTGTAGCAACAGGCCCAGGTTCCCACGCTCCTGGAAATGGAGGGCACCCTCTTAAAGACGCAGACCTTCCTAGGTCCTGACTCCCACCTAGTCTTTGTAAGCCCTGTTGAGCACACCCTCCTCACAGGCACACCTGGGAATCCCGCTGTCTCCACCAGGCCTTCTCTGAGATAAAGGCAGAAAGGAAGGCGTGGAGGTTTGGCGATCTGGGAGTTCAATTACCCCCCAGTAGCATTCTCCCCCGGGGAAGGCCTTCCTGCACTTCTGGCTTGTGCTCAATGCCTGCAGCTTGAAAACCCAGGAGCAGCAGAGACCAAGCATTTCGGAGTCAGCTGAGCTCCACGCTGCATGGAAACCATGCCAGGGCCACATGAAAAGGAGAATCACATATAATTCAAAGAAAATTATTCTTGCAAGAGCCCATATTTGTGAACATCGTCAGCAATTATTCTTTTTATTACACAAAGGATATTGTGAACTACTGAGACCCTCCAAAAAAAAAAAAAAAAAAAGACGAACGTCCCCAAGGATACTGGCATGCTGGGGATGGGGGAATCTGGTCCATGTCACTTGAAAAGCAGATGACCGAGGGCCCTACAGCACGCTAAGGGGACTCCTAGGGCACACGGCCCACCTCGGTCTGAACGCAAACCTGGGGCCAGCAGACACCGGCGAAGGCGGCACGTACGGGGGATGAGAAACGTTTTCTCTACAAAGAAAGAGAATCGACTATTAGGAGGGGTGATTTGAGCAGCTGGGAGATAAGAACATAAAACACATCGAAAATGAGACTGGACAAGCAGCTGACTCCCCGGGGTATTTACTTCTTTGTGCTCAGCTCGGGAGTGGTGGCCAGCAGCTAATGCCACCGGCCTTTGGCGTCGTTCCCGGAGTTGCTGTGGGGGCGGGGCCCAGGCTCAGCAGAGGGGCGTCCGATCTCAATGGCTGCAGTCTGGGCCTCTGACCTGCTGGGCTGGGAAGCCAAGATCGTTCCTATGCTCTGAACCAAGGAGCAGGCTGAGAACTACTTTCTAGTGGGTGCCGTGGAAGGGTACCCACTCCGGAGTCAAAGGCTGGGATGGAGCCCTTGCTGGGCCAAGTCCATTTGTTCAGTCTGGGACAAAGTTCCCCTCTGGGCCTGAATTTCCACCTCCGTGTCGATCCCACAGGGACACTGTGCGGGCCACTGCAGCGGGTTAAACCGTGTACCCCCACCCCAAATTCCTGTCCAACCCAAACCGTAGAACCTTATATGGAATAAGGATCTTTGCAGATACAAGTAAAGTCAGGACAGAAGTGAGATCATGCTGGATTAGGATGGGACTAATTCAATGAGAGAGTCCTTGTAAGAGACAGAAGAGAGAGAGAGACACAGGAAGGGAGGCCAGATGAGATTGGGGTGTCCCTGCCACAAGCCAAGGAACACCAGGAGCCCCCAGAAGCCAGAAGAGGAGAGAAGGATCCTCCCCCAGAACCCCTGGAGGGAGCATGGCCCTGCCGACACCTTGGCTTTGTATTTCTGGCCTCCAGACCTGGGAGAGAATAAATTTCTGCTGCTTTGGGCCACCCAGTTTGTGACAGTTGATTAAGACAGCCCTCGGAGACGAATACAGCCACTTAGAAAACGCCCGTGACCCTGGGCAGCATGGGGCCTGAAGCACAGCTGCTGCTGTTCCTACTTCTGGCATTTAAATTTCCAGCTGCAAACAGCACCTCCCCTTGCATGAGACTCGTGCCCAAACGCCCCTGCTGCCACCACAGAGGAGTCACGTGCCAAGACTCCGGGAGTCGACCACAGCTCTCCACCGGCGCAGAAATGAACACCCACTGTGCGCCAGGCCAGAGCTTCTCGTGCCCTGGGAGAAGCCCACAGGCCCCGCCTCACCCTGCACTGTCCCCCTCCCTTGCCTCATCTTCCCCCACTCACTGGTGGCTGTTACACTGACCCCACAGGGGCTACGAGGCTTCAGAGGACGTCCCTCTCAAGGTCTTGTGCACACTGATCTGGGGGATGGACGGGCATGCTCTTCTTGTGACCCCGCCCCCACCCAGACTCCTCCCCCAGCTCATTCCCACTCATCTTTGCCTTAGCTGACACTTTCCCCGGGCTCCGTCGCCCCTGGCCGGTACTCCCCACTCTGTACAAAGGGTTCTCCTTCGTGGCTCTCCCACTTCGCACAAAGTTGTTATCTCTGTCTTTGTTTTTAAAACTCTCCGTGGCTAGGATGTACGATCCTTGAGAATAGAGACAGGTCTGTCTTACTCAATGCCACAGGCCTAGCATCGCCTACTGGAAAGCGTTTGTGCTTGGGGTAAATGTTTGTAGAGTGAATGAGTGAGTAGGTGAATGAATGAATGATTAAAGAGATGGATAAGATAAACTCGGGCCCAAGAATTCCACCTCCAGTGAGTGGAGGAGGGAGGCATGGCAGCGATGAGACGGTGATGCCGCAAGCCTGCGTGACTAAGGACAGCACGTACACCACAGACGCTCGGGAGAGAGGGCTCCTGCCTGGTCCGGCGATCAAGGAAGCTGCCTCTGGCTCGCTCAGTGGCACGGGGCCTCCCAGCTGGGTCTGGCCGGCTGAGCAGAAGGAAAGGCATTCCGGAGGGAGGGAGCGGCGTGGATAAAGGCGCAGGGAAGAGAGAGTGCCTGGAGGGAGCGCAGTGAGAACATTTCTTCCCCGGGGCAGAGCTCTCCTTTGAGGGGAGCTGGCAGGATCTGTGGCTGGTGCTAGGACTTCCACAAAACCGAGCAGAGACAGGCCTGCCGCGGACACAGCCATCCTCCAGGCTTGAGCGGGCTCTCTGTCCAGTCCCTTGCCTTCCCCAGGTACAGTTTGAAGACCAGGAGCCGAGGGGAAGGCTTGGGTGAGCTGGGGTAGCAGGGAGGCGGGAAGGGAAGGATGCAGGCCACCACTAAACGCCACCTACGGGGGGGCGGGGGCTGCGACTGAGCCTGGAGCCTCGGGCTTGGATGCCCGGAGCAGCCGGCTCAGAGACGTGCTCAGAGACATGCTACCGGCCAATGAATCTAGCGGCTGGATCCAGGATGGATTAGAGGAGGCGGCTGCAGACAGGGAGGTGATTGCAAAGGTCCAAGGGGAGGATTATCGGGGCCTGATTGCTGGGTGGCAGTGGGGATAGGAAAGGAGCAGAGAGATGTGAAAAGAGATTGGAAAGGGAAAAAAAACCTGCTCGACTGATTGCACACCCTGGAGTGGGGACAGAGACGAAGATGACTTGAAAGGATTCGCACTCAGGTGACGGGGACTCCGAGAGAATGCGGTGCAGCCTGGAGGAGGAACATCTGGCGAAATCTGCTCTCGTTAATTTAAACTTGTCACAACCATGACCTCCATGGTGGCTTTGGAACAGAGAACACTGCAGGGGAGGGTAAAAAGCCCCTATCGGTGCACACGCATGCACACGCACAACGTTTGTGTGCTCAATGTACATATGATACACATAATGCCTGCACACATATACACAACGTTTGTGCACACACACATCTGCTCTGGGCTCCAGGAAAAGCAGTGCACATTGGCACATGGAAGCTAATGTCTTACTTCAATAAACCCCTGGATCTGCTCCTAAAACGCTCCTGAGGAAGAAATCCAAAGCGTTCAGTGATTCGAGGGAAACGGCACTTCCTTTTATTTGCTGACCGCAGCTTGATTAAAGGCCTTCGGCGGAGCCACTGCCCTGCCAGTCTGGGAACACACTCAGCGTCCTGCTAAAGAGGGCAGATGGCTTCTGCGCACAGGGGCAGGGACCCTCACCTCGGCCGGGTCTCTGTGACGGAGCTTTTAAAATGAGATGAAGCTTCATTCCTCAGAAAGGCTTTTTAAATATTGACTTAGCCCGCAGGGAAAAGAAAATGAAGCTGTGATACTTTTAGCTCAATCAGAAAAACGGTTCCGACTGCACGTTTGCTGCAGAGCCCTTCAGAGTAAAGCAGAAATAACAGCCTGAGTCAGGCCCTGCACAGCTGAGAGGGTCCTCGGAGGGAAGTGCGCCCTTGAGATGGGAAACACCCATTACTGGTTTATCTGCCAGCCCCCGCACACCAAGCCGCGCATGCAGCCTCGTGGGTCCCCGCACCGGGCTTCCGACGAGCCTTGCGTCCAACTGCTGTGCCCTGAGTGGCGGCAACAGCGTCCTTTTCAGACCGCATCATTCTTTGATGCCCAGTGTCGCCTCCTCTTGTGAACTTGGCCAGCCTCCCTTCGGAAGGTAAAGTGCAGAGGCAAAGTGCATACCCTTCCCATCAGACAGGGAGCTCCCCAAAGGCTGCGATGGGGCCCCCCTGACACAGAGGCTGACGGACATCCAGAGCGACCCTCCTGCGTCTGGGGCCTTGTCTGTTGCTGCCCAGTTAAACACTGGCAGAGCGGCAGAATTAAACACCAGCCGGGGCACGGCTGGAAAGCAAGAGGGTCAAGGGCTCGCAGGGGTCATGGACAAGGGAGCCTGCGCTGTCCACAGGCCAGAATCCTCACCAGAGAGGAGTCAAAACCGGGCAAAGGATGCCAGGGCCGCCCTGCCCGCTGGGATGGTGAAAACCCAGGGCGGGGACTTCCAGATACGACATCTGACATCGAACCTCTCCAGGCCTCCGTTTCCCGCTCTGTGCAATGGTGCTTCTGCAGAGAGGAACCTGTGAGGCTGCAAGAGACCACGCAATGGTATGTCTGCCGTAGCACTTGGCGCGTTGCCAGCACTCGACAAATATCCCTGATTATTTTCACTGTCGTGGTGCAGCTGAAAGAAAAGAATTAGTGAAGGGATTCGTAGATTTAAACTAAGAGGTGGCTGGGAAGACATAATCATTTCCTCGAGTTTATATCCCAACGCCCCTCCCCAGTTCTCAGCGCCTCCCGCCTGGGCGGCGTGGTCACCGTCAGCTAACCTGCTGGCTCTGAAATTTAAATCTATCTTTAAGGCCAAAGCACACGCGTCTTGCTTCCAGAAAGCACACAAAGCAGTAATTTGGTAAATGCACCAAATACAAATGCTCTTACAACTGTATTCTGTGATAAAGCATCACAGATAGAACTTACTCACTAAAGAAGGAAAGGACAGTCATTTCTTGGGCAAATGTCATGTTGTCACATGTGTCACTGTGCAGGTGTGACCAGTGTCATGCCAGCCACATGCAGAAACTAAGCCAGTGGCTCCGAGAGGCTCTCTCTTCTGTGTTTAATTAAGGGTGAGTGTGGGTGATGTGCGGGGTTTCCGATGGTGTAGGGCGAGTTTCTGGGTTCGCCCAAGTTCCGGTCCTGACTCCGACAAGCTGAGTGACTGGGCATTCACTGGGACTCCCTGAGCCTCAGTTTTCGCATCTGCACCTTGGGGACTCCGACACCCAATAAGGTTCAGGCTCCGGCTTAAGCTCCGTCCTCTGCTCTCCTCCCATTTCCAGCCCCACCCCTCACCATACCTGTAACTGTTTCCAGTCTCAGCGGTACGCAGGGTATGCTGTTTCACCTGGGGTGCCCCGCCCACCACTACATCGTAGTGACTTCTATTTCACCTCCTCTGAGAAGCCTTCCTCACTACCCTCAAGCTGGGTGGGGTGCCTACTCTGCTCCCCTTACACCTGCTCTATGCCTCTCCCGCTGTGGCCAGCCGAATTCTGGAGCGGCTCACAAGCTTCCCGCCCTGGGGGTGCACACCCATATCATCGTCCCTGCCCTTCAGCGTATTTTCGATCTGCAGTTGGGAATCCACCAATATGGAGGGCTGCCTGTTTGCTTAGTTGTACACCGTTTTGTACAAGGGACTGGAGCAGCCCAGGGGTGTCCTGGAACCAATCCCCTGTGGATATGGGGGGACATCAGTATCATCGCTACTTTACATGTGGAGGAAGGAGGCAAGGGGTATAGCAGTCATGTGCTGAAGGGAGAGAGGACAGGACTGGAAGGCTGGTGGCCCAGGGTCAAGGCTCAGCAGTGTGACCTCATGTGTGGTCAAGCCACAAACTCTCTATGAGTCTCAGTTTTCTCATCTCCCAAAGGGGCGTGGTGCTCCTGCCATCCTACCCGGAGGCCCTGAAGGCAGAAGATCTCAGCCAGCACGTTGCAAACAAACGTGTTAAAGGGGGGGGGGTGTGGAAAGAGCAGCAGGGGTGGGGGAGGGTGTATCTGTGGGAAAAGCAGAGGCGGTTCGATGGGCAGAGGCTGGAGGAGAAGGTTTCTGGAAGAGCCCCATGTCACAGCGGGAGGACCTGTGGGCATAGGTCAGCTCCCTGGGCCATGGGGAGGCTCTGCTCTAAGGCGATGAGACTTAAGGAGAGGACTGCTCTGGGCACACTGCAGACCTTTAAGGGACGTTTTAGGAACTAGCAATTGAAAAGGATCAAGAAGGATAAATGGCCCACTGACACCGCCAACCAAGCAAAACAACCCTGGCCGCTGAACCCTCTGTTTTCCTCAAAACTTCCTTTAAACTCAGAATTTCAGTTTGAGGAGCAGGTGGGTCCTCATCTTGTGGCAAAAAGCGGCAAAGAAGAAATGCATCTGAGCCTCATCTGAGCCTCCTCTCCCCTCAGAGCATTGCCAAGTAGTAAAGCTGGGTGCGGGGGGGCTGTGAGAATCACCCCCTCCAACCCATTCCTACAGCTGTGGAAACCGAAGGCCAGAGAAGTCCGGGCACCATGTTATCGCCTGTCCTGGACGCCACCTAATGATTGCTCCATCAATGACGTTTCGCACAAACGGGATAATGGAGAGGACGCACACAGTGGACAGCCTGGACCGCAACAGGTCCCAGCCTCTCAGTGTCCACGCCTTCCCCAGGTGGGGTTCTGTGGTGTGCCCTTTCAGAGGCTCCAGAAAAACTCCCATTAAGCCACTACTCTGTGCCAAACACTTGGGGGCCAGGTCTGTGCAGGACAACAGTCCCGGGGCTGCACAGAAGCAGCCCATATCCTGGCAAAAAGCTAGGATTTGCAGCCAGACGGCACAGCTCTGACCTCCAGCTCCCCTAGCTGTGCATCCTGCACCTGGTAGCTTCTGAGCCTCAGTTTCTGCATCTATGGAATGGGGATGATATCAGAACCCACGTCAGAGGACTGCTGTCAGGAATAAATGATGAGATGCATACAAAGTGCTAACACAGGGCTGCCCAGGTCCAGATGTTAGGGCCGTTAATTGCTATTCCTCTAGGAGCCTCTAGAGGGCAGGGCACAGCATTCTCAATCAAGGTATTTAGAATAACCTTCTGAATTGTGTGGAAACTTTCTTCTGCATCCATTGGGCAACCTGGTAGTATTGCTACCCAAGAGTGAGAAAACCAAGACACACACACACTCCTCTCTTCCTCACAGGAAGAGCGAAGAGCAGGCATGGCACCCTTGCGTGGGATCAGCAGCTGCTCTTTCCTCGAGGACCTCCTAGACATTCATGAGAGAGGGGAAAGAGCCCGCACTAGGGGGCACAGGGGTGTCTGAAGTCACCGCAAACACGCCCCTCCCACAGTGGCCCTATGCCTTAATTAAGCCACATACATATGGGAGGTTCTGGAGGGCAGACCAGGTGGCCACGCTAACACACTGGCTGTCTAGGAATTTTCTTCCTTTCCTTGATTTTTTTTTTAAAAAAAATGGCCTCTCCAACACCACCAGTGAGAATTTCTGTCCAGTGGCAACTACCCAACTGATCGAGAATGAGCATCCGTTAACACTTCACCTGCTCCAAAGACAGTATTCCCCAGATGCCTCTTGAGAAGGAATTTGTGCATCAAGTGTCCAGCCCTGCGACCTGGGAGCTGGACTAGGTGGCAGGAACCAAATGGAACAGGTATGAGGGTGACCTGATGGCCCAGATCTGAACCCAAACCAGGAGTCTCCTCATCAGTCACTCCCTGGGGGCAAGACGAGGTCACGTGGATCAGAAGGAAAGAAGGAAGTAAAACGGATCTCACAAAACTTACTGCACAGTGTACGTGTCAGGATTCATGAATTAGCGCAGAAGCTCTCAACCTCGGCACTATTGACCTTTGGCGCTAATCTGTCCCCGTTGTGGTGGGATGTTGGTGGCATCCCTGGTCTCTACTCACCAGATGCCTTCGGCACCCTGCCCCTTCGTGCATGACAACCCAAACTGTCCTCAGACATTGCCAAGTGCCTCCTGGGAGACAAAATACCCCTAGTTGAGAGCCACTGAGTTAATACAAAATAATCACAGTGCCAGCTCCGTAATTGACAGCAATGAGCATTGAAATAATGATGCTGCAGAGAGCAGAGATAACCAGGTGTATGTGTCTATTAGGGAAGATTGCGGAAAGCCCCTTCTTCACCCCTACGCTTGGCCATGTGACTTGCTTGGGCCAACGGGATGCTGGCAAACACGGAACAGAGGCTTGAAAACGCTTGTGCAGTGAAGTGTGTCCCCTCTTGCACCCCCACTATTGCCATGAGAAGAAGCCCAAGCTGGCCCAGTGTGGGACAAGAGACACGTAGGGCAGAGCCTAGTAACCCCCGTCACCCCAGCAGACAGCCAGATGACCCACAGGCACAGCGCATGCTCGGTCAAGGTCAGAGTGGTCCAGCTGACCAGCCCAGACAGGTGAGCAGTGCACACCCACTGTCAGTTACATTTTGTGGTTGTTTGTTATACAGCGTGAGTGCATAAAATAACTGACACATGCGCATGTATGGGGGTGGTGGCACCTGTGTCACACGTAGACATCCTAATTCCCAGCACCACCAAGGCAGGGAGCACCTGGCTGCTCTTCACTGTGGTGATGAGGGAGTATGGGGGAGGGGCGGGAGGCATTCGTTCCGCAGCAGCTGCAGGTTGGTTTTCAGCAATGGACTGCGAGCGCTAGGGAACTGTTCCCCAGCCTGGTGCCCGGGCTGTCTCTGCCCCAGCTTCCTTGAGGCCCAGCTTCGGTTCTCTGGGTAGTAACAGGCGATTGAACACGGTCAGGTGCAGGTGCCAGGGAGGGCCTGGAGTGGCCTTTCACGAATTAAAGTGCAGCTTCCAGTGCGTGGTGCTCGGGCAGGTCCTGGGGTCCCTCAGAGCTCGGGTGACTGCGAAAGACCCCGTTTCCCAGGGCCTGGCTTTCCCTCTCTCCATGAGGGCCCCACTCCAACCTGCCCATCTGAAAGCAGCAAGTGCTCCTATGATGAGCACGGTGTGATTTAAGCATTGCTGGCATCCATCTGGGCCAACACAGCGTCCCTGTGGCCCACACGTGAGGCCAAAATCAGACACAAGAATTGTTGACACCCACAGATCGGCCCCGTGACAGCTTCTCCCTGAGCACCACCCTGGGCTCACCCAGGAAGTCACCAAAGCCTGGGGATCCTCGCCTCTGAAATGGTATCAGAACACTCTCTCCTTCTCCACTGCCGGTGCCACCAACACCGCGGACAAGGACACAGGTGACTCTCAGAGCCTCCTGCAGGTGTCCCCACCTCTGCCCCTCCAATCTCGTCTCTGTGCTTCAGCCATGCAACCTGGATGCCTTTCCCAAGCTCTGGCCCTTCAGTGGTTTCTGTTAGGCTTTTGGTTAAAGCTCAAACCCAGATCCTGGCCCCTGCGCCCTTCCTCACTTCATCCCGTGTTCTGCTCCCCCTTACTCATGGCCCGTTAGCCTTCTCATCTTGAATTCCCTGCCTCGTGCTCCTTCTAGACACGGAACGCTGCTGCCCGTGCCCCGGGCCTCCCCCGTGTTCATTGTCTACTGCTGCGTAACGAGTCCTTCCAAACCAAGGTGGCTTAAAGCAACCTTGATGATGTCATAGTGTCTCTGGGTTAGGAACTGGGCACAGGCTGCTTCATCCAAGTGAGCAGGTGACAGGGTGCCAGCAAGGCAGCAGCGGCAGTCCTTGGAACCTAATGCTGGGAGTGACAGCCTTCACCTTCACCATGGTCTATGGGTTAGAAGCAGGGCACAGGTGCTGGTCATGCTCAGGGGAAGGGGACTGCACGGGAGTGTGAACAGCAGGAGGTGGGGACGATGGAGAACCGTTTTAGAAGCTGCCTGCGACAGCTCCCACCCCCCTCACGGAAATCAACTGTGACTCCCAAGCCAAAACCTGGCCTTCAATTACACGTTAATCTCCTCAATAATTATTTATTAAAGGTCAGCTGTGTGCCAGGCACTGTTCTCGGTCCTGGGCCTACAGCAGACCAAAGCCCTACCCTCATGGAGCTTCCTTCCCATTGGGCAACGCAGGCAGTAAACAAATAAACATGAAAAATGCTGCCTGGCGACAACTGCTGTGGGGGTGAAGGAGACTGGACGGCTGGGGCAACCATGACACTGGGCACTCCTGGCAGGTGGGACAGCCCGTGCAATGGCCCTGAGGTGGAGCCAGCTTGGGGTTTGCAGGAAATAGCCAACAGGAGGTGGCGTGGTAAGCTCTAGCGTAGTGGGCGAGAGGGCGGGAGAAGGGGAGGAGGGGGTGACCTTAGCCTGTGGGCCATGGTAGGACTTTCACCTCTTCTCTGAGTGATGTGGGAGCCGCTGGGGGTTTTGCGTGGAGCAGGGACATGGTCTGATGTATAGTTTAAGAGACCCCTGTGGCTGGCCAGAGCAGAAGCAGGGAGAGCAGCTCAGAGACAGCTGCAGAACCCAGGAGAGACACGATGCCGGCTGGGACCAGAACGGCAACAATGGAGGTGGGGAGAAGCGGAAAAATTCTGCACATTCTCAACGAGCCTTCTCTTTGGTGGCACTTATTACAGCTGCAAATAAGTAGTTGACTGCAACACGCCATTGTTCATTGTCTGTTTCCCCCTTGAATATTAATTCCCTGAGGGCAGAGGCTGGGCCTGGCATGTTCTCTGTCTTTGGAGCCTGGGACGTGGCACGAATTGATGTAGGGAGATTATGGCAGTGCACCACGTGTGATCTCTGACACAGCGGGTCTGCACGAGCCACACAGACAGCCTGCAACGTGATGCAAAGTCCAGCAGCTTCCCTTGGGTTGAATCTTCATTCCAACTCTTTGCCCCTGGGCAAGTGTCTCAACCTCTCCAAGTGCTGTTTTTCTTATCTGTAAACCATGGAGCAGAAAGCAGATCTCAGTGCAGAAATGTTAACAAGAAAATTGCTCGTGACGGTGACTCGCACCTGGCAGACCCTGACACACCTGAGTCTGCACTAATACACTAACGCTCTGCTGACCTTTGGTCTAGTTTGCCTCTTCCCCAGCTTTGAGGGGAAGGACCCGGTCAGTGTGGGTTTACGCCGGCCCTCAGCCCTGCCCACGGAGCACGATCCCGTCCTCTCAGATGCTGGCTCACGCTTGGGTGATCACCTTCTAGCAGGAAAGGCCGGTCCCCAGTTCTTGTCTGTGCTGAGCCAACCAAACAGCTTTTTTTGGTGACCACTGGGTGTAGCTCTGCTTCCCTCAGGAGTGCTGGGTCCTTCCCTGGGGCACGTTAGCCCCTTTGGGAGGCTCTCCCGGGCACTGGCTGGCCGAGAGCCACCCTTCAGAGCTGTCTCCTTGGACTTTTTCATCTATGTTTTTCACAGTCCTGAGTCATGCATTTGATGCCTACGGTGGCTCACAAGGCTGGATTCATCGTAGCCTCCCTCATAAATGCCTTCAGACATGGAAAAAATGGAACTGGGAAGACAAAGATTTTGCACTTTATGAATTTAGTTTTCTATTCCAGAACTTAAGACAAGATCGAGGGCTTTTGAGTGAAACTCACGTGGCCTCGAATCTCGGCTCCCTGTTCACTGGCCCGAGCCCTTGGGCAGGTCACACCACCTCTGTGCACGATCGCTCCTCCGTCCTGTAAGGATGGTGATGGGCCCTCACCTGCTCAGGTGGTGCAGCGATTCAATGAGAAGAGGCAGCAGGTCCCCTGCCACAGTGTCTGGCTCATGCTAAGCACTCAGAAAGGAAAGGTACCTGCCCTCATCATCTTCATCATCATCATCACCATCATCATCTGCCAGGTCCTACGTGCTTCCTATAAGCCAAGCCAGAGACTCCAGAAACAGGGGGGACAAAACATCGTGCTGGCAATGGAGGAGACACTCACAGGCTTCCTGCTTTCAGCGCTCAGAAGGATCTCTAGACTCAAGGGCCAGGTGAGGGCAAGCAAGATGATAAAAACAAAACAAAACAAAACAACAAACAAAAACAACAATGAGGAATCAAGCGGGAAAAAATAAATCAAGCGACCATCAACATATAGCCAGTATTGCAGGGCAGAAACAAAACGGCTCCTTGAAGTGATCACACGGGCTGCCACCAGCTGAACACTCCTCGGGCCAAAGGGGACGCCGCCGGGTGAGAACCAGCCGCTACTGACTGGAAGGTGGCTCCCGCGAGCCTGCAGCGGGTGACCCTCCACGCAGGGGCACCCCCACTCCACGACTCGGGTCCTTTGAAAGCCCTGCATGTGGCTCCGAGAAGAGACTATGTGAAAACCTCGTGATTCCAGCCTTCCACGACTATGGGCCAGACACTGGCACTTTGAAGAAGAAAAGACAAGTCTACGTGGCTTATTTAGGAAAACATCTTAATAGCCTCTCGTGGTAATTAAAGGGAAAAAGGTTTCTGTGCTTTGATGAAATTAGCAGGACCCAGGAAGCTCGGGGAGGATCCTACTCTGAGGCTGTGAAACGGAGGCGGGGAAGCAAGTATGTCCCTTGTTCCTGCTAATGAGCTCCGAGTTCTCCTCCCTGGAACTTCAGAGCCAGAAGTCATTCTAACCGCACCGCGGGCATTGGCGGGGCCTGGGCCCTCGGGGTGAGCACTGGGTCCTCTCTCCTACGGAAAGGCACAGCCAGGTCTCCGGGGGCGGAAACGCTCCCCGTACGGTGAATCAAGGCTTTAGAATGCATTGCTGATGTGTTCACATCCGGGACAGAGAGCACCCCACAGCCTGAGCCGGGGAGGAGAAAAAGCACACGTCCCAATGGTCAGATCTGGAAAATAGCTCAAACTCTAACTCGAGGGCCTGGAGTTTGAAAGGGAGCACTTTGCATCCTGATTTAATTTCAGTCACTGCTGGCAGGGTGACAAGGCAGGCTGCAGCTCCAGCGAAGAAGGGGCTGTGCCTTCTCTTCCCCGCACCCCAGCGCCCAGCGCAGTGCGTGGTGGCATGTTGCACGGACTGTGCTTCATTAAAGAGGAATGCTGAGAAACACAAATCAGAGACGTAAAACCTTTATGGACTTCAAACGACTACTCAAACTCACTGATGGCTTTGGTGTAAATGAATCAGAAACACATGGTCTGGGTTTCCTGAAAATTGACAGGACAAACAAATAAGAGAGAACAGGGCTTTGGAACAAAATCTTAGTTTGAAAAGCACCCAGAATGGCAGCTGATGCCAGGGAGCAGAAGAGAGCGCCGGTTTCTTCAATCGCATTACGGAGGGAACTGGGAGTGAGGTTTGGAAAGGAAAGGAAACCGCAGCTTCAAAGGAGGACCCCCACCATCACCAGCAAACGGGGGTGGAGAACTCTGGAAGGCAGACTTGCTAAGACCAGGAAGCCGACGCCTGGCTTCGTTCTCAGGACAGGCAGTGGCTCCGGAAGGCGTGTCGATGCCTCCATGGTTATCTCTCTGGCCCCTCACCAGGGGCTGTGGCTGGGGAACTGCCATTACCTTGTACCCTTTTATGAGCTCATCACCCCCAGGTGCAAAGCCCTCCCCTTGTTCCGTGAAGCCAGGCCCTGCCCCGTCCTGCCTGGGGAGCCGGGTCCTCTGTTCCCCGCCCACCCTGGCCCACCTAAGAGGCCCAGAGTTCGGGCTTCACCTGCGCAGAAGTCTGTGGGCTCTGTGGATGGCTCAGCTCCAGTTTAGACACCATCCTTCCAATTCGGAGGTTTTGGGGGGTGGGGAGAGACTGGTGGGCGACTGAGTACCAATCCGCACAACAGAAACAGTCCAACGTGCATCCCGTCAACAATCAGGCGGCAGGCACCAGGTGGCACATCCCCGTTATGATGGTGTGATTGATGGGGGCTGCAGGGGAACTGGGATGGTTACGGGCTGAATTGTGTCCCCCCCACCCCCGTGCACACCTCCGGGACCTCAGAATGTAACTGTATTTGGAGATCAAGTTCTTTAAAGAGAAATCACACAAGTGATTTTCAACCTTTTTCATCTCATGGCACACACGCACTAATTACTAAAATGCCACGGCACACCAAAAATATATTTTTTGCTGATCCGACAAAAAGTAGCTACAATTTTGATTCATTCACACTGAACTGCTATTATTGGGCTGGCTGTTGTCATTTTCTGATTTGACAATCTAAGGGAAAGGAGGTCAGTGCCCCTGACTAAACAGTCAGGTATTGCATGTTTTAAAAATTCTTGTGGCACACTGGTTGAAAATTGCTGGATTAAACCAAAATCAGGCCATTAGGCTGGGGCCCTGACCTCATGTGACCGGTGTCGACAAGGGGAAGAGACGGCAAGAATGGGCATTCGGAAGACGCCCAGGTGAAGGGGAAGCAGGGCGCGGCTCCCAGTACCTCCCGACTCCAGCCCTGACGTGAACAGCGGGCGCTTTGGATGGGGCCCCCCGGGGAGTTTATGAGGCTCCTGTGACTGCATGCAAATTTTTGTGTTTTCATGTCATTTGGTGGGGGGTGGGGTGCGGGTCATCTGTACCTTTTGGGAGTTTGCTCCTGACCTTTTGGGAGTCATAAACCCACAAAACCTCTTAAGGATGTGATGAAAGCTGCCTTCGTGGAAAATTCAACACACACACACACACACACACACACACACACTCACACACACACTTCTGCAGACAATTTCAGAGCACCCAGGAAGTCCATGAACCCCTCCGAGTTTCCCAAGTTCAGACCTCCTAAAAGTGGTTTTGCTTCCCCATCCTCCTCAGCTGGCCAGATCTCGGAGCCTTTTCAAAACACCACCTTTAGGACCCAAGTAGAAATGCCAAGTAAACAAAGAACACGGCCTCTCATCCTCTCAGAGGGTCTCCTCCCCCTCAGCCTCCTACAGGCAGGGCTGGTGATGGATAACCAGACAGCAGCCCCATCTGTTCACTCAGGAAAATTGACCAGAGGCAAGGATGCCCCTCAGCCTGCGGAAGAGCAGGGTGAGGGGCCTGCAGTCCAGCGAGGGTGGCAGACACGCATGCAAGGCCCCCTGACAACCCCCGGGAGACAGCCATGCGCACGGACACACCTGTGAGAGGTGGAGGGGAACCTGGAAGGAAATGGAAATATGAGAAGGTCAAGGGGACCCACCTTGTTCCTCCGACCTCTCTCATCCTTGGGGAAACCCTGATGGACAGTACCTGGTGGAGGACACTAAGCTGCTTTTTAAAAATTATTCAAATGATACGTGTTTTAAATTATGTATCCGTGCCCAGAGGACATGGGGGCATATCTTTTGAAAAGTTGAATAAATAAACGAGCAGCCTTCATTGAAATCTTCTCTGGCTTCTTCAATGGAGCAAGCTGTCCCTTTGAAGTCTGCGCACGTCACCAGGCCCCTCTGTGTGAAGGCTTCTGGGGACAAGGACTGTCAAGAAGACCCGCCCCGTGTGGATCCGGCCCACCTGACCCACTTCGCAGAGCGGCTGACCCCTCGCTAGGAGTCAGCGACGGCCTCGCACCCTGGTCGCCAGCCCCTTCCTGGCTCCATGGCCGGGGCTGTTCCGGCAACGAATCACCAGGGGCCAGAAGCTGCCTTGGCCAGAATCTTTTCTGGGCCCTCACACTGTTGCTGTTTTAGATACGGGTCAGGCTCACGCTCAGCTTCTGTCCTGGTGACATTCGCACACGGAGGGTGTGTGTGTGGACACATCTGACACAACGGTGTTGTTTTTCTGTGGAAATACCCGATCTGTCTGATCCCGGGGCCACGAGCCCAGTCTGACTAGCTTACCAGTCGGGTTAGGGCTGGTAACTTTTCAACAACAACTGGGCGAGTCCTCCCAGTCCTCATCATGCGATGTCGCGGCTGCCGTTGGCAACGATGTTGCCAGCACCACCACCCCGGTGCACTGCCACTGTCGCTGCCACTTAGGGCTCTGAGAGACCGTCCCAATCCCAATTCCGTCCCATGGCCTCTTTCCAGCATGACCCCTGCAGCCCTTGCTGTCCGTCCTCCCGTCTTTGCACGGCTCGCTCCAGGGAGAGCCATGCAACCCCCACCGGCTCACAAGAGCTGGCTGCCCACACCCCTTCCCCGGCCGCAGGGCGGCAGCACGGCAGCTTGACATTGGCCTTGGTGGGAAGATCTACGCCATGGAAACTGGCACGCGGTATACCCCAGGGCCTGTTTTGTTTTCCTTTTCAGAGAGGGCTGTTTACCAGCACGCCGCGCACTGGCTGGCTCCTCCTTGTCATTCTGCGCCCCGCTCCAACGGCACTTCTTCGGAGAAGGCTTTGCGGCTGCCCAGGGTAAACAAGCTGTCCCACCCATCATCCCTCTGCGCCACATGGCCTGTTTTTATTGTTGCTGTTGCTCTCACAATCTGGAACTCGGTTACTTATTTGCTGCTAAGTTTTGGATGGCACATCCCTTGCCTACCGTAGGCTCGAGAGAGCAGCCCGCAGCTTGTCTGTATTTACCCATGTCTCCCCGGGCGTAGACCGGGGTCAGGCACCGCGCTCCACGCGTATCTGTGGAAGTGGGCACGGAGCGGCAGGCAGCCCTTTCAAGGCTCCGGTTAACTGGGAAGGGCCAGGGAGGGGCCGCACCGCTTCCTGGGGAAAGTGAGCCTTCGAAGCTGGTGGCCCAAGAGTGTTCTGACTCCTCCCTACAATCCGAATTGTCCTTGCCTTTCAGTTCTCCACCAAGGGCTTAGCTCACCAAGGTCAGCTCCACTGTCCTCTCCTGCTGTCTGTCATGATTTCATGATGCTGGCCCTTCCGTCAGGGAGTTTCCTGGGGGTTTGCGGGATCACTTCTGTCCATTGAGGGACATCCAGGAGTCATTTGCTGGGACTTTCTTTCTTGCTGTGGCCATGGGGTGGAAGCGTAGCTATAAATGGGACTTATCTTCTGTAGCTCTTGTCACCTCATTTGTCAAGCCCTATGTCCTTGTCCCTGGTCGGTTCAAACATGCTTGCCCATTTTATTATCTTGAGGATGACATGTGGGGGAACAGAACTGGAGTAAGCCAGTTCCAGGGGTTTGGATGTTCTTTGCAATTTATTCAGCAAACTCTGCCTGCTCCCTCTTCCACCAGGACCCATGCTGCATTCTGGGAACAGGGACACACAACAGGCCGGTCCCACGGAAGTGACAGAGGCAGACACACATACAGGATTCTGCCATGGGACAGCTCCTGCTGAGGGGTATCACTCATAGACATTCTCCTAAGTTCACAAGGGGGAACAATTTGCGGAGAAGGTGACATTTCACTGGGCCCTGCGAGATGAGCTTGCTGGAGCCCCACATGGGTGGGTCAGTGGCATTAATTCCATAAGCCATGGGACAGCCTCCAGGCAGCAAGCCCCCAACCCGAAGAGCACATCAGCAGCAGCCGCGTGGCTCATGGCCCACAGCCAGATGGGATGACACAGGTGTCAGCAGACATCTGGGTGCGCAGATGACATCAGAAGCAGATGCCCCGTGCCACGCCCATCCTGGCCCCATCCCCTGGGTGCTTTAAACGCCTCCCTACCCCCACCTAAATTGGCATGTGCCCACCGCTCAGGCCAAGTGGGGCTCGAAGCTGAAAGTGAAGTGCAATGTTTTAAACTAAGGGAAATCTTTAAAATGTGCTCAGAAAATGGAACTAATTTTGTGGACTGAGATCAGACCTGTTCCTCAGATATCAGGAGCCACGGCCTTTGGGGAGGATCCTGGAGAAGCCAGACACAGGCGAACCTCAGGAACCCGGCCCAGGTGTGGCCAGTCTTGCTGTGCACTCCGGAGAAGGCGGGCTGGAATTTTCTGGCCACTCCACCTCAGCGACCCCCATTTCTACTTCCGATGGCTTCGTGCTCTGGGGGGGCAGCCTCTCTGCTGGGTCCTCTGGCGAGAACCACAGACAAATTGGGTTTGAGACAAGATGAAGGAGGAAGAGAAGGTGGGTGACAGCCAGCGGCCCGGGGGAGAGGGCACCATCACAGGGGAGGGTTGCTGGGACTCCAGGACCACAGTGTCAATACAGAACAACTTGACATGTCGGAGTCTAGACTGGGGCTTCCCTGCATCAACGAGAGCTTTGTCTCCGGGCCCTTTATACCAACACTCTCATCGGTGGGCTGAAGTCTTCGATGGGTCATTAAATGTGGGGGTGGGAGGACCAGAGAGGGGGTGCGGACGGTGAAGCTGCCTCATTAGGTAGGAGCTCTTGCCCATGAATGACGCTTCCTAAGGTGACCAGAAAGCCGGGAGAATTTAAATCAGTGAGAAACTGTGCTTCCAAAAGAAGGCCTTCAACAGGTGGTCTTTATGCTCCGAGGGAACAGGGATGATTGAAAATCAAAAAGGAAACGGCCTATGTTTCCTAATGAGGCCAAGTTGTGTACAATTACGAGAAGGAGGTGATCATTTCTGGGGAGGGTTGGTGGCCTCTGGGAATGATCACCTGGGACCAGGAGCTCATGTTCTGGGACCCCCTGCCTGGGAGCGGCTGCCTTTCCTCCCTCTCCCGCGGGATGTGGGGGATGTGGCTTGTCTGGGTTGACCTCACAGTGCCTTTGGTGGCGGCTGTCAGTGGAGGCCCCTGGGCCTGCAGGGACCGTCCCAGGTGGGAGCTTGTTAGAGATGCACATTCCCAGTCCCACCCGAGACCTGACTCAGAAATTCTGGGGTGGGCACCAGCCACCTGGGTTCCATCAAACCTTCCAGATGATTCTGAAATACACTCAATCCGGAGAACCACCGGCCTGTGGTGGGGGTGCTCCTGCCATAAATACCCAAACCAGCCCCAAGAGGGCGAAGTGGGCACGAATCACTGCTTTGTTCCCTAAGGATGTACCTACCCGACTCCTTTTCCGGCATCTTGCTGCCCATCCCCTGGCCGTGATGGCTAAGACCCTCCTCAACCCCAGGTTCCTTCCTTGCCACTCTCTGCTTACTTTCTTAAGCTCAGCAGGATTCACCCACTTACACAGCACGGTTTCCCACCGTCCGCCAGGCTCAAGCTGGCTGCTCTGCCTGGGTCCTCTCCTGATGGCCCCCAGGCTGGGGACCCCACCAATTCCATGTACACATCTCTCAGCACTCAGTAGGACAACTTTTGGCTTCTGACTCTGTGCTTTCACGGGCATGGGGCTTGGCACGCAGTGGGTGCTCATCAATACTTTCAGAGTGAATAAAGGGCTCGGTCACTGATGCGGGAGGGAAGACCTGAAGGAATGGTCCTCAGACGCTTCTGAGGCCTCAGACTCATGCGGCAAGAAGCTAGCTCAGTAGGGGTGGCAATTTAAAAACACTGTTTATGCAAAATTAATTGGCTAGCTAAAGGAAAGCTGAATTATGTATAACTTGTGTATGAACACTTCTCTTGGAAAGACTTTTTACTGTATTCACCAAAACAAGCAAGATTTATAAACAGATTTTCAGCATCACACCTCTTGTATAAGTCAAGGTATGTGATCCTAGCTGGTGTGGCTCAGTAGACTGGGTGCTGGCCTGGCAACCGCAGGGTCGCCGGTTCGATCCCCAGTCAGGGCACATGCCTGGGTTGTGGGCTGGGCACCCAGCAGGGGACACATGAGCGGTAACCGCACATTGATGTTTCTCTCCCTCTCTTTTTCTTCCTTTTCTCTCTCTCTAAAACTAAAAAAGTAAAATCGTTACATAAAAGTCGTGGCACACGCATGCTAGCTGTGCATGTGTGTGGTGGGGTGACAGTGCAGCACCCCAGAAAGCTGCAGCCTGCGGGAGTGAGTGGTGCACAAGGTCAGGGCAGAGGCCAGGGAAAGAGGTGACATTCCAGAGTCGCTGGGGCCTGGTGCTCCCTGCATTCCTCCCACGCATTCCTCTAACTGCCCGCGCAAGGGCAGCCTGGGGAGGTCCCTTCCTTCCTGCTCACAGTCCAAGAGCACCGGGTTCTGCCCCTGGCACCTCACGGGGCAAAGAGGAAGTGGCGTGATAACAAGATCCGGCGCGTCGACTGCAGGGCCCGCAGGAGCTGTCCCTGGGGCCACGCTGTGACGGACTCCAATCCACGAGCCTCCCCCCAGTGCTGGTCTCTCACTCCTCTGGCTGCTCCATGAAGGGCAAGCCATACAATTCGTTCATTGTGGTAGAAAGTGCTAGAAAGATGTACAAGGTATCCTCCCTGCCTGCAAGGACCTTCTCACCTAGCAGGGGAGACGGGGATCCAATTAAGCCCAGACTTGGCAGATGGTGAATTCATGTGAGTGGTAAACCCTCAGAAAGACACTGATTGGGACTCTCAGCTTAA
Source organism: Anoura caudifer (assembly GCA_004027475.1). NCBI lineage: Eukaryota > Metazoa > Chordata > Mammalia > Chiroptera > Phyllostomidae > Anoura > Anoura caudifer. Next base: position 300,129 of record PVKU01000495.1, read on the forward strand.
ATGTCCCCTCGTCAGGACGCCTTCCCTGTGACATGTCCTCTTCATGCCACGGACTTGCTCTTTTACAACTAACAACAGGTGTCAAGAGCAAACCCAACAATCACTGGATGTCTCCCTAGGGTGTTGCTTAACCTTTTGAAAACCATCTAAGATAGGAACCCTCACTAGCCTTACAGATGAGGAAACCGAGGCTCGAGGAAGGGAAGTAAGTGACTTTCCCCTGCGTCACCCAGCCTGCAAGTGGCAGAGTCCTGCTTCAGAGCCCCGCCCATCCGTCTCCAAATCCTGCTCTCCCGACACTTCCGCCTCGCTCTGCCGACCCCCATCCCACTCCTAGGTGGCTGGCCCACAGGGCGCAGGCCCACCTGCTGTGCTAGCACAGGCCACGGCGCCGGGTTCAAGACCTGTCTGACAAATGGCTGAACACGTGAGTGGACAATTCAGCGGGGGAGCTCCAAACAGGAAGGGCGTGGAGACAGTCACGGCTGGAGTTCTGGATTCTTCAGTGCACCGACCACCTCCCCTTCCTCTTCCTCCCCATTCTCCACACGTGCGTTTCCTTCTTCCTTTTCTCAACATTCCAACAAAAGGGCACCAGGTGCGCTGACCCCTTGCTGGGTCACTGACAGAGGGGCCAGCGGAGGCCACTGGGAGCTGCCTGAGTTTGTCACAGAGATGTGAAGGTGGAGGTCAGCTCTCAGGCTGAAGTCAACCGTCGTCTTAAAGGCACAGAGCCAGGCAGGGTTTTGCAGCTTCAGCATAACAGAGGTCCTGCTTTCTTGGAGGGAGACCAATAAACAATGGCCGAATGGCTTAACAGGATTAAAATATGATGCTATCCAAAGGGAATGTCAAAAGGATTAATAGACCATCTCCTCCTAGCTTGGTGCTGAAGCCACGCTTCTGCCAGAGTTAAAAAGATGCTCCGCCTGCGCGCTGCATTTTAAATCTTCCCCATTGTGCCGGCCACGGCCATCGCAGCATGGCGCCGGCTGGGGGGGGGGTCATGAAAAGAGTCCCCCAGCTGGGCCTTCATCATGGGGACCGAGCCGAGTGCCTGGATGATGAGCACAACTCAATACACTGAATCTAGAGATAAATATTGGGCCCCTTTCTTGGAGTGTTCTTCTGGACTTGTCTCCAAACACCCAGGACAAACAGGGTGCTTCTGTCAGCAAAAGTGACAACCTGGCCTCTGTTGAACACCAAGTGACATGTATGGCAGAAGCCAAATCCTGCGCAAACAGCCACCCCCACACAAACAGATAAACGGGGAGAGAGGGAAGGTCAAGGTCAGGGAGCTCTAGAGCAGGCTGTTTACACAAAGAAAATCTAAGTCTCTGCCAGCAGGGGCCAGGCCCCGGGTTCAGGCAAGCACACCCCATGACTCTGCTTTGCCATCCAAGTTCGGGTTAACACGAGGCACAAGTCCAGCGCGCGCAGACTGAAGAGTTCCCCCTCTAACATTAGATATACAGTCACTCCTCACTTAGTGTTGTCGACAGGTTCTTGGAAATGGACTCGAATCAAGTTTATTGTAGCGTAGGCTAATTGATAGGAACAGGAGCTAACTTCCTCCGGCCTGTTTCTGCGGATCAGTTGGCCTGTGGTAGAATCACTTTTGTGATGTGTCAATGGCACTAACCAAGGACCGACGGCATTACTTTTCTGCGTGGAGGTTCTTGACACGCAGACGGAGCCATGCGGTCCACTGAACGGCAATTCGCGATCTTGACTTTCAGAAGGAGAGCGCTGTGGCTTCCTTGGCTTCCTGGCGGCAGAGATGGTCCCCGCTGCTCTCCCTCCCGGAGCACCCACCGCCTGGAGAGACAACTGCCTCCCTCACTCAGAAGGCGGCTTTCTCTCCCCAGCTTTGCTGAGGTACGACCGACAAAAATTGCAGGTATTTAAGGCGTACAGTGCGATGTTCTGATATACATACATTGTGAAAGGGTTATCACAGTCAAGCTAATGAACATAATCTGCACCTCAGAACAGTTACCTTTTAGGATGGTGAGAACCCTTGAGAGCTATGTTTTTAGCAAATTTTAACATGCGATACATTGTTAACTGTAGTCACCATGCCGTGGATTTGGTCTCCGGAACCCGAATCGGTCTTGTCACTGAAAGTTTGGACCCTTCAACCAAAATCTTTCTATTTCCCTGACCCCCAGCCACCGGTCACCGCCATTCTTCTCTGTTACTGTGGGTTCAATTATTGATTTTTTAGGCTCCGTATATAAGTGATGCCATTCACTATTTGTCTTTATCTGTCTGGCTTACTTCACTTAGCATATTGTCCTCCAAGCTCATCTGTGTTCTTACAAATGGCAGGAATTTTTTTTATCCTCATCTTTAATTTTAGGGAGTGGGAAAGGGAGGGAGATAGGGAGGGGGGAACATTGATACGAGAGAGAAACATTGATTAACTGCCTCTCGTATGTACCCTGACCAGGGACCAACCCACAACCTAGGCATGTGCCCTGACTGGGAATCGAACCCATGGCCCTTCAGTTTACTGAATGACACTCCAACCAAGGGAGGCACACTGACCAGGGCCTCCTTATTTTTTTTAAGCCTAAATAATAATATTCCATTATATACGGTATATCACATTTTCTTTATTCATCCATCCACAAACACTTAGGTTGTTTCCCATCGTGGGTACCATGAATAATGCACTGAACAAATATCTTTTCAAGATAATGATTTTATTTCTTTTGGATATATACCCAGAAATGGGATTGCTAGAACATATATGGTAGTTTTATTTTTAATTTTTTGAGGCATCTCCGTACTGTTTTCCACAGTGGCTGCACCAGCCTGCATTCCCACCAACAGCGCACGGAGTTCCCTCTTCTCCTCATCCTCACCAGCACTTGCTGTTCTGGCTTTTTGTCGGCAGCCGTGACAACAGGTGTGAGGCGATGTCTCATTATGGTTTTGATTTGCATTTTCCTGGTGATGAGTAATGTGGAGCCCCTTTTCATGTACCTGTTGACCATTTATATGTCTTCTTTGGGGAAAAAAAGTCTATTCAAGTCCTTTGCCCATTGTTAAAATCAGGTTATTTGGGGATTTTTTTTTCCTTGTGACTTTTGTGAGTTCCTTATATGTTTTGGATATTAATGCCTTGTGAGATGTATGGTTTGTGGACATTTTCTCTCATTTTCATTTCGTTAATTGTTTCCTTTGCTGTGCAGAAGTTTTTTAGTTTAATAAAGGCCTGTTTATTTATTTTTGCTTTTGTTCCCCACGCTGTGGATGTCAACCCAAAAATTCATTGCCAAAACCAGCATCGAGGAGCTCTTCCCCACATTCTCATCTGGGAGTCATTTCAGTAGAGCAGCACGTGGGGGTGGTGACGGGGAGGCGGACAGTCTGCCCGTCCTAGGGGTCCGTCCGCATTGTCCAAAGGACAAGGCAGTTTGAGGGCCACTGCTCTTTTGGAGTGGAGACACAATCGTGCCCATTTATCCTCACAAATCACTGCAGAGCTGTTGGACACCAGAGTCAAGGTCAAGGGAAGTTACGTAGTGACCTAAGCAGAGACTTCTCTCCATTCCCTTTAAAAAGGACCCTTGAGGAGACCAACACTAGTCAAATCGGTGTTGAGACTTAGACAAGGAACCGACAAGACTCGAATGAATGGTGATGGGCTGTCTGAACTACTCAGGTGGTCCGGGTCAGGTATTGGCTTCCCGCCTGGCTCATCCTGCAACAGGCTGTCCACAAGAAGAATACACGGTCCTGCTTAAAGCTGCGGACAGCAAAGCCCCGTAAACCCCGAGTTAACCTATGTTAGCATTTTGCTATTCTTCCATATGTGCTTTGAAAGATGTCTAGAAGAATGAATACACATAGGCTAATGTATTTCTGTGTACATGTAAACAAACTATACATAGTTACAAGTATGCAAATCAGTTTATTCTTGTATTATTAATGCTTGTATTATTTAGCTGTATTACAACTGCAAACCTACTTTTGCCCACCCCTGTACACAAAACACAACCTATAGATGTGCATGTTGTGTGCATGTCCCTGTGCACACGTATATACAGGATCATAGTACAGAATCACATGTACCTTACACATACTGCTGAAAACGTGGTTGCTGAACTCATCAATACACTGTAAGCGTGTTTAATAAATTAGTCACATATGGCTAAGTCACCTAAATGCACATTAACACACTAAATGTAAAGGGCAAATTCAGGATATTTTCCCCCACTTGAGATTTGAAAGTACCAAGCCATCCATCAATAGTCAAAAATCCCCAAAGCTCTAAAAAATTTAACACTGGTTTAAATGTCTAAGTCAGCACTTGTCTGTCGGCAGAGTAATCCCCAGTCGTGACTAAAAATTATATATTTGCCCTAAATTACCACGTCACTCTGCCTGTGCCTGAGGTATAAATGCAAATTCTATATTAGCTATTACAATATGCATTTGTTTTCCAAATGGCTTTACCCAGCAAGTGACTCTGCGAAATCAGGAAGAGTAATAAGAGACCAGGAGTGAGGAATAAGGACCAGATACCCCAAGTTCTCTGTAAATCACTGTGTGCAGCTGGGGTGGGGGCGTGAGATTACGCAAAATTAAAAGAGACCACAGCACAGCCTCTGGAGGCTGCCCTCTGAAATGAATTACGGATATCCGAGTCCTATCTAAGGTACTGTTATCAAGGGCTTTCATGCCTGGCCTACGATGATCGTCCGAATAAAAGCAAACTGTCCTGTTAAGGAGTAAGGAGGGCTTTGGTTGGTTCAGGAAGCAGCGTGCCTTTTTGGTGAATGGCTCTGGCCAACACCAGAATGTGACTTTCTTCTCTGACTTAAAAAGAACTAGAAAAGGAGAACGTGAATGAAGGAAAACCTCCGTAGGCCTGCAGGGGCTATGCCACCTGGAGCGTGCCATCGAAGTCCTGCATGACTTTGGGGACAAGGAGGGAGCCTGTCCTGATGTTCCATTGCAGACTGGCCTTGGAGAACTCCCAGCTGGGTCTTCAGCCTGAACACATAAACACAGTGTACCCCCTCTCTCCCCCTGAGGTCTGCGTCAGCTCCACGAACTCCTGAGATCCGGGCTTCCAAGGAAGACCATCAGAGGCCGTCTCAGGTTCGATGCTGTGTGAGCCGCACCCAGGACATGCTGTTACAGGGACCTATCTAACACAAGCGCCTGAGAAAGGGCGGGAGCAAGCCCCGCAGGCTGGCCCACGCGTGATTTGTGGTGCGGGCTGAACCTGGGACTGCGACGAGCCTCCCGGAGGAAGAGCGCAGCCCACCTTCATCTGTTCATGGAGAGCCGCCATTATCTGACTATAGGAAGTGACAGTGTTAACACCGCAGGTCCCTTTGGCCAGACAGGGTGCTTTCTGACGCCATGGAGCCGGGCCTCCGGAATCCCGGCCAACTTTGAAAACGGGCTTTGCCACTGTGCCGCCAACTTTGGAGGGGAAGCTGCCGCCATCCAGTGAGTCTGTTTCCCAGAGAGAAGCTGGGAGCTCTGCAGGCACGTTGATGCCCGTTTCACTCTGTTTAAAAGGAATAACCCCGTGAAATAACGTTCTTTTGCTCAGTGACACACGTGCCTGGCTTTGCACGTAGCTTTCGCTTCCCACTGGTGGGTCTCGATGCGTTCCCCACTGCCTGAGGGTCTCCCCATGCCCTCTGCCCCTGGACAAGCCGAACATTGTGAATGAAGCTTCAGTGCATCCCCGTGGGGGCTAAGCAGCCCCGAAGGAGTGAGTGGGCTTTTCCGGCGCCGTGGCTCCTTGCCATCTGGTGAGGCCGGCTGGGATGACGCTCCAGGCTCCGGGCTGTGAGGAGGGCCCTGCACCTGTTTCTGTTTCTGTTTCCTCTTGGCCACATGTGAGGTTCTCACGGGGAAAATAATTCCCAGTCCTTCCAGCAGGGTCGGCGGGGTCCTGCTGGGGCCTCATTCAGGCAGAGCCGTTACATGTAATCTATCGCCCGTCTGAAATCCCCAGCCTCCTCCAAAGCAAGCGCTCTGATGGTGAGCGCTGCCTGGCTTAGGATCCGTGCCCGTGCCGTCAACATCCTCTGGCACCTCTACCCACACCTCGCCTGAGAGGTGAGCGCAGGGAAGCGGCCTCTTCCACAATCAGGCGTGGGTGGGGAGAAAGGATCTCACTTCCTTTGGCGGCTGTCACTTGGGTGTCAGTCACTTGCCAGACCAGGTCCTGAGCAGCAACTCATTTGTCAGTTTCCTGAACTGTAATACACAAACCTCAGTGTGGTTTTGTCTATAAACCGTTCCTGGCACTATTTTTATAAGGAGAAAAACGATCTTGCCCAAATGCGTCATGTCAGTTGTGAAAGGGAATACACATATTATTTGCACTACTTTCTGTGTATAGAGTAACAAGTAACTGCATCCGTGAGTTGGGAGGGGATGGACACGCGAACGGTCAGCGGCCTTGGTGAGTTCCCATCTGTGCACACTTATATGCCGCGCAGTCTTGCCGAGCTTCCCTCTTTCGCTACAATTCCTCCATTGAAATGCACTGGAATCAAAGAATTCCGCAGAGCACAGCCGGTAACCACTGTATTTTCTACTCTCCGTGTCTTATATGTGCTTGTACTGTGTTCTAATTGTTAACTTCCTCATCAATTCTCCCTACTAGATGCTGGAGGGCAGGGGTCTTGTTTTATTCTCCTGGTGTTTGCCTGGGGCAGGCACCGCCCGAGCCGGGGGTTCCTGCATTCGTTCTAGATCCCGACTGAGCGCCTGCGCTTTGCTGGGCACTGGTGGGGACGGCAGTGAACAGAACGGACACAGGTTCTCAAAGTTCAACACTTTCTCTTAATAAGTGAGGAAAGAGGCTCAGTGAGGGAACGTGCCCAGGGTCACAGAGCTGGAACCAGCCCCGGTCTCCCCACCATGCTGCACAGACTAGAACTCTACCTCCCAAATGGGCAGCATGTCCATCAGCCTGTCGCTTTGGTGCTAAAGGCTGGGTATGAAGACCAGCAGAAACAAGAGGGAGGGACATGATAACAGGGAAAGATTCCAGGTGAAGATGCGTGGCCAGGCTGTGTGCAGGGGTAGAATCGGGCCCTGCTGGTATCTTCCAATCAGTGGTGGCTGTCAAGTCCCGGGCCACCCCATGCAACGGGAGTCTGTGGGGAGGGGCCAGGACACAGGCTTCGGTCTCCACATTGAAAACAAGGAGAATAATTTTTGCCTTTGGCTTTGCAGAATTAAAACTGAAGAGCAGATTTGCCTCTCAAGTTTGTACCCATGAAAATGCACAGGAAACTCCTAAAATATGACGTATTATTCCACAGATAAATCACCCAGGTCCCTGCCTCCCACTTGCAGCTGCATTCTATGCCATAAAAAGCAGGTACAGCTAGTGACTGTTTCCAGAGTCAAATCCCAGCTCGTTAGCAAGATCCAAAGGCCTCACTGGCTTGGATCTCCAGCTCCAGGCCGATCTGCCCTGGCTTCTATCCTACATCTCGGCCCCAGCAAACTCCCTGAAGTTCTTCTCACACACCCTTCCCAACTCAGCTCAGAGGTCGCCTCCCACGAATAATCGTCAGTATGTCCCCACCCCACAGACGTCGCTGGGGAAGCTCTCCACGCCCTGGACTCCCACAGTTCTCTGTGTGTACCTCCCACACGGCACTTTCCACATGCCTGCTGACCCCTCTTTTTTGTCCAACAAGATGCTGTGTCTCAGCCCCACGCCTGCAGTAGCCCGGGCCCGACCACAGCTGGCACACGATAAATGGCAACTGAACGGGACCCATGCCCCCCTCAACCCAGCTTCATAAAAGGCCACCACTTTGACCCTTGAACGTTCAAGTGTCCAAATTACCATACCAGCCAACTGGCCAATTGATAGTTCCTTTTTAAAAAAAGCAAATAAAACTTCAGTGAAAGGCTACTTTGAATGCTGGTAACCACACCGTGAGCCGATCACGTGTCCATCGGGAGGCGAGCAGGAGCTGCCTATGACAGCCGCCTGCCGGCCTTTCCCACGCTAGCCATGGACAGGTCTCCAGGCCCGTCTGATCCAACCAGCCCCCCGGCGTGAGTGCTGTTCCCGCGCCAGCTCTGCGGGGGTCCCGTACAGAATGGAAGAAGAAACCCAGCCAGTCCGGGGGGCTGCTAACAGCTTGGTTAATGAACTCTGCTCCGGTGAAAGCTCTTCCCTGCAAACAGAATCCAGACCGAGCCCAGTCGCAGGCCGTCAGGACCGGCGTGGGTGCCTCAGGCCCTGCAGCCCCTGGACTGAGGTTCTGAGCGATATTTATTCCTGCTGCGGTCACAGTCCCAAACCCGGAGGCCTCTGGACAGCCAAGGCCAGGGCCAGCGCCGTTCCTCCAGGCCTCCCTCTAGGCCCTGATATCTGGCAAAGCACAGGGAGATTGCCCAGAATTTCCTGCTACATCATCTTTGCGAGAAGGTGACAGGTGGGGCTGACGTTGCTACGATTTTTTAGGTTTCCAGTCAACGAAGGAGCAGTGCCCTGTGGGCCTCAGTTTCTTCGCAAATAGTCAACGAAATGGGAATATTCTGTTGGCTATTTACGAGACCTGAACACACACGTGCACACGCCCCACTCCCCTCACTCGTCATTTCTGATGTCCAGCTTGTGTTCCTTCACAGGGAGAAACAACTGCTTTCCAGAATGTTCTGTTTCTCCCTCCCCCGCCACCACTGTCCACGGTTGTCTGGACCAGATCCGACGGAGCAGCATCTTTAAAAGGGATCTACTCCAATTAAGTCTTCACCTCAGTTTCATTAAATATCTGCACATTCAACTTAGTTCCATTAGAGAATTATACACCTGGTATAAGCAGGTGGGGGAATAACTGCATGACTCTTTTTAAAAAAATCTTTGCCTAAAGATACACTTACTGATTTTAGAGAGAGAGGGGAAGAGAGAGAGAGAAAGAAAGGAACATCGATGTGGGAGAGAAACACCCATCTGTTGCCTCCCATCCGCACCCCTACCGGAGACGGAACCGGGAACTTAGGTTATGTGCCCTGACCGGGAATTGAACCCACGGCCTTTCGGTGCATGGGACGATGCTACAACCAACCGAGCCACACTGGCCAGGGCTGTAAATGACTCTTAAGCAAATGACCACTGGGAGCACAGGGCCCAAGTATGGGGCTGAGCAGACTGCTGGCCAAGAGCATCCAGAGGCCCTGGGTACTGTGAAGACACCAGGGGTTCCTTTGCTCATACACCCCAGCCCTGAGCACGTGGGTGCACGCTGCCTGCATTCCTCTGCCTGAGGGCCTTCTCTTACTCCTGGAACTCATGCTGCTACCCATTCAGCAGGCCAGGAGGGTCACAGAACAACGAAAACTCTCACACCGACAACTGACGAGCACTGGTGGACAAACGACCCAGCTCCCTCACCTGAGGGGTTGCTAACTCTGAGGGATGCTCCCCCTGTGATTAAGCTCCCGTCTCCCCCAGTGGTCATGGGCTTGGAAGCTCCCCCTTTTCTGGCCATCTTTCCTCCCATGTCTGACTTTCCTGAAGCCCTACTGGTGTTCCTGGACACTCCCAGATCAACTATTTGCTCTTGAACCCTTGACTCAGTTGGCTTAGCGGAACCCAAACCAAGACTGTCTTAGGTAGGTTTCACTCTGGGGACAGAGAACACAGGGCACAGCGGTGCTGTGGTTATATGAAGGTCTCCGTATATATTACCCCACCTATACTTAGCCAGCACAGTGATAAAAATCCCCCCAAACAATAGAGCTGATACAAGCGCCTGGTCAGTGCTCCTCGGAGGGTCCAAGAAAACCTACAGGTAAGTGAAGCTGGGGTCTCAAGGAGATCGTGTGAGAAATCTTAGCACCACGTCTCTGCATTAACATCCCAGTAATATAATGTGTGCGTTCAACCTATGCTTCTTTTGGGGGGACAGGCCACGGCCGTGAAATACGAGTGACCGAGTTTTAATTAAAGCCTATATTATTTCTCTGCACTGTGGAACAAACTCGCCGTCCAGGCAAGTAAGCTCTGCCTGTTCTGCTCAGGTTCCTTCCTGCCACGAGACACTCGCTCAGCAGCTCCCAGGTGCCAGGAAGGTGCCGGGTCAGAGCCTAACCAACGGCTTTCAGCGCACAGGTCCCAACCCACTGCACATTCAGCAGGCGCTGCCTCTGTGCCTGACAGAAAACACTCAGGACGTCACATGTGACAAAGAGCCAGGAAACAGAAGCACGTAGATGCACTTTTCAGACTCCGGTAGGGACAGTTCTAGGAAAAGAAATGGAGAGGATTTTAACAGACTTACGGGAAACCAGGTGAAATGAGAGGGAGGAGGTGCTGAGGGTGGCTGGCGAGCCGGTGACAGTCCTTACGCCTCCTGTCTTTTACACGAAAACAGCTGTGGATTCTACCTTGGGTTGCGTCGTCCGCACGTCGAGATTTCCTGGATCTAGGACACCATGAGCACCGATACAGCCAGACGTGTCCTGCCTGAGTCAGGGAAGGGCCCATGGAGTTTCTGGGTTGGGTAACGGTACGCTCTTTCAAAAATTCTTTTCATTAAATGAAAGTTTGCTCCATTACAAAAAGAAAGAACAAGATGCGGGATATACACACGATGGAATATTATTCAGCCTTTAAAAAGGAAGGAAATGCTGACCCATGCTCCACGTGGCTGGACCTTGAAGACGCTGCGCTACGTGAAATAAGCCAGACCAAAGGGGGTGGAGTTGTACGATCCCACTTACGGGAAATAGGTAGAGAAGGCAAGTTCATAGAAACAGAGGCTTGGAGAGGTGGGCCCCAGGGACTGGGAGGAGTGGATTATGGGAAGCTGGTGTTCAGTGGGGACAGAGGTTCAGTTTGGGAAGACGAGAAAATTCTGTGGGGATGATGGTGATGGTTGTACAACGATGTGAGTGTACCTAACGCCACTGAGCTGTTTATCTCAGAGTGGTCACAGTCCTAAATTTTATGGTACGTGTATTTCACCACAGTAAAAAAAAAAAAAAAGTAACAACTGCAAGTGCCACTCTTTCAAGCTGAAACTGAGTCGTGGGATTTTGGAGCTGCTGCAAGGGATTGTGGTCATGAGTGGGTGAGTCCAGAGTTTCTGAAATGTCAGTGCTGGCCTGGCTACAGTGAGCCACCCGGGGTAACCCGGCCACGCTGGCCCCAGGTACCTCCCTGGGAGGAACGCAAACAGAATTCCACAGAAGGCGTGTATGCACATGTCCACGGCAGCTTTGTTCTGAACAGCCCCAGGCTGGAAACGGCCCGAATGTCCACCAACAGGAGAATGGAGAGACGTAAGTGTGGCATATCTGTGCAATTTAGCACCCCTCGGTTATCAAATGAATGAACTATGAACACACTCAGCGACTTGCATGAATCTTGAAAATACTTTGCTGAGCGAAAGCAGCCAGATAGGAAAGTAGACATGTTGGAGGATCTGTTTCTGGGACGTTCTAGATTAGGTAAAACTAAGCTGTACTCATGGCCCTCAGAGGAGTGGTTGTGTGGTGGGGAGGGAGGTGTGGGGAAGGGGTAACAAGGAATTTTCTAGCAAATATCTGGTTATCTTGATAGTGGTATGAATGACATGCATGTACGCATTTGTCAAAACTCAGCTGACTGTGCATCTCAGATCTATGTGCTACATCGTATGCAAGTTACATCACATGTCTTCAAAGGTAATTTAAAAAAAGAGTCACTCAGGCTGTTTCTCAAAAAGACCACTCCCTACAGCCTCTGGCTCAGCGGGCCTGGAGTGACAGCCCAGCATCTGGAAGCGTAAAAACATTCACCGGCCACTTGCTTGATCAGCTAGCTCCAGCCAGCTCTGCCCCTCCTGCCAAGCTGGCTTCCAGGTGGGGACTGCCCCCCACACCCCTTCTCCCTGCATTCTTCACCCCTGAAGGAGGCAGACGGTACCTCCTTGAACCTTAGCTCACACGTCACAAGTCTCACAAGTCACTTCCCAAATGTGCTCAGCAAGACTAGACCAAGTCCTTCCTCGTGCGGAGGTCAGAAATGAGGTGGTTCGGAGGGCAGACTGCGGGGCCCGACTGCCTGGACTCCAATCCCAGCTCCTCTCTGAACAGCAGAGTCCTCTTGGGCAAGTTCCTGTGCCTCAGTTTCCTTATCTGTAAAACGGGGATGATGACGTTCTCAGCACCTCCCTCGGAGGGCCGACACGGGGACTTCAGAAGTCAACACAGAAATAGACAGTACCGTATTAATTATGTTCTTTTGCTTTCTGTATTTGATAATGCTCTGATGTCCTGGGTGGCTTTTGGACCCAGACAGGGACTGTCCCTTCCAGGGTTAGCTGCTTCCTAGAGAGAGCAAGCAACTTGCCTGTGAGCGCCAACCAACGGAATGCACACCCACCAACCCAGAGCCCACACCCCCAACACCTCATTTAGCAGAGTCCCGCACACCAAGCCAACACCCCCCGCCCTAAATCCCCGAGGGCCAGGCATCGAGCAATGAGGGGCCACCCGTTTAGCCCAGAGCCTGCCAGGATTATTCCAGGTATCGAATCCTGAACTTATTCACACTTACCCTGCCTCACAGATTCCTTCCTCAGAAAACCCCAACAAATGCTCTGGCCCACGCTCTCCCCTTGCCACCTTTCAGCTCCTGACCAACCCTGGTTCTTCCCCAGGTGGCCCTGCATGGTGTGGCGCAGGCCCCTTCTTCGGCAAGCCCTAAGTAACCAGCTCTCTTTTCAATGATGATTACCTCCTGATCTTCGGGGTTTACCGCATCTGGATAAAGTCAAAATTCCAGGTACATTTTACACAAGCACAAGAGTGCCCAGCAGGCACATGGTAGGCCTTCAAAAGATAGACATTTATGTATTAACAGAACCCTTTAGTACTTTTTTTATATCATTTGCCACAATAAGTTTGGAGAATTATTTAACCAATATCTGTCCTCTAATCAACCTCTGAGCTCTAAGAAGAAAGGCCAAAGTCCACATTTTTATTCACTATTATCTCCCAGCACATAGCCAAGGGTCCCTGTGAGGAGCAGAACTTAGCAAAGACTTAATGAATGAATGAGGACCGACTGGTTTTGCATTAAGCCCTTCCTTTCATACCTAGCGAAATCTAAGCCAGGCGGGGGAAGGGACTCATCAAATCACACAGCCCATTTGGGCAGGAAGGAGCTAAGATCAAGGCCCTTAATCCTCAGAGCCCCTTCTCCCATTCCAGGCAGTCACCCCCAAATCTAGGGTCTGACCTTGTCAGCCAGGGAAAGCAGGCCAGGCCCCCAAACAGTCCACTTCCAAATGGGAAGTTCTAGATGTCTCCTTGCCGGCTGCTGTCCTTTGCTCTCCCCAGTGATGCTGTTTTTAGTTGTTACCATTTCTTGTCACCACTCAGCAGCTTTCTGATATATCAGTACAGACCTTGAAGCTATTTTGGGCTTGGCAGGCCACATCTTTGGTCTCACAGATGGGAGCTGGCTCAAAGGGTCCCCATCGATAATTCCCAGGCCTGGAAGTGGCCTCCTCTTCATATGATGTAATTCCCAAGCTGATGCCCAACCGTTCCCCGAGGGAACCCTGCGGCAGCTGCCCTTGGCTTTGGGGTGGTGGGTGCCTGTCATCACCTTAGAATCTGTCATTCACTCTTGGAATTTTCAGATCCCATTCCTAGCTGCCCAGGCCAGAGGCTGGCGGCTAGTCCCAAGCGTGAGCCTTTGGTGAGCCAGTCCATTTCAACCGCTCGGAAGTTTCACTCAGATTGACGTGGAGATATTTCTGCCTTTCCAGGGGGTGTGTTAGGTATCCTCAGTTAGGCTCTAAGAACCGCTTTCGGTTAGATGTTGGCCAGGTCTCCGAACAAATAAAACATCTGGTTCTGTTCAGAGGTCCTTGAACCAAAGGCACAGCAGCACCGGCCGAAGGAAGAGGTCCAGGCTTTGGGGTTGGACAGACCTGGGCTTGGGCCCCTGTCTGGCCTCTCAGCAGCCTGTGACCTTGGTCATGTGACTTACTCTCTCCGATTCTCAGTCTTCCTTACAAAAAATAAAAACGACAAGCTCTGTTATGCAAAGCAAGGCAAGCAAAGCTCTTGTCACAGTGCTAGGCACACAGTAGGCACTAAATAAATGCTGGGGTATAAAGATGATGCTGTTGATGATGACATTTTACAGGCACGCATCCTTAGAGCTGACTCAGCCCTTTTCCTATACAGTGTGTGTGTGTGTGTGTGTGTGTGTGTGTGTTTCTTTCGCTGCTGAGGTATAATTCTAACACCCCAGCATTCACTCTTTATACAATTCAGTGGTTTTCACAAAGTTGTGCAACCATCACCCCTATATAATTCCAGGGCATTTTCATCAGCCCAGAAAGAAACCCCACGCCCACCAGGAGTCGCTCCCCGCTGCCCCTCCCCCTGCGTCTGAGGGCCACCAATCTGCTTTCGTCCGTGGATTTGCCCATTCTGGCGATCAATAGGAATGACTCATAATACATGGCCTTCTGAGTCTGGCTTTTTCCAATTAGCGTGTTTTCTTTTTTTAATTTTATTTTTAAATCCTCACCTGAGGACATTTTTTTTTTCATTGTTTTTAGAGAGAGGAAGCAGGGGTGGGGGTGGGAGAGAGAGACAGACATCGACGTGACAGGGACACACTGATCATGCACCTCCTTACACCGGGACTGGACCGGCAACCTGCCGCCAGTTTACGGACGGTGCTCCAACTGACCGAGCCACACCAGCCAGCCAATCAGTGCGCCGTCCAGGTCCGTCCACATCACGGCACACGTCACAACTTCATTCCTTTCTGTTTCCAAATAACACTCTGCGGTGTGGACATGCCGCTTCGGTGTAGCCCTTCATCAACTGGGGGGTGTCGTGCCGTCTCCGCGTTTTGGTGCCCGTTCGTTATGTTATTCCATCCTCACAACCTTCCTGGTGGGAGGACAGAGCAGGTACAACCCTGCCCATCACAGAGATGGGAACAGAGGCTCAGGGAGGTGGCGTGACCTCCCTAAGGTGTCGCTTAGCTATGTAGGCACACGCCAGGGACCCAGGCCAGCCCTCCCGACCGCAGGCTCAGAGTGAGAGGACAAGGGCCGGGCTTCGTGTCTGCAGACCAGCGCGTCACAGAGCAGGTCAGCCCAGCCTGGCGGGCAGAGGGGTGAGCATGATTAAAGATCGTCTTGCTTCCTCCGCTTTGCTTCCCTCCGCGAGGGGAGTCAGCAGCCGACTCCAGTGGCTCGGTGCCAGCGTCCAAGCAGGGAAAGGGTTCCTTCCTGCTGACTGGAGACCCGGGGACAGTCGGTTTCACCCTGAAGGCCGTGCCTGGGGATTCTGGAGGGGCGGGCGCCATTCACCCCCACCCCCCACCGTTCATTCCCCACACGGTCAGGTCAGATTCTCCCGCATCCCTCTGTGTGCTTCATCCCTGTTCAGTGCCCTTGAGCTTGGACCTGGAAGGGCTGACTGTACATGAGACAGGGAGCAGAGCCGACAGGAAGGCCACCGGCGCTCAGAGCAAGAGGAGACAGAAACGGTCCAGGTGGGGAGAGGGGCCCTGCCCTGTCACAGGCAAGGCTGGAGTGTCCGGGGACAGACAACCTTGGCTATTGCAGGAAAGTCCCCATTTTCACGTGCAATGAACCAACAGGGATGGAGCACACACTTGTATCCAATGTTTGTTCTCCAAAATATTTACGCTGCGCTGACTGGGTGTCAGGCCTGGAAGCACCGGGAGACAGCTTCAGAAGAAGACAGGGTCCAGCTCTGAGACGCACGTTCTCAGGATGGAGACAGGTAACAGGCACGCAAACAAAAGAGAAAGGAAATGAGAGTGGGGGGGTCAGGCTGCCCCCCTGGACCAGGAGCCACACACGGGTCCAGGCACTGACGATGCAGGCGTGAAAGACCCAGGACCATCGTCCAAGTGGATGGGTTAATGGTGGGAGGAAGAGCAGCCGAAGCAGGAGGGGACGATTTAGAGAACACTCCCAAAGGCCCCAGGGCCCCATCCGCCGCCTCTCTAATCATCCCCCACCAGATGTCTGGGGGGTCACCCCTCAGGACTCCTCCTGCTGCTGAGCATCTGTGACTTACTCTCAGGGTGTGACTTCTGGGGCTCCCTCCCAGCTGCCCCTCCAATGTCAGGTCAGAATGAATGCACCACAGCCTGGTGACAGCCTGTGGCCTTTGCTCCTGGCAGCCACGACATCCCCAGAGGAGGAATGAACCAGCTGTCCCAATGGGCTACACAAAACACTGTAGCCATGTCACCCCGTTCAAATAACTGGCACCGAGGGACCAGCCCCCATGCCACCAGGAGGCACTCGGGATGATGGGAGAAACCTCGCTGAGCACATCTGTAGATAAAGTGCTTTCCCAACTGGTTTTGTTATAAACCAAACCTCTGTCTACTTCTAGCTGAGGGCCCACTCCCGTGGCCATGGAAACATTGATAGCAGCGTCCCAAAGTCAGCCAAGGACCAGTGGCCGAGACATTCTGCCCCAGTCCTTTGCTCGAGCTCGGAACTGCCCGACTACCCCGTGGGTCCCCTGGGGTCCAGCACCGGCAGAGCTTTGGAGGAACCCACCTTCAGCCAAGGACTGACACAAGGCTGGCAAATCTGAGCGCAGATTAGCTTATTGCTGCCCCTGATGGGAAGCCAGGGGTCATGAGATCTTGGACAGCTGTCCCTCTCTGGTACCCTGAAACCTCTCCATGATGCAAAGTGTCAAGGTTAGACCTTTCCCAGCCTGTTTGTTGGGCACCTGTCACTCCTTGGGGTCATGCTGAACTTTTTCTGAGTTTTGGGAGTTTCCCACCTGGTGAGCTCACCTCCTTCCAAATGAAAAGTAAGGAACTGTCTCTTTGTCAGCTTCCTTTGCACGTCACCTGGGCTACAACAATCAGACCGTGTCCAAGCCCAAGGTGGAGCTTGTGGCTGGAGAAATGGGCATGGGGCAGATCTTGGGCAAGGGCACGGATGCTCCATCGAGCTCTCGGAGCTGGCTGTGACAGCAGCCTAGAGGTGGCGCTGGGGGCTGGCAGTGGGGTGGGGTGGGGGCTGCACTTGGCCTGTGCCCAGCGGTGGTGGCACCAGCATTCCTACAAATCAATTCTTTGATGAGACCTCGGCCCAGCACCTGCTATGCTTCTGCTGTGTGGCTGCCCCTTGGTCCTCTGACATCCTGGAGGTTCTGACATCCTGGAGGTTCTGCGAGTCCCCAGTTGCTTTCGGTACATTCTTTGTCTGGCTAAATTTGCCAGAGAGCAATTCTGTCACCTGCACCAAAGCACGGGTGACACCCTGGGTACAGCTGGGAGGGGAAAACTGATCTGTGGGCGGGATCTGATGATTGAGCTTGCAGAGATCCTCCGCTCCCTGCTCTGCAAGAAAGAGCCGAGCCGAGCTGGACGGTGGTGGAACTGCCCTGTGGATGGGGAGGGCTGGGCCAACACCGAGTTCACAGGCCCTTCCTTCTCTGGACGCCAACAAGGGCCTGTCCGCCCGACAGCCCTGCGGAAACTACCAGGCAGAGGACAGTGTAGGAATAGGAACACGACTTTTTTCCCCCTCCTTAATCAACTACTCAGTTTGGAGGAAATGAACCAAAATCAGCGAACCCTGAAGCAAAGGCTGTGGGGGCGGGGGAGGAGCCTTTGTTCCCGGGCCTCCCAGGGAATGCAAATGAACTCAGAGGGCTCTTCTCTCTCATTGCGGCCTTGACCTCTCTGAGGCCGCACACATTAGACACATCCCGCAGGCTGGGGTTTACTCAATAACCCCGTGGGGGGGACTCGTCACCCCCAATGAGAAAAAGGACAGAATTCCCAGGCAAGGATGCTCATTTCTAGGCTGCAGAAAAGCTGAAAAAAGCAAGAGGCCAACGATCCTTAGAACGCGTCTGCGTAACAGCCTCCTCTCCGAACACCGGCACACGGCCGGCCGGAGGCTCGCGCTGCTGGGGAAACGTCGGAGTGTTCCGTGAACAGGGGAACCGCGCTCCGGGCTCGCTCCCCGGGGGCCACAGACGCACTGTCAAGGGGCCGATTTCCCAGGAGGCAAGAACATCCAGGGCAGGAACTTTCTTGGAGGGAAACGAGGTTGAAAAAGAAAAAGAAAGGCAGTGAATTAAAGGAGATGGAGACATTTATTTTCATTTTTACTTTACTCTGTTACACAGAGATTCTTTTGCAAGCATCATGAAACTAGGATGTTTCAACAGTACTGAAAAAAATGTGGGCTCCTTGCCTGTTGGGGAACACTGCTGCTCCCCTCCGAGCATCTAAGAGTCCAGGAAAGTAGATGTGGCCTAGCTCACTGCCTGACCACGGACCAATCAAGAGCATGCGCCCAGGAGGCCAGCGAAAGGCAGGTCTTTAATGTATGTTTCACGAATGGGCACCGGAGAGGGGATGAAATGAACCGATTGCCGCTTCCCTAGCCTGCGGCCCAGCACCAGCCTCCTGCCTGTCTCTCCGAAGACCTTGACATCCAGCCATCCATTTAATAACTATTTATTGAGCCTACTATGTGCCAAGCACTGTTCTAGGAGCTGTGGATAACAAAGTGAACCAAGTAAACAGAAGTCTCTGCCCTTCTGGAGTTTACATTTCAACAGGGGAGGCTATGAATAAATAAAAATAAGAAACACGTAAGTAAAATCATACATTAGATAGCAGCATGCGTTGGGGAGAAAATAAAACAGAGAAGAAGGACAGGCACTATCAGGAGAGGGTGGAAACCGCATGATTACACATCAGCCCTATTGTGCCTGAAGGAAACCTATTATTAGACAATGGTCCTTATTTAAATATTCCCTTCTCCAGGGAGCCCTTGGTCTGTTTATCAGTGGTTAGTCAACTTCTCCATGCCTTTGTCTGCCCAGGGGTTATCAACTGCAGCACTACTGACATTTTGGGATGGATCGCCCTTTGCTGGGGGCTGTCCTGTACACTGTGGGATGTTTAGCAGCATCCCTGGCCTCTATCCATAGACACCAGTGGTACCCATAACCCCCAGCCATGACAACCAAAAATGTCTACAGACATCGCCAATGTTCTCAGAGGGGTAAAAGCAACCTGGCCAAGAATGACTGGCCCACCTCTTGCTATTCAAAGGAAGTCCCTGGACCAGCAACATGGGCATCACTTGGGAACTGGTTAGCAACGCAGCATCTGAGTTGTGTGCCCAGATCTACTTCATCAGCATCGGCATCTCAACAAGATCCTTAGGTGATTCATATGCAGACTAGGTACATGAGAAGAAAGCAGTGGTCTCCGCCACTCCTGGGACCCTCACAGCAATGATTCCCGAACCCCTGGTGTGCATCCGGGTCACCTGCAGGCTCATTGGAAGTACGGACGCCCAGGCCCTGCTTAGACCTACGGAATCAGAATCTGAGGGCGGGGCCGTGGCCCCGGAGTTGTTAGCCAGCTTCCCAGGTCACTGATGCACACTAACGCTCGAGGATCGCTGCCTCAGACCAGTGGTTCTCAAAGTGTGGTCCCCAGACCGGCAGGATCAGCGGCATCGCTCTGCCTGCTAGACACGCAAGTTCTAAGGCCCCATCTCTGATGTCCTGACACGGACAGTGTTCTAACCAGGCTGCCAGGTGATGCTGAGGCTTGCTCAAGTTTGAGAAGTGCTGCCTTACACTAGGGTTGACAATCGTTTTCGTCTTCAGGGGCGGGGCTTGCAATGTGGGGCCAAGAAAGATGAAATATCTTGGGAGGGTTTGTAGTGCATTAGAGAGTCTACATTCTTGCTCATGATGTCTGAATTAAAAATAAAGGAAAAGCAAGCGTGTGAGCCAAACAAAACACCGCTAGACCAGATTGGCAGGGTCACCCCGTCGCTACCCTGCTGGAGCTGTTGTCTTCCATGGCTGTTCTCCGGCTAAGAAAACCTGGATGGCTCTTCAGGACAGCAGTAATCTCCTTGAGGACAAGCCTCTACTTCTTGGTAACCTGCAATAGGTTGGTGGTGCCCAGGAAAAGTTGGTTGGTTGTTGATTAATTTGCATTGCGCCAAACCGTTTCAACACAAACGAAGGCACAAAGGAGAAGTTCAGCCAAGAGACGTTTGACTGTGGGGGGCCGAGTTCCCTCGGCCTCTGTTCCATTCTTTGAGAATCAGAAGTGTTGGACTGGAGCAGGGTTCCTCAGCCTTAGCACCGTGGATGCTTTGGGCCAGGCAGGTCTTTGTGATGACCTGAGCCCAGTAGGATGCTTAGCAGCATCCCTGACCTCTCCTCGTCCAGTTACGACAACCAGAAATGTTCTCAGATACCGCCAACTGTCCTCCAGGGGACAAACTGCTCTGGATGAGAACCACTGGGTTATAGGTAGGAAGGGGACAGAAGAAGACCGACATCATGGCCCCGGCCAAGGACGGAGCGAGAAGTCAGTCTGAGGGTGGGCATTGCTGCCCAAAGCTCAGCTCTGCTATGGGCTCCTTCCCTGGAGCTCACCCCCCGGGCTGCCTGAGCTTTGTTGGGACTCTGTCAAGGCCTCCCCTGCCTGATCCTCTTCTTCCCCTTGCCTTTCACTCGTGCTGCTCCCAGTAAATTTTCTGAAGTGCTACCTCCACGCCCATATCTGCTTCCAACGTGTCCGAGTCAGTAACACACTGGGCCCGGCAGCCAAAGATCCAAGTCCGCTCTGCCCGTTCTCAGTGTCTGTTTGAAATCCCTGCAGAATCGAGAACCCGTTAGTGGTCTGAGCAGACTGAGGATGCGAAACCAAATCCATCCCACCAGGAGAAGGGAGCGAGCGCTTCCCAAGTCGGGGCAGGGGTGGGCGGTGGACATACCCAGACTGGGCTCCCTGCCTTCGGGGGGGTCCCCCCTTACCGTAATTACCTTCACAGTGCCCCATCATTCCCAAGCAATGGGAAAACCTCCTTGGTAACAACGGGTTAAGAGATACCTACAAACAGCAAACAGCTTTAACCACTGCCCCCCCCGCCCCCACTCTGTCTAAGACCATGATAAATGGTCTCTGCCGAAGAGGGTCTCCAGGGTCTCTGTGAGCCTTCTTCCACCCCGTGCTCTGCTCCAGGAGGGGGGAATTCCAAACCCAATTCCGTTCCACACATCTCAGATTACAGTTACAGACTGATGCCGAGCAGCGTGAGCTGCAGCCGGCTTCATGCCATTAGCATGCATCTATTCTTGTTTATTTATATTCAAAAATAAGAGCTCTGAGGCACACGTCCTAGAGGGGGAGGTCAGATTCACAGCTGGAATTCCTGTGACAGGCACTCACCTTGCCGGCGCACCAGGACGCAGCTGCGGGCAGGGTTTTAAAGAAGCACCAGCATCCCGTGAGGAAGGAAGGAAGGAGGCAAAACCTCCTGCTTTGCAGAGAGGGATGAGAGAGGAAGGGGGAAGCAGGAGGGAGAGGACCCTGTGCTCTCTACCCAGGCGCTGGGGAGGCGGTGCAGCGGGTGCGGTGGGGGCAGGAAACGGTCCACCCTCTCCGAGGAGTCGGCCAGCTTGTCCAGAGGAAGGAGCAGTTGTGCACTGAGGGCGAGAAGGCCTTCGGAGGTTGCCTTGTGACTTCAGGCCTCAGTTTCCTCACCGGAGAGACGGGGCCCCAAATCCTTCTCCTGCCATTCCACACAGGTCCTTGCAAGGTCATGTGAGGACACGAGGGTGAGTGAGTGTCAAATGGCGAGGGTGCTGTGTGACATGGAAGGAAGAATGTCCAGGTCCGTGCAAGAGATTGCCCCCCACACTCTTGGGGGGACTTCTTGGTTCAGCTGAGGGCAGCCCCTGAGTCTAAGGCGTGGGCATCTTCAGGGACCTGAGGTCAGCCTCGCCGCAGCAGCCCCTGTCACCATCACCATGCGCAGACATCCGCTCCTGGGTCTCTCCTGTGTCCCCATCCTGCTGATTCAGGAGAGGGGAGCGACATGGCATCGTCTGGGGGGCTGTGGGCAGGGGGGCCAGGGAGCTCATGGGGTCTCCTCTGGCGAACACACAGGATTTCCAGAGCCACTCAGGGCTTCTCAAGAGAAATGAAAAGGTGTGAACCTGCCTTTCCTCACCTGAAAACACGGGTTGCGGGAGCCAGGGCTGCCCACGGTAAAGGCTTGTGGTTGGGGTCCATCCATGCAGGACAGCCAGGGCAGAGGACGGCCACCGAGCCACGGATGGACTCACGCAGGGACGTGAGAGCTGCCTCTGAAGCAGGACGGTCGTGCCGCAGCCAGAGTGAGTGAGTGAGGTGCACTCGAATTTTCACTCAAGATCCTTCTACTTGCGAGAGAGACAATCGTACATAAAGTTCCGAGTTTCTTGGGGACTTTGATCGCCCCTTCTCCCAGCACCATCTTCTTTCTTGCCGACTGAAGAACTTATTTAGAGGTACAGATAGTTCTCTTTGGAGCCATAGACGCAGAGCTTTTCTGAGCGACATCGGAATGGCCAATCTCTCCCACTTCGTCATCTTCCTTCCGATCTGAGTCCGTCACAGCAGAGTCCCCTCCTGTTCCGGGGCTGAAAGGATTTGGCTTTTCAAAAGGCAAGGAAGACGAGGGACTTGAAGGGGTTATGTGCGGGGAGCCAGGATTCTGTTCCGTCCGGCTCCAAGAAGTCCGACCACGGAGAGTTGCGTGGGGCCGGTCTCTAACCCGAAAGTGAGGCCTCTTCTCAGCGCTTCTTCCCTTCTTTGAGGAACTTATCCACATGAAGCAGGGGGAGCTGGACTGCAGATGGCGGTTATTGGTCAACGTGCGGATGCTGGGTTTGGAGGTTTCAGCGGGAGTCTTCTCCAGGGGCGGCGGCGTGGGTCCCATGGGGACTCCCCTTCCCACCTTCCTGTCCCGATTTCTGTCCCAGATTCCTGACAACCTGCAGGAGAATCTGCCTGGGGTTCAAGTCAGACTGGTTCAGCCAGCCTGCCTGCAAAAGCAGTTTATTCAGTGTGCCGGTGCTGGGGATCAATTCAGACCCTCAAACACATACTCGGGGGTCCATGGTGAAGAGAATAACATGATCCTCTAACATTCTTGCCAAAACAACAGTCTTTAATTTCCATGTGCTCCGGCAGTTGGAAGCAAGCTGATCATTGGCTGAATAGGTCCCCGGCCCTCACCCCAGGCTCATCTTCTAGCCTCCTCATTGGGGAGAGTCTCTCCCTTCGGAAAGGCCAGGTCTCAGGGAAGCCGCAAACCAGGAGCTCGGAGGACTCTGATGGACTGTTCTAGCTCCAGAGAAAGCAATGGCTCCGACCGCCTCTGTTCCTCGCCTGTCCTGTGGGCACTGGGGCTGGCGGTGCGGTTATCAGCTGCCGTGGGTTGAACTGCGTCCCGCCCAAAATTCACATCTGCCTGGAACCTCAGACTGTGAACCTTATTCAGAGAAAGGGTCTTTCTAGATGTGATTAGTTAAGAACTCAGTGATGAAATCCTTCTTAAATTGAGGCTGTGCCTTAAACCCAGTGACCAGTGTCCTTGTCAGAAGAGGAGAGGACCCACAGAGACATGGGGACAGGAAGGCCAGGGGCGGAAGAACAAACAGATGTTTATTGGAAACAGATGGGGGTGATGCTGCCATAAGCTAAGGAGCCCCAGGAGGCCACCGGGAGCTGCAGGGGCAGAGGGGACCCTCCCCTGGAGCTTTTGGAGGGGTAACGGCCCCGCGGACACCTTGACCTTGCACCTCTGGCTTCCAGGACAACAAGGGAATAAATGCTCATGGTTTCAAGCCATCTAGCTGGTGGCCATTTACATGGTAGCCCCTAGGAAATTAATAAAGTATCTTAATTACGGGCCACTCCCCAGATTCTGAATCTCTGGGTTTCTGTCTCCGCAAAGCTTTTCCTTTCTGGAGCCTCCAAATAGTCGAAGGAAGATGAAGCCTTTGGACCCCAGTGGTGGACAGTGAGGAGCTGACCCTTTCCCAAATGTGGTGGCCCGTGTGCTTTAGCACAACCACTAGAACACAAAGAGCTCTCTACGATGGTCACAGATGATGAGAGTTCAATGCTTGACAATGGGCCAGCACCATGCCCAACGGTCCATGGGCTTCTTCCAGTGGAATCCTTGGGAGGCAAGGATGAGCGTCGCTTCCGCTTCCACACTCAGAAACCATGTGCAGAGATGTCACAGAGCGAGAAGAACCGGCTTTGATTCCAGGCCACCGTATCCGTGTCCTAATCCACCCTGCGGCCGCCCGCCCCCACCCCAACCCTAAGAAGCACCCAAGGGTTGACTCTCGCGACATCAGGCTTCACTACCGCAAATATAAATGTATAGCACTTAAATACTTAAATAATTGATCTTGTTGGGAAATCAAACCATTGTATAACTTATTCATCAATCACTCTACCAGCAGAGTTGATAAATGTCAGTCTTTTGATTACAGGCTAATCCATGGGATGAAATGCAGCAAACAGTGATAACACATTTCCAATGCATCTTTTTTTTGGGGGGGGGGCACAGGCAGGCAGCCAGCCACTGGACATTTCTGGGGGTTGCTGGAAGATAACAGAGAGAGAGGTCTGCTTCGCCCGCTCGGCTCCCTGACTCTGGCACTCTCCACTGTCCTTTTCACAGGGATGCGGTTGGTGTGGTGCGGGATGGGGCTGCCACAGCCTCTCACAGGGTCGGCGTGGACAGGGCCACCTTCGTGAGGGCAGGGCGGAAACGGGGACACACGGGCGGCTCCAAATGCCTTGCTGAGGATGCAGAGCTGGTCTTGCTTCTGGGCACAGGGACTGTTTTCGCTGGTGGTTCTCAACCATTTGATATCAGAATCAGGGAGCTTAGGAAAAATGCAGATGCCTAGGCCCCACCGCCAGTGGAGATCTGAAATGAAGTCGGGAATCCACCTTGTATTGGTCACAGTGATTGGCTTACAGCACGCTTAGCAGAGGGTTTTGATGCATAAGCCGGAGTCAGAATCGCTGACTTCTTTCAGAAAGCAGAGGACTGGTCAAAGTGATGTCAAGGCAGTTGACCCTGGTAACCGACTTCCTGCTTTCCCTCCCTACAAGTCTGACTGCTCTTTAAGTGGAAGGACACAGTCTTTGTCATTTTTGGCAACTGGCTTATTTTACTTAGCATAATGTTCTCAGGGTTCCTCCATACTGTAGCGTGTGTCAGAACTTCCTTGCTTTTGAAGGCTGCATACTAGTCCATTGTACATATATATGGTATTTCACTTATCAATTCATCCATTAACGGACTCTTGGGCTGCTTCTACTCTTTGGCCATGGTTACAACGCTGCTGTGAACAGTGGTGTGCAAACACTCTCTTTGAGCGCGTGCTTTCGATTGTTTGGGGTATGTACAAGACGTGGAGCTGCTGGAGCGTACGGTAATTCTATTTTTAATTTTCTTGAGGAGCCACCCCGCTGTTTTCCATAGCGGCTGTGCCAGTTTACATCCCACCCAAGTTCCATTAGGGTCCCCATTTGTCCACATCATCACCAGCCTCTGTTATGTTCTGTGTGTGTGCGCACGTGTGTGTTAAATAATAGCCACCTGATGCGTGCAGCTCATTTTAACAAAAGGATGTAAAATATGTTGGTATTTTTTAACCTGACAGAAAATAGCAAACTCCCCTGGAAATTATGTAACATATCGGAAAAGCGGGCCCTGAACACTGGCTCTGAGGAGGAGTGGCTAAAGAGGGCAGGGGACAGGTTGGTGACCAAGAACGAAGGAACATGCTTCCGTGTCACACAGGTCTGGGCTTGGCTCCCGACTCTCCCATGTCTTGTCTGGGGTGCCTGGCAGTCAAGTTCCCTTCCTCTCCCAGACTCAGTTTCATCACTTGCAAATAGGAGTAAGAAGTATGGATGTATATATGTGTATATATGTGCGTGTGTATATACACACACACGTACAATAATGGGTGAAACCAACCCAGCTTAGTACCTGGCACATAGTAGGTGCTCAAGAAACAGTATCGCTCTTAGGCAAATTAAATGTTAAAAAGAGAGGGAGGGGTACAGAGAGGCCTCCGCTTCCCGGATAAACAGGCAAAAGGCACAGTGCCTCACCCACGAGGGGCCTCTTCCCCGCACCTCATTGGCAAGCATTGTGGCTGCAGGATGGGGGTGGGGATTACTATTACATGAAAGTTTTTCAACAGATTTCACTCCTCTGCATTCAAGCGCTGGACCGCCCAGTCTGCAGCCGTCGACAGCAGGGCTCTGCCACCGGCTGACCTGGTCTGAATCCCAGCTCTGTGGCTCCTTAGCTGGGTGACCCTAGGGGAGGTTCCAGTCGCTCAGTTTTCTCATTTGAAAATGGGGCGGAGCATGTGGCTGTACTAGTACCTGCTTTAGACCCTCAGCACCTAAGGAACAAGGAGAACACACACACACGCACACACACACATACACAAAGGGTTTCGCACGCCGCCCGGTATGTGGGGAGCAGCGGGTGAGTGTTACATTACGCGTCTTATCAGTAAGGCCCCTGGCCTCTCAGGAAGGCAGGGGTCGTCTTGCACCATCCAGGGGAGAACGTCGGTGTTTGGACCACAGGCTGGCAGGCAGTCGGAGGAGGCTCAGCAGAGCTCCAGCTTCACCCCCGTCTCTCTCCTCCCCTCCCAGCCCTGCTCCGCGGCGTTAATCGCATTATCAAGATTATCTCCCGGCACTCACGGAGCTGCTGCCCTGGGACTTGGGCTTAATTCCGTTTTAATAACAGGTTCTTAAACACATTTGAAAACAAAATAATGATGCCCTTTCATCCCTTTAGTTGGGGAAAAAAACCTTCCTAATGCACAGTAATGGGCTGGGTTTTATGTTGTCTATTGTTTTTGGTGTTTGAATTTTTCTTTTTTTAAAAGAATGCCAACTGTTTTTGGAGATTGTTGGGGGCTGGGATGCAGGGGATTTTCCATTTTGAAAAGATTTCCCTGGCAACAAAGGAAACAGCCGGTCTTCCCAGATGCCAGGACCTGCCTTGTTTGAAAATTGCTTGTTGTGGGGCCAACAGGGATCGTGGTTTCCAGAAGCAGTCAGCTCACTTTAAGATATCCATCCAATTCAGGGAGGCTCGGAATGCTTCGTTCATCTCGTACAACATTTACAGAAAAACATAAAATTGCATTTTTCCCAGGCAAGACCAAGGAAATTCTAGAAATTTCCACCTACTATAAAGGATACAACATATAGTGCTGCCTGAGCAAGAATGGAAAAGGAACTCATGGGGCTTCAAGGTGAGCAGAGAGGCTAGGTAACTGATGATTTTCATTCCCTTGTCTTTCCATACTTCCCCCCATTATTACATCCACCCCCCCAAAAAAAATCCATTGTGTCCTAGATTCCATCAAGGTTAAATGGCGTCTCTTCTTTTTGATGGCCTATAGAAATAGGTCAAATTCCACCATTAGTAATACATTCCTTTGGCTAGATTCTGCCTCTTTCTGGCAGCCTCCTTTGAAACATAAATATTGCCAAAGCAGGTCAAAGGAGAAGCTCTTGCCAGTGTCTAAATATTCCTTGTGCCTTGGGACAACTCCAGTGTCACCTGCAGGGTTACCCTGGGTGCCCTGAAGCGGCATGAGGAGAGCATCCTGGTCGAGGCAGCCCTGGGGGGCTGCTGGAGGGGACTATGGTGTGGGGAGAGGGACTGTGAGGACACAGAGAACTCACCAGTGGCCTAAGCAACCGATGTTGTGAGCACCCTTTCACTGCCAAGATTCAAAACCCGGTTCAAGAGATGGCTTAGGGGCCAGAGTCCCTGACTGATGTTCATGTATCATTACATATGTATTTTTCCAAGTCTACAGTTTTTATAAGATACTCCACGGCCTCGGGCCTAGGAAGGTCATAACAATGACAGCTGGCATTTCCTGAGGGCTCCCTAGGCAGACTCTGGACGCAGCGCTTTCCTCACGGGTTCCTCTAACCCTCCCTTCCACAAGCTACCTTACCATTTTGTTCCCTTTTCACAGACAGAGACACTGAGGCTTGGAGTTGGTTAAACCATGAAGGATCATGATGATAAAAAGTCAGCTCACATTTGTCTAGCGCGTACTGCACGCCAGCACTGTCTGTACATTATCACAGGCCCTCGCAGGGAGGGTGTTCGTGGAAGCACAGGGAATCTGCAGAGCACCCACGGTTCCAGGGCTGAGGAGTGGCAGCCCCAGCTCCGGCCCGCTCAGGATTGGGAACACACTTTGACCCACTCCTGACCGCTGCTTCCGCAATTTCTCCTTCCAGTCCCCACAGGCATCCCCACCCAATTTCACACAGGTGTCAAGAATCTGCAGCTGCAATGACTTTGCCTAAGGATGCTGGCTTTCCCTGCCCTCACAATCGGGGTCAATAAAGGGGAGGTGCGTCCTCGCTGGGTGACCACGTTGGCTTGAGAAGCTGGGCTCGAGCTGTCACAGTGGACCCCACCAGGTCTGAGGACACGGTGTCTGAGAGCTGCCCTGAGGAGGGTGTTACCTGGGGTCACCTGGCATCTGCATTGGGAAGCCCAAACATGTCACATAAGGACCTGGAAAAGCCCAACTTTTGGGAGTGCTTGGGATGGCCAGACTTCAGGTTTCCCATGCAGCGCAGGTGACAGCTACACCTCCACAGGACAGGCGGAGTGGGACAGCCCTTCAGTGTTCCCAAAGTGTGGTCCCTGGACCAGCAGCTGAATCCGCCTTACCTGGGAACCCATGAGAAATGCAAATTCTTGGGCCCTACCGCAGACCTACTGAATCAGAAGCTGGGGGTGGGGCCCAGCCCCCTGTGTTTTAACAAGGCCCCGGGAGGCTGGCACCCGGCGAGGGCGAGATCACCTGGCCCTTGACCAGGATCGGTTAGGCTTTTCCCTGTCTGGGGTCATGGCGACCACCAGGGGGCTCTCTGAGCCTCGGCTCTCCTGACCTGGGAAATGGTGGAACAGCCCTGGTTTGCTCTGTTTGGGGATGAAATGAGACACACAGATGAAGAATCCAGTCTGCAAGTATTAAACTTGGGTGAGAATTATTGGTATTGCTATTGGGTTGGCCAAAAAGCTTGGTTTTTTTTTGTTTTTGTTTTTTGTTTTTTTTTCCTATACGATGGCTCTAGTAGTGCTTAGTTGTCTTTAACTTCATTTAAATCAATTTTGTTTGATTGTATTGTGACAGCTGTCATATCAGCATGCATTTAAAAAAGTATCAAAACTGGTGAATTTTTGCACAGCCATTTTAACACTGAAGATGGAAGGAGGTATGTAGCATTTTGCTTTATTATTTCAAGAAAGGTAAAAATGCAACTGAAACACAAGAAAAAGATTGGTGCGGTGTATGGAGAAGGTGCTGTGACTGATCGAACGTGTCAAAAGTGGTTTGCAAAGTTTCTTGATACTGTTGATATTTTGGCCAAATAATTCTTTGCTGTGGGGCTGACTTATGCATTGGAAGGTGTTTAGCAGCAGCCCTGGCCTCTACCCACTAGAAGCCAATAGAGGGAGAGAGCTGACCTACTCAAAATACCTCACTCAATAAAGTTATTGGTGAAAATGAAAAATGTGTCTTTTATTTTACTATTTTACTTAAAGGACTAAATAGACTTTTTGGCCAAGCCAATATTTTGAGATCTCCTGAGCTCTGCCTGCCTGGAGCATCCAGCCACATCCCCCTTCATGCTGGGCTAACCAACCAGCCAGTTCCTGGGGGCGGAGGGTTTCCCAGCGTGGACCTTCCGGGCTCCACCTGGGACAGTCCCGGCAAACTGGGATGGGCACGAAGCTCCCTCCCAACCTGAAGTCCCCCCCACCGACCCTGGTGGTTGCCCCCCAACCCCCCAGGACCTTACCAGCACACAGGCATCTGAAGTTAAATTATTTAGGGCCGAACTGAAACGTAGGAGGCTTTCCTTTCTGGAAAAACAACTCTGTATCAGAGCTCCCAAAACGTCAGTTTCCCCAGCAGCAGAGAAGCAAATTGTTCTAATCTCTATCTATCCCCGCAGCTAAGCCTGCTTAGAATGAAGCATTATGCACGCACCCGCCAGAGAAGGCTGCTCCGACGTCCAGTGATTTAAACCACCTCTGTTAAGCTCTAACAAACAAAAACCTATAAAGAGAGATTTCACTAATTCATTCTAATGACTGGGAGACCTGTCCAAATATACTACATTATCAAGGGAATGAGAAAAATAATTAAAAAACAAAGAAGCTGGTAGGCATATAAATTCACTTTATTGAACCAGCCAAGTACTTACACAGCAAGTTACAATTTAATTCAACGCCACGAGTACCTGGCTATCGCCTGCTGGTGGGTCGGTCCGCCCCAGGTGGAGAACCCAGAATGAGCCGAACAGGCAGTCCCCTCTCTACTGCAGGAGAGACCAGGTGGAGGGGGGAAGGTGAAGAGTGGTCCTTGAGGTGCGGTCCCCTGGGCCAGCGGCGGCCACTGCCCCTTGGAACTGGTACAGTATGCAAATTCTCGGACTCCCTGCAGACCCACCGAATCGGACACTCTGGTGCTGGTGTGGGGGACATGGGGGCGGGGGCGCCCAGCAGTCCCTTCTCACTGGCCCAGCAGGTGGCTCTCAGGCTCAAGTTGAAAGTCACCTCCCTGGGTCAGCAAAGGGTTTACACAGGCTCTCCAAAGCTGCTTTCATTAAGGATTCCATCAAAGGCCTGGGTGAGAGGGTGAGAGGGTGAGAGGGCGGCCCTCATCTCTGTGGACACACAGGCGGTGCTGGGGTCTCTGGAGTAGAGGCCTATCCTCCCGGCCCCTCTCCAGCAGCTGGCAGGCCAGCCTGCGGGCAGGTGTGAGCATGCTCGGTCTTTCCAAACGCCTCTGTAAACATTAACCCAAGACTCGGGCCTTGAAAGGCCAAGCTCCGCAAGCCTCTGGAGCAACAGAGAGCTACAAAATGACCTCTGTCCAGGGTGCTTGTCCTGGGAGGCAGGAGGATTTAGAAGGATAGAAATGCTCTTTCTAGCTCTCTACCTGGGGCTGACCCACCCCCCAAGTGACCTAAGAGTTCACGGCATGGAGTTATATTGTCACTAGCTGGGCAAATGCTTTGCTGGAAGGTCTGGAAACATTCTGGTTGGCACCTCTGGGGGCAAGGGGGTGCTACCGGCATCTATGGGTGGAGGCCAGGGGTGCTGCCGAACAGCCTTCAGTGTACAGGTAGACCCAGCAACAAAGAATGGTCCAGCCCCAAATGTCAAGTGTGCTAAGGCGGACAAAAATGTCAAAAGGCCTGATTCAGGTAATCACTCTTGACCAGCATTTATCGAGCACCTACTGTCTCCCGGGTGCCATATCGGGCGTCATACGCCTTCGCTCGTTTGCTCCTGAGGACCCACATCAGCACTATGGGACGCAGCCCGCAGATGCATCATTGGCCCGAGTACTGCTTTTGGGTTTTGTTTTAAACCAAATATTGAATTAGTTGTTTACATTTTAAAACTCGGGAGATTTCATATCAAGTCTGGGCTTCTCACTTTTCTCAAAAGATCAGAAGGATCTGGTCACGCGGGGCTTGTGTTCTCGCTGGAAACAGCTGACTGGAGCCGCTGCGTGTTTCAGCTGCTCTGAGGTTTGCCACAGTCCCCAGCACCCCCCAGGGAGCTGTATCAGCCGCCATAGGCCAATGCCCTTGTCACCCCGCCTGCTACCTGCAGGCGGACGAACTTGTTACCTGCGCTGCGTGGAGGCTTTACCCACATTCCAGCTTCCAGCAACCTTCACCCCACGACACGTCCCTTCTGGCACCCAACCTCCTTCCCTGTTTCCAAACCCTACGAGATCACTCCAGAAAAGAGTCTCACAGATCCACGAAGGGACTCGTTTCCGAACCACACTCTCCAAAGGGGAAATGGTGGGACGCACCTGTGACCTCACCGGTGGCATCAGCACAACGTCCCCATGTAGGTCAGTTTCCCCTGCGACACTGAATTCCATGGGGCCGGGTGCTCGGTGATCTGTCTCTGAGCTGGCAGAATGCCCCAGCCTGGGCATTCTCCGTTTGGATCAGATAGCTCCCTGTTGTCGGGGCCACCCTGTGCATTGCGGATGACGAGCGACATCCTTGAGTTGTCCTCACCAGATGCCAGGAACACTCCCTCACTTCCGGTGTGACAACCGGAAGTGCCTCCAGCCATCGCCCCAGGGGGGCGAAATCACCCCCCCACTGAATGATCACTAGGCTGGTACACGGCCTGGCGCACAGACAGCCAAGAAGCGTCTCCTGGATAGATGGACGGAGGAGTGGGCGGGTGGCAGGCCCAACCGGTAAATTAGGTGGCACCAGAGTGAGGAGCACAGGAGGAAGAAGGCAGAAAACCCCCCGAGCACCCCAGCCAACTGAGAAATAACGAAGAGTGCAGATAAAACAATGACTCTGAAATGGCCATTTTAAATGAAAGCCAATTGGGTTAAAATCCCACGCAAGTTTTCAAGGATGCTGACAGTTATTCGAAGTGAAGGGCACTTGTCATCGGTTCAAAACAGAATCACAGTTTCATGGTTGGGGAAAGTCCTTGCACACAGAAAGACACCGCTTCCTCCACAGAATCTGTCTGCTGCTATTCCGCTTAATTTTTGGTTTTCATTCTTGAAGCTGGCCCTGATTTGCAGCCTCGTGGTCTGCCCCGTGCCGACCTCGTTGTAATACCGAAACACCCTGCTCTGCCGGAACTAATTTACAGCCAACAAAGGCCACTACAGAGGGCCGGATGACGCTCCTCCTGGGGGGACTATTTCCACCGAGATAGCATCTCGTGGGGTCACCCGCATCATTCAGTGACCCCTCTCTCCTGTACAGAGGGTGACAAGAGGAGTCGGGGCCTCCGGATGCAGGTGCGCTGGCCATTCAGTCGGGGCGACAAAGACACGTGGCCGGCCATCAGGATCCTGGGCAACATTATGGTTTCTCTTTTCTCCCAGGGCTGGAGTTCAAAGGCGCATGTGGACGCTGGAATCATCCTCTCGGGAAAAGAGGTCCCATCAAAATCTTGTTCCTTTGGACGATGCTTCTGCTCATCAAGACTGAGTTAACGATTTTGTACCAGGTGGTCCCTGCCTGGTGGGGGTCAGGAGGGGGGTCAACGTTGCCCTCCAGGATTTACACACCACTCCCGCCCCCGACATCTGTTTGGTACAAAGTTAGGAGGAGGAGGGCTGATTCCTCACTTATTATCCCTGTGGTCTCAGTTCACTAATAGGGGAGGCAGACACCGAAGTTAAAGACAATCTCCCTAGTCACTGCAGGCAAACTGACAGGAAGCTCGCGTGGGCAGAGACACGGCCCCCACCCCCGCCCACACACAGAATAAAGGAAGGCTTGGACCTCCAGCCACCAAGGCAAGTCTAAATATTTCTTCTAGACACCCCAGCTAGTGAAGACAATGTTCCATCTTCAACAACAGCTCCTTCCTCAGGTGCACAGAGCCAAGCGTGGCAAGTTCGAAGTGGGATGAGGAATTGCCAGGAAGAGCTTCAGCTCCAACTGTGATTGTGCCTAATTCGGTCAATTAAAGAACGCATGATTCTATCTCTGTGGCACTCTGAATTTCAAATATGCTGTGGTGACTTCCTCTGAATCCTGGATGCGCAGGTTTAGGAATGCCGCCCGACCTGCGGTGACCTGCGGCGTGGTGGGTGACCTCTTACTCCAGTAAGCTGTCCTGGACAGCTTACTGTCCATGCACTCCCTCTGTCCTGCTCCCTGTGCGTGGGCAGCGCTTGGGGGCTGGACACTTGATTTGTCTCCTCGCTCTCTCTCTTTTTTATCCTCATTTGAGGACATTTTTTTTCATTGCTTTCATAGACAGAGGAAGAGAGGGGGGAGACTAGAAACATCGATGTGAGAGAGAAATATCGGTGGGTGGCCTTCTCATATGCATCCCTACCAGGAATTGAACCCGTGACCCTTCAGTCTGTGGGACGACACTCCAACCAAGGGAGCCACACCAGCTGGGGCCGATTTGTCTTCTCTTTGATTCTCTAGCCCACGTGCGCCCAATCCGGTGGCCCTTAGGATTATAAAGGACAATCTATAAAATCGGTTTTGACGGTGGATCCTTAGGAGAGTAGCGTTTCTGTGAATGTGCCAACTGGCGAATCCCAAGAGCTTCCTTGGGCTGTATATGTTTATAAACATCCTTGGTCACTGTAATAGTCAAAACGTGCAGTCGGCTTGTGGCCAACAGACCCATCGGGCTTCGGGATACGACGTTCGCTATCAACCACCGCCCCTGGATAAAGTGCTCGGGAGAACACTGCCTGGATTACAACCCAGCTCCACCAGTGACTTGCTGTGAGACCGTGGGCGGGTTGCTTGACCTGTCTGTGCTTCAGAGCTCCATCTGCAAAGTGTGGGAAACAACAGCACCTTCCTCAACCCTTCCATGTAAATAAAGAATTTAGGACGGGTCTGGAAGAGAGTAAGTGCCCTGTCAGTTGTCTGAAGGTTAGGCTTTCTGGAAGGGTGTGAATCGGAGGGTTCCTTACCCCCTGAGCCTTGGGAAGAGGGCAAAACTTCACAGGGCGGAAAAACTCAGGGCCTGGCCACCCTCAGCGCAATGGCGTGGAGCCTGCACCGAGGTCACAGACCTCTGCCTGGTCACACTCCGGTCCAATGGCAGAGAGGACTGGGCCGGCGTCATTACTCCGAGTGGTTCGGGGAACGGTTCTGGAAAACCTGAACATGTAGCCAGAACAAATAAGTTAATTCAAATTTCTTTGCTGCCAACATAAAAGTATTGGGCGCATCCAAGTGCCTGTTTTTCATGTGGGGATATGACAGAGGTGTCTCATGGGGGGCGGGATGGCCCCAAAGACTCACCCATGAGCCATCTGCAAATCCCCCGGGGGGGAGAGGCCCATTCCCAAAGGGAGGTGACCTACTGCGTGCGCTTTGTACTCACGAGCTCTGTTATTTTTCTACTTTCACAACAGTGACTCCCATTCTTTGACTCTTGTTAAACAACCATGGAGGGTAAACCTGGTCAACCAGGGCTCTGTCCCTATACTTAACGAGGGACTGAGAAGTGCTCCCCTCCGAAGTGTCCCAGCTCCAACCCCTCCTGCTCAGAACTCCTCCAGGAAGGGCCCGGCCCGCCCTGCTGCCACGCTCATCCAGGACACGTGCGGCAGGGGGCGAGCCCATGACCCTTCAGATCCGTGGAGATCAGATGCCCCGCGGTTGGGGCATCTGTGGATATCTATCAAAGAACAGACACTCACAGAATGTCACTACTGAACTTTCTCTCTTTGTTATGTTTCTCACTTAGTAAGATTTCCTTTAGAAAATGTTTTCCATTGTAAGCACATCCCAGCATGAAAA
This sequence comes from Anoura caudifer, assembly GCA_004027475.1. Taxonomy (NCBI): domain Eukaryota; kingdom Metazoa; phylum Chordata; class Mammalia; order Chiroptera; family Phyllostomidae; genus Anoura; species Anoura caudifer. The sequence goes on from PVKU01000495.1 coordinate 335,380, forward strand.
CCTTGAAAAATATAAGGAAGTTGATGAGGGAAAAAGTGACCTCCAGTCCCATGGCTGGAGCTAACCATTATCAACATTTCGCCATGTTTCCTTCCAGTCTTTTTTCTATGCGTAATTGATATCCCGTATGGCATTAGTTTAAAATGAGCAATATGATGATTTGGTACATCTGCATATGACAAAACGATCACCACAATAAGCCTGGGTAACATCAACCGCCTCACATAGTAACCAATGTTTTTCTTGTGATGAGAACTTTTAAGATTTACCATCTTGGCAACTTCTAAACGTACAATATTATTACAGTCTTATTACAGTACTAGTAACTATAATTGCTGTGCTACCTAGATTCCCAGGGTTTATTTCTCTTACCACGGGAAGTCTGGACCATTTGACCACCTTCATGCACCCCTCACCCCCACCGCCTGCCTCTGGCAACCACCGATCTATTCTCTGTTTCTATGAGTTTGGTATTTTTAGATTCTACATATAAGTGAGATCATAGAGTATTCGTCTTTCTGTGTGACTTATTTCGCTTAGCATAATGCCCTCAAGGTCCATCTGTATAGTCGCAAATGGCAGGACTTCCTTCTTTCTTATGGCTGAATAATATTCCGTGTGGAATACACCCCAAACACAGCTTCTTCATCCATCCGTCCCTCGATGGACGCTTGGGTTGTTTCCACATTTTAGTAACTGTGAATAATTCTGCAATGAACGTGTGGGGGGTGGGTGTGCAGAGACCTCTTTGAGATGGTGAACTCATTTCCTCTGGAGGGCTCACACCCTCTGGAGGGGGTGCCGGGTCATATGATTGTTCTATTTTCAGTGTTTTCAGGAACCTCCAGGCTGCTTTCCACAGTGGCTGTCCCAATTCACAACCCCAATTTCTTGGTTGTGACTGTCACATAAAGGGGATGGGCCCGTCTATACAACTTCACACCCTGCTTCCCTCACTCGGGCATTTCGTCTTGGGCATGTCTTCGTGCCTCTATGACTGGGGTTAGACAGTGCCAACGGGAAAGTTCCATCTCCATTTAGCTCGGCGGAGGGGAGGAGGGACCCACTCTCGTCTCGGTTGGACCGTTGGGGCAGCAGGGGGAACGGAAAGGCCAGCTGGGAAGGAAGGCCCCGCGAGCACGGGGAGGAGAGAGAACACCCGTGGAGGCTGATGGCGGGAGTGGTGACCATGCTGGACTTCCCGCTGCGCTTCCTCCTCAGGCTTCCTGCGGAGCTGACCTTCAGAGGATCGGCACGGGGGAGAAGTCACACCTCTCGAACCCTAGGATGTCCCCAGCCTGCAGACTTGATCTTTTCCATCTGCGTTCATTGGCAGGATTTACAAATCAGAAGGGGCCAACTAAAGATTCAGGTGTACAGTGTCTATCAAAAACACACGTGAGTAGACAACGCAGCACCCCGCCTCCCGTGTGCTGACAATTGTGTAGAAATAAGAAGCCACTTCAGTGTCCAGACCTGGCCTGGACCCATTAACTAACTAGTCCATGGAAGCTTCCCGTTGGCCTGCTCCATCATTTGTTTACCAGCTCGGGGTCGGCGAGCACCGCGCCGTCCTAAAGGAACTTCAGTTTCTCTGATCTCCCCTGGTTTTAAGACAACGCAGTAAACTCCATTATTGGTTCCTAAGTCAAAGATATAAATGAACTGATCCTTCTCTAGCTCCTACTCCCAGGCTGCCTTTGCAATAAGTAAAGACCTTTGGAAATACAGACTCAGTGGACCCCGCGATATCCACCCTGGGCTGGGGAGCGTGTGAAATAAGAAACGTAGCAAAGGTGGTCCGGCGTGATGGGAAGGTGTGTGGATTTGGATTTCTTTTCGTCATTTTTCCATAACTTTTCAACTGGCTACTGGCTGTTTTGACCATTATATTTTCATGCAACAGGAAGAACTATGCCCCGGGGTACGATTATTAAAGTACGTTACTCTTCTATATCTAAACAGTAGAATGGCTTCTCTGAGCTTTACAAGGAGCAGAGGGACATACCTATGGCTTAAGATAGAGCTGAAGTATAGGCTTAACATCCCACCACCTGGAAGCAGTAATACTTGGGACTCAGTCTTCTGTTGCCAGGTAATGGAACGGGGACAAAATGGGGGTGCCATGGGTGTAGAGAGGATATGGAGAAGGCGGGGCCTTTGGGACAGGTGCCCCAAACTGCAAGGAGCAGAAGTGATGTGGACACCGGCTAGCAGTGTCCGCGTCATTATGGATGAAATGAGACACACACGGACTACTGAGTCCGGTGGAGGAAAAAGGACGACAGCATGGCTTTTCTCTCAAAGGGAGCAAAAGCTGCGGCCTCCGCCATGTCAGGCCTTTATTCTATGTCTCCTCCTCACATTACAAGCTGGTCCTCCCTCCCCATCCCTGGTTACAACAAAGGAGCCAATGCCCCTAATCGCATCACAGAAGGATATTAGCAAATGAAAAGGCCAAAGTGGTTGAACTGGTAACACTGGCCCCTGCAAGGCTCAGCATGGATTTTAGGAAGTTACAGTAAGCATTTGTGGGGTGAGGGAGTTTAAACAAAGAGCAAGTCCCAAAAGAACTTAGGTATATTGCAAATCTGATTACCCACAGGAGAACCTGTCTGTGGGTGTGGGTCCTGTGCATCTCTGAGTGGGAGCTGGGCCCATGCCACACAGAAGCTCAGCAGTCTCATGGGCCCCAGGGGCCCTGGCTTCAGGCATATCTGACTTCCGCCTTGCGAATTGTCCGGCAGCTGTCACAAAACAGGTGACGGAGACAGAGGGAAAGCAGATAGAAGGGTCTCTGAGAAGGGAAACAACCAACTGGAGGTTATTCAGTTGCAAGGAAATAAAACAGACTCACCCAGTGGCTCTGAACCAGGGGCAAGTGGGTTCCTGTGGACAGCGGTCCAAGTCTGGAGACATCTTTGGTAGTCGCACCCGGGATGGAGGATGAGGGATGGCACTGCCATCTAGTGGGTGGAGGCTGAATGACATAAATATCCCACAGTTCCTGCACAGGTCAGCTCCCAAACAAAGACTTATTTGGCCTCCTATGTCAACAGCTCCGGGGGTTGAGAAGGCCTGCTCTAGCCCAACAAAGGGAATGTGCTGAGAAACGAGGCAAAAGCGGTCGGATCAGATGCCTACTGCCCCCACCCCATCTCCACACCACCCCCAACTACAGTACAAGCACTTCTTACAGGAAGATGGACTTTTGAGGGGTGTACGAATCTATGAAGTTTAACGTATGTGCAGATCAGGAAGCAGAACCACTCTATCACCCCAAATCTCCCCGTACTGTCCCTCACAGCCCCTTGAATCTTGGCAGCTAGCCCTCCCTCGCCCTCGGCAACCATGCGTCTCCTCGCCATGGCTCCAGTCCTGTCTTTTGCACAGTGCCCTACAAATGGAGCCGTACAGCATGTGACCTTTTGGGACTGTGGGGTTTTTTTCCCCACTCAGCATAAATGCCTTTGAGATTCATCCAAGGTGCTTCACGTATCGATAAGTTGTGACTTTTCATTACTGAGCAGTTTTCCATCATGTGGACGTACCTCAGGCTGCTCATCCATTCATCTGCTGATGGACGTTGGAACTGTTTCCAGTTTGGGCTATTAAGAATAGATCTGCCATAAGCATCCGTGTAGATGGTTTTGTGTGAAGGTAAGCCTTGTTGTTTTTTTAACTGATTTTAGAGGGAGAGAGAAATGTCAATTTTTCCACTTATTTATGCATTTGTTGGTTACTTCTTGTATGTGCCCTGACCGGTATTAGAACCCACAGCTTTGGTTATCAGGACAATGCTCTAACCAACTGAGCTATCCAGCCAGGGCTTGAAGGTAAGTCTTTATTTTTCTAGGATAAGAATCTGGGAGTGAGACTGTCAGGTTACATGGTGGGTATATGTTTAACTTTATGAGAAACTGTCAAATTGTGCTGGACAGTGGCTGTAGTGTTTTGCCTTCTCATAACGATCCAGTTGCTCTGCATCTTTGTCAGCACTTGGTATTGCCTGAATTTTAATTTTAGCCTCTCTAACAGGTGTTGTGGTAGCTCATTGTGGTTTTAATTTTCATTTCCCTAATAAACACACATCTCCTCGTGGCACATCTCCTCGTGGGCTTGTCATCTGTCCTGCATTTTTGATGATGCTTCTGTTCAGGTCTTTAGTTCATTTTAAAAATTGGGTGGTTTTCTTACCGCTGAGTTATGGGAATTCATTATTTATTTTGTCTTTTATGAATGTACTTTTGGTATAACAGACCTTTTGAGTGGCTCATGGCCGCACCTAGCTTTTTTTCATCGCTTAGGGTGGCCATGTGACCAAGTTCTGGTCAACAGAGTGTGAACAGGGTGCAGTGCTAAAGGTCAGCGGCTGTACTTCCTCTGCTCCTTCCTCTAGCCTCTTTTGTCTTGCGTCTTGAAGCGAGGCTGTGACCGCTGGAGCACCATCTTGGCCCTGGAGGTTACGACCATGCCGTAGGGGTGGCGCACTGCAGAGCTGACAGACACCAAGTGCTGGAGGACCCTGCAGGGCTAAGCCCTTAGGCCAGTCCTGGATTGTCCACTTTGGCTCTGTGGGAAAGAATGACAAGTGTCTTTTTCACTTAGACAACTGTTATTTTGGATCTTCTGTCATTCTGGCAAATCCAGACAGATCTGATGCAGAAAGATGCAGGAATCTCTCACAAAACTCACCCAGGTGTCCTGTGGGCCGCTGGGAGCTAAACTGGCCAGCTGAGGTGTCTGCCTGGCCAGCATCCCGCCTAAGTTTGGTACTAATAATCTAAGTGTGCCTCCTGATTCTGGTAGCACCACCTCCGTGTACCACTGGGATAAAATCATACGGTTTGAGATGGACGGGTTCTACTTCTTAGCTCTATGACCCAGGCCTGGCCAGACTCGTGGTGGAATGGCTTCGCTGGTGGAGAAATGACCCAGGATGTTTGTTGGAATCACTGGGAACGAGACCCTCGGGTTCCCCCAAGGAATATGAGTTCACGGTTCCCCATACCCGTTTTGCCACTAAAGAGAGAGCCTGCCCGAGTACAGCCAGCTTGGAGAAAGGCAGAACCACACGGTGGAGAGGAATGTACTGGCCACAGCACAGACGCAGAACAGAGACCTGGGGGCTTGGTTAGCCTTTCTCAATAAAGGGGCATTTAATTTGAGACCTAAAGCAAGTATAGGCATCCGTATGACGAAGGGGGCGGTGGTGAAGGCATGGAGAGTGAGGACAAAGAGTTACCCAGGTGGAGCAAAAAGCATGTGCAAAGGCCCAGGGGCAGCCTGGCTGCTGGTCACCCACAGGTTGCAAACTTTCTGTTTGGGCCAAGCTTTAAACGAAAGGGTGCAATCCTATCAAATTATATCTCTCAGGAGTTTGCCCAGGAACCTTCAAAGCAACAGATGGACACTTCTGGAAAGTATTAGGAAATAATTAATTGCCCAGCACAGAAACCAAGTGTGGCGAACATCTCCCACGCCTGCCCCCTGCTAATTAATGGCAACAATGAGAGAGAGAGTCCTAGCATCACAGGCGGCTCTGGACCCCCAACCCTGCGTGCGCGCCGAGGCACGGGCACTTGAGAGGCCGTTAATGGGATGATGAAGATCCCACTTGCTGCCTCTGCTGCAACCACAGAACAGGGGCTCATGCTACCTGTGACTGAACCTACAGCACCCGATACATCCCAGCCGGTCCCAGGCGGCTGAAACCTGGCAAATGCAAATCAGGCAGCTCATTAGACCATAATTTTATTAAACATCACTTAACATAGTGAATAATTTTGAGCTTTATTATCTAAAATATAAAGGGGTGTTTTTAAACTTGGCTGAGCAGCAGATTGGGTTTTAAAAAGTATTGCTGTTTCAGGCTCCAACAACCTTTGCAGCCTTCCGGATACTGAGCTGCATCTGTGGTCCCTCCCTCCCTCTCCCGCTCCCCCTCGGATGCTTAGCCACCAGGCCCCTGACAGAGACAAGACCTCAGGTGGTGACTGTACATCACCTCTCTCTTCCCTCATTGGGATGGGGCAGTGGGGAGCAGGGAATTATCAATTCTGGAAGCCGGAAAGATTCAAGGCTGATCCAGGGGCCACCCCGCAGGCAGCAACAGGCAGCCCCTGAGAATGAGAGCCTTGCCTCCTTGCCTTGGATGGCTCGGAAAATCAAAGCAGAGGGGTCTGAGGGCCCAGTGGCCACAGACAGCCCTGCCTTCTGTGTTGCCTACAGAATTAAAAGCGGAGGAACAAGCTGGGGTTGTAAAAAGAAAACAAAAACACTTTGAAATTTACAAACAGCTGGAGAGAGCACAGAGCAGGAGCAGGGGCCGGGGAGGCTGGAAGCCACTGGCCTCTCGCCTGAGCCGTCTAAGCCCAGCTGTCTTCCCCAAAGGCCTCTGCTCCACCAGGTATTCACACCACCCTGAACAGGCCTACAGCCACGGTCCCCAGCGTCCCCTGCAGGGACAATTTCCCGACATGGAGCTCCACGGGGGACATTTGACCACTAAAAGTGTGGATAATATTAATTTTTAATGTTTCAGAAAGCCATTAAGCTGGTTTGTATAACGTGTCACAGTTTTACTGCTGGTCATTTCATTTCCAGCTTGGAAAGTGGCAGGAGGCACCTCAGTGGGGATGTTTACTCTTTGCCCTACTAAGGTTTAATGGGGAGGCCGAGCAGGGGGCCCCCTTCTCTCCCCCATCCCATCTGTGGGCCCTCTGGGGAGCCAGACCCCTGACAGAGAGCATCAGGGGTCCCTGGGTTGGGGGTGGCGTTTGTCCGGCCTTCCGGGCAGAGGGACCACACAAAGGATGGCCTGAAGAAAGACCATACCAGTCCTGATTGGTGTGGCTCAGTGGGATGGGCATCATCCCATGAAGCAAAAGGTCCCTAGTTTGATTCTTGGTCAGGGCACGTGCCTGGGATTCAGGTTTGGTCCCTGGTCTGGGTGCATTCGAGAAGCAACCGATCGATAGTTTTCTCTTGCATCAATGTTTCTCTCCCTCTCTTTCCCTCTTCCTCCCTTCTCTGCTACCTGAACATGAATAAAAGTAGCACTGGGTGACGCTGAGGACAAGAGACCTGAGAGAGGGATGCAAGAGAGGGGGCAGGGGCCTAGGAGTGCCGTGGGCCCCACCGAAAGGCCTGAGGCTGAGAAGGAATGCGTTCTGGCTTCTGTGAAGGCGGGCTGCTGGTGGAGTGGGGTGGGCAAGACTTGCAGAATATGGAAGACGGGAGGCAGGGAGACTGCTGCCGTTTACACAGGTGACAGATGACGGTGGCCTGGCCTGGGACATCGGGGAGGGCGTGGGGGGGATGGAGGAGAAGGGTAGAGGACGCAAGACCCATTCAGGACGGGCGCTCGAGCTCAGCCCTGGAGAAAGGACCCATCTGCCTGCTGCCTCCCCTTCCGCAAACACATGCAATGCTTTCCTACTGCGGCAGGGTCTTGGTTACCCATCCAGGGCAGCCACATCTTAACACAACCCTGGTTACTTACACGCATGTGCATGCGCACGCACACACACACACACACACACACTAGGTTGAATAGTGTCCCTCCAAATACACATCCACCGGGCACTGCAGATGTGACCTTAGGGCGGGCCCTAAAGCCAATGGAGTCCTTGCAAGGAGAGGGAGGAGCACACAGAGATACAGACGCACAGAGAAGTCCACTCGAACACGGAGGCAGAGGCTGGAGTGACGAGTCTGCAAGTCAAAGGACACCAAGGACCCCAGCAACCCCAGGAGCTGGGAGACGGGCAGGGGACAGTCTCACTCAGAGCTCCAGAAGGCACCAGCGCTGCCGACACCGCGGTCTTGGACTTCTAGCCTCCCGAACTATGGGGAATAAACTTCTGCTGTTTTAAGCCATCCCGTTTGTAGTACTTTGCGACACAGCCCCTAGGAACCAATGCAATATGCACACGTATCTATGTACCTATATACGTGTGCATACCTACAACACACACACATTTATACTTGACGGCGGTTCTTAACCCTGGCTCCCCATACAACCACCCAAGGGACTTTCAGAAAGATACCTGGGCCCAGGCCCCACCCACAGGCAGTTAAACCAGCCTCCTAAGAAGGCAGAGCCCAGGTCCACTCATTTATAAAGTTCCTGGCGGCTCCGCCAAGAGCCAGCCTTGAGAGCCAGTGCTGTCAGGGGCAGCTGAGGATGCTGGCGACCAAATGCATGGGTCCTGGAGTCAAGCCTCCTGCATCCCCACCATTTTCCACCGTGTGGCCTCAGCAAGTCCTGTGACATTCCTGAGCCTCGGTTTCCCTCTTTTGTGGGCTCGGGATGACAGTCCTGCCTGCCCTTTGGGGTCACTGCAGCACTGAAATGAGTCAATGCAAGCAGCGATCTTAGCTCAGTGCCTCACAGTGGTCGGGGTGCAGCAGGGGGAAAGCTCCTACCGCTGCCGTCCCTGGGATACAATGATGCCCATGGCGCCCCCGCCAGTCCCCACCCCGTCACCTCTGACGCTTCCTGATGGGCTCCGCACAGGTTGCTCCGGCCCCATGTTCACCGCGCACTGCCACTACGCAGCCGGGGGCCCGCGGGGAGCCCACCCCACGGAGAGAGTGCGCAGCCAGCTGACAGTGGAATGAGGAAGCCGGGAAAGGCTGGACTCCCCAGGCAGCCTGCACGCCCTGTCTGCTCAGAAGCCTTGGCAATGAGCACCGGCCTCTCCAGGGGTCTCCTTTGAAATTGGAGCTCTTCAGGTTTCGTCTTCCAGTGAAAAGCCTGAACTTCAGGTTGGATTTCCCATCAAACGCATTGGCTTGCTCTTTCCTCCTTATATGTCCGCTGGTCTTCTCTCTCCCCTCCTAAGGAGCACTGCATCCCAAAACTTAGCACCATCAGGAAATTAAATTCTTAGCTTCTCCTCCTTGTTCCAGAGGAGGCCTGGGCACTCTGGCAAAGGGGTGGCTTCCTACAACCTGGGTGAGCCCCTCCCCCTTCTGTGTGGGGGAGAGAACAGCCTTTGACTCTCCCAGCTGAGTCAGCAACTGCGGAAGAGCCTTCTCTTGCCTCCATTTTCCCGCCTGAAGATGCCGGGAAGGATGGCCTGCGCCTCATGGGGCTGATGGGGGCTGAGTTCAACTAATGCCAGTGCCCAGTGAGGGCTCGCCGTCGGCTGCTCCTGTCACTGCCATGATTCGAAGGGTTTCTGGGGACAGAAGTGGGGCAGAAATACCCAACAGACACAAGGGGCCCCCCATCCACGTGGCTTGAGGCATCGCCGAGGCAGAGAGACCACTCCGCCTTCCGGTGTAGTCTCCACCGGCACCGCGGACGGGTGGGCGCTGGGTTTGATTTTAAGGTTCTAGTTAGGACCTTCAGAGCAGAGCGGTGACTCCCACCAAACCCACTCATTGGACAGGGGAGCCCTGAAGCCCAGACGGGGGGGCTGACTTGCCCAAAGCCACCCCATCTGGAGAGGATTAGAGATGGGCCCAGACCCCTGGTGTTCTGCTCACCGCTCCGGGGTCCCTCTAACGCCCTCCCCTCCCCTCTGTGCCCAGCCCGTCCTCTTCTGGGTGGAACAGTCTTGTTGAGGTTGGTTTTGAAGGGCGGGGGGGGCAGGGTATATTCTTACTCCTTTCTTTACTTGGCAACCATGAGCTTCCAGGTGCCCACAGAGCCGAGTGTGAACAGACACCATCGATGGAATGAAATACCCTAAAATCGAGGTGCTGAGAATGGACACGGCACCACCAGTGGCATCGCCTCACTCAAGGTTTCTCGGCCTTGGCATTCTGGACACTCGGATCCGGGCTCTCCCACGGACTGTAGGGCGTTTAGTGGCTTCCCTGGCCCCCTCCCAGAGGTGCCAGCAGCACCTCCCCCTAGTGGTGACATCCGAAACTGTCCCCAGACCAGACCAAATTGCCCCAGGTGACAACCCCTGGTCCGCTCATTTCACAGCAGCGACAGCGAACACACAGCTACTACACCTGAAGCAGGTAGGCTCCGGGAGTGCAGGTGGAGCTGCTTTTCCAACAATCCCCTCGGAAAACCTGGTCGAGGGACAGCATTGCTCAGGGGGACGGACCTAAGGACATCCTGGTGCAGGTGAGAGTAGTAAGAATAGGAGCGGCAGAAGGAAATCCAACTCAGTTCCCTCCAGGGACCTGCCATCATCCCCTTGTGGCTGGATGGGGAACCCCAGTCGGAGCAGGGTAGGGACTGGCCCGGAGCCCCAATGCTAGGACACAGCACAGAGGATTTCTGTATTTCTGCATTTAGTGCCAAAAGTAACCCATTCCATCACCGTGTACCATGAGCACCAAAACACCATTAAAGCTAGTGTTTACTGAACACTCAGCACAAGCCAATACAAGCGACCTGACAGCCAATATACAGCCCCTCCCACTCCCCTCTGGGGCAGGTACCCTGCCTATCCCCTCCATCCCTGCCATTTTACAGGTGGGGAAACTGACATCTGCAGGTTCGGGGACTTGTCCAAGTTCACTGGCGGCATCCCAAGGAGAATCCACACTCTACCTCAAGCAGTTGGGTCCCACAGCCTGATTTCTGAGCCACTGGCCTCCTAAACAATTTTTTCTTGCTCACACAACAAACAAGGGTGACCTCTCCAACCCACCCAAGCACGGGGTACGCTCCTGCTGAGGAAGCAGTGTTAGCTGACGCAGGAGAAGACAGGTGGGCAGGGGGCGCTCCAGGCATCCCAGCCCTGGCGAATGTCTTTGTCTGTCAGCATTTTGTGACCTTGGGGAGCCCCCCCAAAGCCTGCAGTTAGCTGACCAGGAAGCCCCCACCGCCCTGCCTGCCATCCCTTATGCAAGGCAACTTAAGGAACACAGCCAGCCTGCCCTGCACAAAGAGCATGGAGCTGCAAGGGTGTGGGGAAGGGAGCTGGGCTGCCTGCACCCACAGCCCGAAAGGCAGGCGGAGCTGCCCCACCCCACAGCTGACGGGAGCCAGGTTCCTCCTGCCTTCTTCACCGTCACATTGTTTTCCGCCTGACGGATTGGCCAGGGACCGGGGAAGATGACATGCCTCCCTCACAAGGCGCTGCAGGCTTAATGGCACCTGCATGTGCAACCCCCTGCTAACACAGAATGCATTTTTGAAGACAGATTCTCCATGTATGGTTATACGATGGACGTTTTTTAAGGCGAAAGAGAAAAAAAAAATCATGATCGTTTTTCTTTTATCAGCCAGGCTTGATTCAAAAACAAACAAACAAAAAAAGCGGGGAGGTTTCCGATCCATACCCCTGGGGAGAAGTTTTCCTCGGAAGGAACAGTTCGCGTGTGGGCACGGGGCAAGTGTGGCACCGGCACGCTGGATGGATTACAATAAATGCTACCATTGCCTTCTAGACACACACGCGTAACTCCTTGTGACAGTAATAGGAACTAGGCGTGCAAAGAGCGGGGAAAGAATGGGTCCCGTTCGCCAACCCCACATTTAACACAGTCTGCGGTCCCCCAGCGTCGGACGCTGCTGAGGAGAGCCTCAGAGTGCAGGGAAGGCGGGCGTGGTGTCCCCCGAGAGCGGAACGGAGCAGCTCACAGCCCTGGCAGGTTCTGGGGTAAGCGGTTGAGGCATTTTTCTTTCCACTCCACATTATCATTTTTTTTTTGTTGGTGCTTTTTAAAAAGAAAAAAAAAATGGTCTAGTAAAAGTGGCCCAGTTTCACATCCTATAAATTCCAAGCTGTGTCTTAACCAGCACGAATAACGGAAACGCATTTTCATGCTCCTGTCCCCGAGGTACTGGAAAAACCTCCAGTAGCTTCTGCCTCAGCAAAGGAAGAATGAATGACACCCTGTGGGTCTGAGCGCTGAGGATGGGTTGTTCTAATGCTCCACGTGGTGGGCATCTGTATCAGTTCCCTGTTGCTGCTGTAACAAATGACCACCAGCTCGGTGGCTTAAAAGAACACAAATTTATTACCTTACTGTTCTGGAGGTCAGAAGTCCAAAAACAGGTCTCCCAGGCCCCAACCAGCAGCTATGTTCCTTCTGGAGACCACCGCGGGGTGGGGCGGGGGGGAACCAAGTTCTTGCCTTTTTCTAGAGGTCACCCGCATTCCTTGGCTCGGGGGCCCCTTCCAGCAGTGACATCTCTCTGACCTCTGTCTCTGTCCCCACATGGCCTCGGACTCTGACCTCTTGCCTCCCTCTTCTAAGCATTCCTGTGGCGATGCTGGGCCCACCCGGAAATGGACAATCGTCTCCCCACCTCGCATCCGCAAAGGCCCTTTTGCCATGTGAGTGTTTGGGGGTGAGGACACGGGTATCTTTGAGGGGTCATTCTGTTACCACAGTGTCATTGGCAGATCTTATCGTGGGAAGGGCGTCTCGTCCTCCCTCCCAAACGGGGTGCTCTCGTAAACAGTGAGGAGCTGGAGTTAAATTCTCCCGTCCAGGACTGGCGATCAGTCGTTCCGGATGGGCCACAGCCCACACCTGGCTCAGCTTGAAAGAAGGGCACCAACACAGGTGGCCAAGGGCGCAGGTGCCCACAGGACAAAGCCAACAGGGGGCCTGTGCAGGTTTACACTTGGAGTCTCAGTTCCATTTGTATGGTCCTCGCCGAGAACAATGCAGCTCACCCGAATGGGAAGAGATCGTTACCTGTGGCTTCGGTGGGGCAGGAAATCAGCAGAACTTAGATGAGTGGGAAAGCTGCTTGCTCCGGGGGCTTGTCCACCTTTCTCGGGAAATCCTGGAACTTTACCTCGGAAACCTTTCCTGAGGTAGATACGAGGCTAATTCTTTCCCCAGTAGAAGGATTCTCCTGTTTGCAAAAGGATCCACATCTAATTCCTGAAAGCGGTGCTTCATTAAAATTTGCCCAAAATAAAAACATGCATTCAAGCCATGTTTTGACTGAAAACACTACTGCACACATTCTCCCGGGGCCCCAGCCCACGCCGCCCCAGGTTCAGCAGCTCTGTAACGTGAGCTGTACCTGTAAACGATTATAAGGGAAATGCAAACGACGGCAAAGTCCCCTCCCCCCCAAAACCCGAAGTTGCCATGGAGATGCTTGACACAGCGGCTCCCTTTCCTGCCTTTTTTTTTTTAAACTTCACACTTTGGCAATCATGCTTTGGTTTGACAAGGGACTGTGAAAATGTGTCACTTTGTCTTCTCCAAACTTCTAAATCCAATCAAAATAACATTTATTAAAGACCTGGGGGCGGGCGCCAGACTCTGCGGCAGGGATGAGGAGAGGTGACCCCAGGTGCCTTCCCGGCGTTCCTTTCCACCTTCCCAGAAGCAGCAGAGCGCTTCAGGTGCATTTTATCCACACGCTTCCCGCCCGTGGAGGGAGCGGCTGCCGGGGGGGTTTTCTCCACTTGGTCGCCTGGGAGGAATCCCAGCAGCCTGAGGACGCAGGCTGGTGAGCGCGAGCCCTGTCTCGGGGACAGTGTGAAGCGAGGGGCTGTGATGCCCACAGCCTAGAGTCACACATCTCTTCCATGGGCACCAGAGCCGCCCGCGGGAAGCTTGAGAACCGTCCTCCCGAGGTTGCAGTGGGGCCTGGGAGTGGAAGGGGACAGGACCTGGAGCCAGAGGGCCTGGCCCCATCTCTGCTCCACCGCTCACCGGCCTCGCGGCCTCCTCCGCCTGCACCGCCTTCCCGAGCCTCAGCTTCTTCAGGGGTAATGCGTCAAACAGGGCTGTTCTGGTTGTGATCGATGGAAATTCCCAGCACAAACTAAGTTTTTTGTTTTTTTGTTAAAGAATATATGGTGTATGAAAATGAAATACACTGGATGATGGGTTTGATGCAGGCTCAACCTGGGCTGGCTTCTGCAATCTTTTGGCTTGTACACCTTGGATCTCGCCTCATGGTGGCAAGATGGATGCAGCAGCTCCACCAGTTTAGTGTCCCAGGTCCCAGTGCGGAGGGAGTCACCTCCTAGTAGCTTCCACAGAATCTCTTGGCTTGACGCTGACCGGACCTCTGACCTAACTAACCATAGTCAGGGAATGTGACCATGGTATTTGGCTGAAACAACTCGGAATGGGATCGGGAGGCAGGTACAGGACCCTCCACGAACCTCATAACCTAAAAGTCAGGGCAAGGCAGGTTTCCAAACCAACACTGGGGGCTGTGGCCAGCAGGGCAATGACTTTGAGGGGAGGGGTAATCAACGCACACTAGGTTAAAATTAACTTTTACGTATATGTGCCCTTATCTGCTTTGTCTCATTCAATCTTGGCAACGACCCCTCCAGATAAGGTAATTATATCTCACTGTATTGATGAGGAAACAAAGTTTCAGAGAGGTTAAGTGTCTTCCCTTTAGTCACACAGCTCATAAACAGCAGTGCTGGGATTAGAACCCAGGCCTGTCTGACTCAGATTCCTGGTTTGTCTGCCAGACTGCACCGGTGTTGATTTGTGGCTCACGTGGGGGATATCCACATTCAAGGGGCATAACGAACACACCTTACAGTTATACATGCACAGTACTTAACGGCTGGCAGCCTGTTGAATCCTCACGACGACTCTTTGGGAGGGAGATCATTCCTAGAATCTTTTTGTGGCTGAAGGTACCGACAAAGGTGAAGGACACGCCTGAGAGCCCCGGCTTGGCCCGGATGTCTCAGGCCAAGTGAGGTCCTCCCCTTTCTCCACAGCGGGGCAGGGAGCCGGCGCACGCCCACCAGCAGCCGGCCTGCCGCTGGCCTGGGGAGGACCAGCGCGAATGTGGCACCTGGGCCGCCCCTGGGAGGGTCCATGTGAAGAGCCCCACAGCCGTGCCCCTTCCCCTTCTCCGCTCTTTGTGTGAGGACCCATCCTCCTCCCTCTCTGTGGTCCACGACACGACAGGGGAGGTAACGCAGCGCCACACTGGCCCGAAAGCCAATTGTGTGCTTCTGTTCCCAGCCTCACGCTCAGTGGCCTTGCCCTGGTTGCTTAAAATCATCACGGGAGAAATATTTACACCACAGCAATCGGCAAGTGATGTACATCCCCCCCCCCCCCGCCCCCAACTCTTTTCATTTCTCAGAGAGCCATTGTTAAGCACGTAGCCAGGGTTAAGCATGCCCTGCATCCGGAGCGGCAGCTTAGGTCTAAGTAGACAGCACAGTTCAGCGGCCCCTCCTTCCCCCACTCCTCCAGCCCTGCTTCAGTGGCTGAATCCGAGTCGGGCATGTGACCCAACTGATCCAATCAGACCTAAGTCTGGGACTTTTTCTCAAAGATAGCTCTTCCCACTGGTTGTGAGCAAGGAAGCAAGGTGCCCCTGAGTCAGGGGCAGGCACCTTGGGACAGGAAGCCCTATGGACAAGAGAGTCGACCTTGAGGAGGTAAAGGGGAGGCTAGGCATGGTCATCTCAGCTGAGCTGTGTCATCGGACAGTGCTGGACATGCATGGAAAATGCTGGAAGCCTTTGAGGCTTCCCATCTGGAGAGCCTCTTGCCCCTGTAGCCAGTTTAACTTGGGGTTTCTGTTCCTTGTAACAAACCCCACGGAAGCACATCAGAGGGACCCGCCAGTGGAGAAGGCGGCTGCCATCAGTGAGGAGCAGTAAACAAGGGAAATCCAGGCACAAAAGGCTCCCGGGGAGAGAAAATATGCTTCGTACAGTGGCAGACGTTCACAGATGGAAGCCAGCACCTTCCCCGGTTACCCAGGGTGCCCCTCCGGATGGCCCAATGACTGGTCTCTTTCAGGTGAATGTCGAAGACATGATAATACTTCAAAATACAAACCACCACGCCACACGGATTAATGGCGGACGCGCGGCCTGTTGGCGGCAAGAATGCGGCTGACAGCACCGGCTGTCCTCATCTCTGAATCAGGGGCGGTGGTCCCCAGTCCCCACGGGGTGACAGCCAAGGCGAAATGAAATCAGGCAGGTTTGGGAAAATAGATGCTCCAACAGGCCCCGCATTTTGCAAATGAATTCCACTTACATGTGCATCTGAACTATTAAACCACAGAAAATGCCCTCGCTCCACTTGGGACAATAAATGAAAACTCTCTGGACGTCCAAAGCATTCCATGTCTCCAGGCTTCCAGAGAAGCGTTCCATTTAGCTTGAAAGGGGTTTTCAGTGGAGCTCGCCTTCAGTGTTATGAAAGCATTTCTCTCTCACATTGGGCTTTATCTAAATCTTTAAACAAGGCCTAATTTACAGGCCCCAAGCGACTTGGCAAATTTCCTGCAACCTCATTGAAAAAGTCCTGGCTGCCTATAGGCTGTGGGTGTGTTGAAAGACTGCTTTGTCTGGGGTGCCAGCTAAAACTAAAGTTACTCCGCCAACAGAAGGTTGTCCTTTCAAACAAGCCCACGGGATCCGTATGCACACAAGGCAGGCCGAACCGCCCGAACCCAATCCCTCAGAGGCACGGAGCCGCAGACCAGGCTCCCCAGCAGTGGGGACTGGGGTGCCCCAGCCCAAGGGGGAAAACGACTCCGGGGAAGACATCAGATTCACTCCCGAGGGGATGCCGGCGGCCCGCTCCTGGGCAGAGAGGGCAAGAAGGTCAGGCAGGAGCGGGAGAGAGCTCCCAGTCACCTGTCGGATGTAGCATCCGTATTCGCAATGAACTCAAGCGCTGACTCGGGGCCTGGTGAGCAGAGACCTGTGTTCCCAGCGATGGCCTCTTTCCGATGCACCTGGGTGCACCTGCCCAGCGCATGCTCAGCCTGGGTGCTAAGCTCCCCTTTGGCCGGTTGTTGTTTTCGGGGGCCACACTACAGAGAGCATGAACACCTGCCCCTCTGCTTTGTCAATGGTTATGGAGTCTCAGGGGAAGCCAGCTGGGCTGGGAACCACTTTGTATACATTTATTTGACACCTTTAGGGAGGCAGGCACTGTGCTAAGCCTTCAGGATGTAATGGTGACCGAAACAGCCACAGACCCTGCTGCATGGGGCTTCAGGGACAGCAGGAAAGAGAGCAGATTCAGTCAGCAGCAACGCAAGGGGTATGAGGACTGAGTCCTTCACATTTGAGTCAGATCGCATCAGGCCTGGGCAGACGCCTCCTCTGGTTGGGCTTCCCAGCTTGCTAGCTCTGTGTTCTTGCCCACTTTGTAGCTCTGGCCCAGCTAACCCTTTGACTGCAACTCTTACTGACCCCCCCTACTGACTGAGTTCCAGCCACACAGGCCTCCTGGTGTCCCTCCAACACACCCAGTGGCTGCAGCCTCAGGGGCCCCTGCACCTGCTCTTTCCCCTGCTTAGATGCTTGCCCCTGCGCAGCCCCGTGGCTCGCTCCTTCACTTCCTTCCCGCTCTCTGTGCGAGGACTTCCGTGACCCTGATCTAGATGCGGCCCCAGCCCACCCTCACTCTGTGCCCCCAGCAGGCTATTTTCCTTAGTGTCACCTGCCACACCGTACACACACTTGTCTGCTGTCTCTTTCCCCCGCTCATCCGTTTGTCCACTGCTTTATCCGCAGAGCCTCTAACAGCATCTGGAGCATAGTAGGTGCTCAGTATACATTTGCCAAGAATCATGATAAGAGGCTAGTGGGTGCTATGGGGGCACACGGTAGGAGCACAGTCGCTGCAGAGCTTGGAAGGCCCCCCGGAAGTTGTGCTGAAGGGCCAGCGGAGGTTTTCTGAGTGGAGGACGGGGAAGTGGGAGTCTGCGGTGAGAGGCTGTGAGACTCGTGGGGTGGCTGGAACGCAGCCCCTATGGGACAATGAGAGCTGGGAGGCAGGCCCTCCAGCCAGTCCTGAGAAGCCACAGTAAGGGGTCAGGCTGCATCCCAATCAATGAGGCTGGATCCCAAACAATGAAGAGCTGTTTAGAGGGTTTCCAGAAGCAGAATCCCACAGAAAGACTAGCATTTTAGGAAGCCCACTCCGGCCACAGCTTGGAGAGAGCAGACATGATGACAGGCTGGAAGGGGCTGTTGCAGGGGGCTGTTGCCGGGGTGCCGGTGGAAACAGACGCGAAGACCCCTGGCCACGATGGCCACGATGGCAGCCCGGGAGAGAGCAGAGCCTGGCCCTGTCTCAGGAACCCCAGTGTCCCTGAGAAAGTCACCTGACCCATCCACACCTCCACTGTCTCCCCTGCCAAATGCTCGTACTGAACAGCACAGTGGCGTGTTGCGAGAATTTGTATAAATAATGTGGCTTCTGCTGGAATGCATGGTTGAGGGTTCCACAAACGCAAGCTATTATGGTGATGACTAGCTTTACTGGCTAATGGCTGAAGCTTCCCATCTCCATCCTCGCTTAGCACTTAGTGCCTGTGTCAGGATCTAAACCCTGATGAATTTAAATAATGGTGTCGTCTGATTGACAGCCAGAAGGCATCAATTTGGTGCAACGTGTACAGACGGCACGAGAGGAATAGCGCAGAATGAAAGGCCTCTAATGGCACTTGCGATCCCCCAGCAGGGCTCCGCCCCATTGGCCGACGCCTTAATTGTCCAGCATCAGGAAGAAAAGAACTCCTATGTGCTCCGTAGCACCGCACCGCAAACATCACTCAGAATCTCTTAGGGTCCCTGAAAGGTGAGAAACCAGCAGGTGTCCAGGGACGAACACGGGGGCAGCCAGGGAGAAAGGAGAGCTGCTGGAAGTGCCCGGATCCCTTGGCCGGCCCGAGGGACTGACGGCCACCCCCACACCCTCTCCTTGCCAAAGAGCTGGCAACGGTGCACTATTCCGAGTGTGTCGGTCCCTGGGAAGAAGCCCACTGCACGCCGTGCAAACCTCGCTCCCCTTAATTGCCTGCCGAATCGAGAGACGTCTGAAAAGAGGATGATAATTGAAATTTCTCGTAATTACATTTTGAAGTAACACTTTTAGCTTCCCCCCAACTTCAGTCAAAACTCTCACTTGTCAAAATAAGCTCAAATTTTTTCTTTTCTTTTTAAACCACGATTGATGAAATCTTTTAGCCGCTAATTATAAGTCAAGCCTCTTTGGGGCTTTTTTTTTGGATATCTCTTTGACTTCTCTAAGTGATTAGTTTAGTCCTCTGCTTTCAAACTGTTCATTTTCCACTCACGGAGAGGAGTGAAATTTCGCCCCTGGTTTTAATTACAATCAGAGCATTATCCTTGGATAGCCTAGAGAACAAGGCTTCGCCATGGGAGGGGGCTACTCCGTTAATCAGGGATAAACCTAGTATACTGGAAGGCTTGTACCTTTCATTACATTACCTTGTTGGTCTAATTAATGGTATTACCCTCTGAACTGTGTGCAGCAGCTCAAAGAAATTCAACGCATGCGGAAAACACACTCGAGGGGAAGGCGAAGACGGCCGAGTAAAGCCTCGCTCATCGCACCCGGGGTCTGCTGCTAATTTCTTCCATGGGGGCTCCCTGAGGATGGGGCAACCTCAGGGGACGCAGCCTGGGCTCAGGCAGTTGTCTCGGAAATGGTGGTCCTGCCTGTGTTTGGGCTGCTGGGCACACACTAGCAATTTACCTGAGATACTTAATCTGAAAAACCAGACATCACCTCATCAGGAATTCCATGTTGTTCCTGTTTGTTCAGGTGAGGTTTCTGGTACTGTCTGGTGGGAGTGGGTGGCAGGACTGAGTTGAGGGGAACACGGAGGTCCTTTGCTCTTGGGTCACTACCTCACCTCAAAGAGTCACGTTCCTGTGAATGGCGGGACTTGGCAGTGCTGATCACCCCCAAACAGCAAGAGAATTAACTCCTTGTGGACAGAAAGCAGGTCGTGTTCAGCACATGCTTAGGGCCCACTAAACGTTTATTGAACAAATTAATAAACTTTCTTCATTGACCCCTTCACTGTCAAAGGCTCGTGGTGCTGGCTGTGGGTGGTCCACAGACATTTCGCTGATGCCTCAAAACGTTCTTATTTTTGTTATGAAAAGCATATGTAAGAAAACTGACACCCAAAGAAATTAAGCAAATTTTCTAAGGCCATACGGCTAGTGAAGTGATAGAGTCAGGATTTGAACCAGGCTTGTTGGATTCCAAAGACAAATCGTTTAACACTGTCCAAAATAAGAGGAATCGGAATAAAGAGATAGATTCATTCTCTGCATTTCACTTCAGGTAAGGCTTGAAGATGATGTGCAGAGTTTGACAGGTTTTTACTTTTTTACAAAAATGCAAGAAATCTCAAAGGTACCTTATTTCACTAAACATAATGTCATTTGTCACTATTTTTTCAATGTCCCACGAAGGCCGACTATTACGCAAACCCACACTTTCCGATCAAAGTATATCAACAGTCTCCCCTTCTTAGCTGGAGTCTCGGCAGGCTCACTTGAGGATGTTTTGATTGATCAATACTTATTCAATGCTCACTGCATTGCTAAAGAAGTCAGAGCACATTAGACCTCAACAGCTTCCAGGTAAAGGAGGAATAAATCTGTGCTCTCTTCTTCCCAAACTGCCCCCCCACCGACGGGTGCCCCGAGGGGGGGAGCTACTCTGCAGCCAGCGGCCTACAGCGGACAAGGTCAGGTCCCTGGTCCAGCCCCCGGGCCCCCGCACTTCACACTCTGCCCGAGCCAGAAGGTAAGTGCAGGTTGTGGCGGTTTCTCAGGGTTAGCAGCATTCCCATGCTTGCTATTTTCTCGTCTTCCGTCTGGTTCCCCAAAGCAAAACTGAGTTAAACAGAGCAAAGGCCTATGTTTTCTCCTGAGATCTCATTCTGTAGCCAATGTTGGGGGCAAATGTCAGACACTGGCAGGTGCAGAGACGCGAAGAAAGCAGACTGCATGCTGGGAGTCAGAGCAAAGCAAAGAGGCGTTTGGGAGTCGTTGTGGTCCTGAGAAGTGGGGGGCACGGTGGCGGGCAGGAGCTGGCCCCTGTGGTTCCTTATATTCCAGTGCCTTGCAAAATGGAGAGGGTTCAAAGATGCAGCAGAGATGAGAAGGAATGAAGCTCTACTTCAGCGATCACGTGGATTAAACACACACTTCCTGTGTTCAGGAGCAACAGCGATCTCTCTGGGAACGGCAGCATCCACTGCGGAGAAAAGAGGCGCCGGTGGCCCAGTCTCTCCGGAGACCCCGGTGTGGATCTGCATGCTGTGGGCAGGAAGCCCCCCTCTTCCCACCCTCTGGCCACCGATTAGCCCCATTAGCAGATGACAAATGACTTGGGTGGCCCTGGTCCAGTCCCCAGTGGACCAGCGCACAAAGGATTCAGCCTCCTCTCTAGTGATTGTCTTTTCACTTGGCAGCTCCCCGGGGGGCGGGGGGTGGAAGCTCCAGGACAGCGTTCCTCCCCCCCCCCACCCCCGGAGCTGCCCATCTGCTCTGTGGTTGGAAGTTCCTACACAGACTGGCTGGCAGGACGGCTCCCGCTTCCAGGGTGAGCAGAGGTGATGAAGACCATCTAGGCCACGGAACTGGCACATGGTCTGCTGTGATGAGGACACTCTGAAGTTTCCTACTTGCAAGGGGCTCTGCTGAGAGAGTCCCACCTGTACAGTCCCCTGGGACCTTCACAACAACCCTACAGTGCAGGGACTATGACCTTGCCCACGTCAGGGGTGATAAGCATGAGGCTGCATGAGACGATGTGCTTCGCTCAAGGTCACACTCAGGTAGTAAGTGGCAGGGCTGGGACTTGAACCCACGCCAGTCTGATTCCAAGCCTCTTGCCCACTGTGATATTCCAGCTAGCATCTGCCACCTGTACCATTCTAAGTCTGCCTCTTTTTAATTTGTGACTGCAGTTCACATAATGCAAATTGACTTTCAGTTGCAATTCCTTGCGGAAGCAGAATCACTTTGTGGATTAACTACACCAAAGCATTTTCCAGTCCGCATGGATAACCCACCCAGAATCACTTTCAAGTGACCCTCTACAGGACTCTGGGGGCAGATGGACCTGAGTTCAAGTCCTTTCCTCAACGCTTTTATGCTGAGTGACCTTGGACAAGGCCTTGCTGCCATCTAAAAACAGGATTATTCACCCTAGTAGGATTGTGGAACAGGTTTAAAAATGTAATCCGTCCTTAAAAGGGGCACCACTTTGTAGGCATGTAGTCAAATATAACAACATTAAAGGAGCTTAGCTCAATTTCTGGAGCGTAGGAGCACTGAAGAATCTGAGCTAGTATTATTTCTTCGCAAAGTCTCAAATGAAATTTCTAGACTCCATTTTAGCCAATTCTCTCTTCTTTGAACTTCCAAAGACTTAAAATTCCTCGTAGAGATTCCGACTTACATTACATAATTTATGCATGCATGTGTTCTTCTCTTGACAAAAAAATCAGGCAAGAGCCTATCAGGTACCAGTCACTTTGTAGCAAATGCTTTTGCATTCACCACCTCCCTTGGACTTCGGGGTGTGCTACACTCTACCGCACTGGGCCGTTTTACAGATGGAGAAACTGAGGCCCGGAGAAATTAAGTAACCTGCCCAGGGCACACAGTAAACCAACAGTGGAGAGAGGACTCAGTTCCAGGCCACCCACTCTGCACCCTGGGCTTTTCACTGTGTTGCGATAAGCCCTTGACTATAAATGCCCCGGACAGGGTCTAGGTCAAAACCAGTGCCCACCTCCATGAGTGGGCACGGTGCAACCCCATAGCAAGGGCTCGGTGAGTATCTCAGAAAGAACCGGTAGGAAGAAGAGGAACGCTTCTGCAGTTGCATGTCACAAATCTCCTGTGGACAACACGTGCCCACAGCCTACCCAGCAGGGCTCCCTCGCGAACCGGCTGACGCTTAGGAAACCTACCCCAGCTTCCCGCTGCCCGGAGAACATGGGCACGGTGAAGACCACGACAATAACAAGGTGATGGTTACGGAGGCAATCACGACAGCATTCCCCGGGTCCTTCGGGTCTGCTGAGCACTCTGATCTGCGCCTTCCACACACGAGCACGGTCCGCAGCCTCAACAACCCTCAGAAGTGGGCGCTCCTATTGGCCCCATTTCATCCCAAGGAAATTCTCACTGTGATTGTAAGTAGAAGTTTTGGAGCCTCAAACAATTTCAGAGTTACCTAATTTTCTGTTGTAACTTAGGGAGAAGCAGAAGATTTGCTTTTGTAGACAGTGTGCGGTCACATGTAAATATATGCGCACGCGCACACACACACACACTTCTCCCCATTACACAGATGGGTAAGTTGGCAGTGGGGTCAGGGTTACAGTTGAGTGGTGCAAAGAGCTGAGCTGAGGCCAAAACTTACCTTAAAATGATTCAATGCCACTCTTCGCAATTGACAAAAGGTAGGATAGGAACAGCTCACATGCCCATCAGTTGATGAAGAGGTTAAAATAGAGTATAATGCAGATAGCAGAATATTATTCAGCCATGAAAAGGAATAAAATTTTGATACGCAACATGCATGAACGTTGAAAACCTTAAGCTAAGTGAATTTAGCCTGACGTAAGAGGGCACATGGTACATGATTCCATTTATATGAAATGTCCAGAAGAGACAAATCTGTAGCCACAGAAAGCAGACTAGTGGCTGCCAGGGGCTGTGGGAGGAGGGAAACAAGTGACCGCTTAATGGGTACAGGGCTTCTTTCTGTCCCAGGTGATCAGAGAGTCCTGGCACTAGACCGTGGCGATGGTGTGCAACATTGTATATATATCTGATACCACTGAATTATACTTTAGCACGGTTAAAATGGTCCATTTTGCATCAGCTCTGTTTTTACCACAATTTTTAAAAAGGATGCAATGCCCCTTCCACGGGACGCTGCCATTGAGTGAGGTAGCATCCACATTCCTTGACTTGGTCCGCAAGACCCTGCCACATCTGTCCCCTCCACCTGCATTCCCCTCGCCTCTTTCTCTCTCAACACCCCCTTCGCCCGCCACACCCAGACCTGGCGCCCAACCCAAACGCTGGCTGCTCGCCTAGAGCCACGTCTGTCCTCCTGCAGCAAGCCCGGCCCAGAGCCCCTCCCAAATCTGCTTTGGCTAGAGAAAACGCCCCTGTCCTTCAAGACTCAACTCAAGCACAGCCCCCTTGGCAGGCTGTCACTGAGCCCCTCACCTCAGCTGGGGCCAAATGTCCCTTGTGGACACTGATATACCTTGCAGGTATAACTATCATGGTACTTGTCTCAGTGGATTGTAATTGTATGCTTCCGTCGGAGAGAGGCATGCAGGCTGGTTGAAAATACAGTATGGGTTTGGGGCGGGGTGGTGGTAGGGTCACTGGACCAAAGTTCAAACCTCAACTCTGCCCCCTGTGTGAGCAGGGACACATTACTTAACCACTTGTGCCTCAGTCGCCTCGTCTGTAAACCCTGGACTGATAATGCTTGACGGGTTAAACACAGAAATAGCTGTGCAGCTTTCAGAATAGTGCCTGGTCCTTCCTAAGCCACTAGTAAATGTCAGTGTCATTACCGCCCTCGCCAGGGCCATCACCCTCCCTCTGCCCCAGGAGCTCAGGAGCGCCGTAAGCCTGGGATGGAGCCTGCCATAGAGCAGATGCCCCAGAAATATCACTGCACAAAGCAGTGATCCATCTCCTCTTTTCCTCTCGTTTTACCGATGGGGAAACTGAGGCTCAAACCTGAAACTGATTTGTCCAGTCATGCAAACCAGTCGCAAACAGAAGGGGATCGTGAGCTTCCCCTGTTGAATCTCACGCCCCCAGGATGTGAGAGGGTGACAGTCCAGTGCATCTCCGCACGCACGGGCTGGGGATCTCACGAACCCCGTCCTGCAGCCCAAACCAAAGCAACCAACGCGAGAGAAGCAAGTGCTGGCCTCAGCCGCTGCCTCTCAGTGCTCGCAGCCTTTTTCTCTTTTCTCAACAACAAGAGCTTGAAACATCAGCAGGCGAGCTATAAATGATTGAGAAAAAAAAAAAATGATCCAGGAATTAACAGAGGGTCTGTCAGTGAGTCGGCGGGGCGCCCCCTCCTGGGGAGGATGATGCATGTGCTGTCGGAGGTAAGAACTCAGCCGGGCGCATTTAAGGTGAGCACGGACAGCAGTGGGCGTTCGGCGAGTCCCCCCTGCCAACGCCAAACCCCATCGATCAAACCACAAAACAAATGAGGACATTAAGGCTTCAAACATTCTGGGATTTGTGCTTGAAAAACCAAGGTTCCAACTTAAAGTAGCTCCTCCTTAAATGATTTTATCGTCAGTTCTAAGAGAAGTTGCTCTTGGGCTCTCGAGGTCTTCTGTGAGAGACTTTGGGACATAATTTTAAATACAACTGATACTTATTGAGTCCTTAGCACACAGGTGCCAAGCAGTTCACCCAGGAGTCCGCATATAGTAACTCAATTATTGTAAAAACCTGCAGGGGTGTCCATCCCGCAGCCCACAATGGGTAGGAATGCGGCCCAACACAAAATCGTAAATGTACTTAAAACCTTCTTTGTGCTGATCAGTTTTCGTTAGTGTTTGTGTACTTCATGTGTGGCCCAAGACAACTCTTCTTCTTCCAGTGCGGCTCAGAGACACTGAAAGGTTGGACACCTCTGCAGGTAGGTGTCAGCCTCACTACACAGACGAGAACACGCCCACTAGTGACCCAACAAGATGACGTGCTAGGAAGTGGTGGAACGGTTGGTCAAACCCAGGAATGTGAGTCCAGTTAAAGGGACGCTAGTCATCAACCAAGGCTGTTTTCCTGCAGGGTCCTTGAGAGACTCAGTAGAAATGAGAAGTTCCAGCATCCACGGCGGCTCGCTCATGACACCAACCGAATGATCATGGTAAGGGCCACGTTATCCCCTAAACTTGCTAAGAGGCAGCCCCGACAGCCCCCTCAGGAGCTGCAGGAAGAGCTAATAGCTATTTGATGGACACCCACCACTATATTACAAATGGTCGGGAGTAAAATAAATGCAAATGAGGCCACAAGGGCAGAAAACCGGTCTTCCCAAGTGTATCCCGCCTGCATTGAAATGTCCTGGTTCTATCCCTGAGCTTAATATTTCATGCAAAAGGCAACGCTGTGACTGCTGCTCCCAGAAACCCAGGGGAGGACAATCAGGATGACAAATGGAGCCCTCCCCCTTGTCTCCTGGAAATGCCGAGAGGTGTGGGTGATGGGCTAAAATGCCTGAACAAGCCAGGGGAGTGAGCCTTTGGCTGAGGTTGATTTATGGGCAGAGGGGCGCGGCCCGCACCTTTATTTACATTGCTCGGAGCACATAAACTCCAAGAAAATTTAGTGTTTTAATTTGGGCATCTGGCTTGTGCTTTACGGTTATTTTTTTGAAATCATCCTCTTCTGTGTTCGCTGGGAAACAAGACCAAGCCATAAACTCCACAGTGGAGGGCTGCTCTGCATCCCACTGGCTGGGTTCAGGATGGCAGCTCCTTGAGGGCCCGGGAGGGGCGTGTTTGTGACGCATCGAGGTGCTCGCTGCCGGGCTCCGCAGCACAGGCCTGCATCTTTGGGCTCCAGCGAGGACACTGTACCAGGAGTGAGAGGTCAGGGGCGCGTGTGCTGGACCGGGAAGCCAGAGACACCTCTCCAGCCTGGGCTCTGCTGCAAAGCACCACGAGACCTCTGCAAGCTCACTTGTGCTTGCCGGCCTCAGTCTCTCCAGCTGCAAAACGAAGGCAGGATGGGACAGTCCTCAACGACCCGCCCAGCGCGGTACGGACGTTCTGCGATTCCATCGCCCACAGGCGTGCTTTGCTCTGGGGTGTCCGTCTTTTCTCCAGCCCTATTTTCTGAGCCCCTCTGCTCCGTGTCCACCGCAGAGCCACAGGCTTACACTACCTCTGCTTACCCCCGAGGAGGCACGAGTCCCCCAATTTAAAACACCTGTCCACCTTAAGGTATTCTTTAACTCGCAGCTGACGGACGCAGCGACACTGTTTAAAGGTCACAAGCTGTAGAGTGAGGAAATGAGAGGAACTGCAGCGAGGCCTTGCCCGGTGCACTCATTTGGACTGAGCCCAGGCCCCAGGTCCTAAGTGGCCGTGTGGGATGCCTCTTAGAAAACATGGGGGCTGGAGGTGGGCGTGATGTGACCCATGTCTTCCATCACACTGCCGGCGTCACAAGCCGCTGTGTTGGCTGGAACTTCCCAGTTCTCTGGGGTCCCATGCTGGGCATTCTCCTGCTGCCCTAGCTTCCTCTGGCATCCCCAGAAGGTGACACCCTATTGGTTCTGGCCCTGGTACCCCATGCGCCCATCACCTCACCTGTCAATCAGAATCTGTGCTTACTGACTGCTAGTTGGACGCAAAAACTAAAAAGTATGAGCTCAGTCTCTCTTCCCTGGTGCCTGCTGGGATGCCGCACAGTCACGCACACTTTGCGACACTTAGGACGTTTATGGAGGGTTTAGCAAGTGCCAGGCATGGGCTCACTGCTTCACACACACCTTCTCGGGTAGTCTTACCGCAACCCTGCAATGCTGGGACTAGTGTTATCTCTAGGAAGAAACTGAGGCCGAGACAGTAAAGCAACATACCAATCTCACACGGCGAGTAAGTGTTAGGAGCACGGAAAACGCACCCACACAACGGATTCCAGAGATTTCTGTCCTACGCTATCCATGTTGAACTTACAGGACCGTCTTAATTTGTTCCAACAAGTCAGATGGCTTCGCTGGCTTCTCCGGAGCCAGTGAACCCTGTCTAGTACTCACTGCCTCTCAGCATCTCTCTGGGTTGCGCCCAAATGGCGGCATGTTGTGGCTGCTTAACCTTTTCAGTTTCACCAATGCCCAATCTGAACGCAAAACACAGTGAAGGGAAGGTTCCTCTCCACCAGACCCATTTGGTGTTCCACACGTTTTTTTTTTTTTTTTTTTTTTCCTGCTGAACTGAGCAGGCAGTAGCTCTGCGAACACGCCTGGCAGATGGCCTTCCAGGCTCCAGTGATGACCGTGTTCCCTCTGGACATCTTCGCAAGATTGTCCTTTCTGGGAGCTGGAACCTGCCTCTCGCTGATGTTCGTTCCTAAGTCCTAAGTGCACCACCAGCCAAATGTTAACACCAAAGAAAAGAACTGAAACCCATTTCCTTGGGTCTTCTAGGTGGTGATTTTAATTGCAGGCAATAAACCACTGTTAAAAGGAAGGTTTATAATAAGAAAGTACATAGCAGCTTAGGGTGTTTGCAATGGAACAACGAAATGATTTTGTAAATGCCATCTTCTCTAATAAATCTGAACGCTGCTGGAGAGATTAGGCCATTACCCAGCGCTGGTATAAATGAGAAAATGATGTGATGGATCACATGCTTGAGGGGTTTCAGGAGTTAGCTGGAGATGGGGCAGGATGATGCTAGTTAGCGATGGCAGTTGGCCAATCAAATCATATCGCCCGAAATCCAGTTTAGGGCCAGGTCTGTTATTCTGGCCAGAACCGGGGCTTTCCAATATTCACGCAAGGAAGTCACTGTAGTAATTTTTGCTGAAATAAAGGAGGTTTTTTTTTTTTTTAAGTTGAGGGATCAAATCATAGATTAATCTGACTGTATCACAACAAGGAAGAGTTGAGGTTGAGGAAGAGAAGAATCCTGTAAGATCCGCAGCGACCCGAAGGCCTGGGGCAGTAGTCATGGTTTTCTAAGGCACTCACCAAGCGCCTGGCGGCACACGGCATGGCTGAGAATCACACTGAGTGTGCTGCACGCACGTGCCCAAAGGCTCTCAGGAGCAGCAGTTTCCTGTGTGGGGGCCAGAGACTCTGGGTAGTCACGGTGATTTACGGGATCCAAAATCCACACACCTCCAACCTGCAGCCTGCGGACGTGAGTCATTTTTCATCTATCTTCCATTATTTGTCAAATAGATGCAGATGCAGGAGAAGCATCCATTTGACAATGCTATTGAAGTCAATGCATTCTTTTGTATTCATGTATTATCTCAAACAGATAGAAAAAATACAACTGTGAATACATAAGGACCAGAACTCATTCAAAATCAATCTCTCTTTCTCTCCCTTCATCATTGTAAAGAGTATCCGAGATATGTAAAAACTGGGGGCTACTGTTCGGGTGGGAATGTAAACGGATGGTACAGAATTGCCACCTTGGCTAAAGTCTACACCAATGGAAACTGGCCCCTGATGGACCTTAGAAGTACACGCAGGCTCACTGGGGAAGTGACGATTTTGCTGGTGCTGGTTTGTGGTGCATTACCTGTTTTCTCTGAGTACAATCTACTACACCTTAGCCTGCCAACCTTTGTGAGTTAAGCTTTTCCGTCCTTAACCCTTCCCATCCATTCCTGTTGCAGACATCCGGGTGATTTCTTAAAGGACCCTTTATGGATCCGCACCATCACCTCAAATGCATGTCTCGGGTACATGTGTCTTGAAAGGACTAGAAAGCACAGTCCACAGGACATCATGGGAAGTTTGGCTCCTCCCAGGAGCAAGGCGTCTAAGCAACACAGAAATTACAGGAGAAACACCTGGGGTTTGGAAGAAAAATACCCAGTCTTGCCTTTGGGAGTCAGAAATCGGCAAGGGAAATCAAGAAAATCTCACCAAAGGAGAATCCAGAGTCCAACGCGATACGTTATTAATAATGAAGGGTTCTATCCGTTGAATCCCAAAGTCTGCCACGCCTTGTGCCAGACAATACGTGTTATTCAGTCAAACCAGTGGCTCCCCCGGAGGGAGTGACTTCCCCGCCGGGAAAAACATCTGGCAATGAATGAAGACTCTTTCGGTTGTCACGTCATGGCGATGCTACTAATATCTAGTGGGGAGAGACCAGGGATGCTGCTCAAAACCCTGCCATGCATGAGATAACTCCCCACAGCAAAGAATTTTCTGGCCCAGAACGCAAACAGTGCCGAGGTTAAGGAACCGAGTCAAACCACCCCGATCACCCTGTGATGGAGGTGTGAATAGCCTCAGGTTGTAGATGTGGAAACGGGGCTGGAATGTTCCACGAAGCCTGAGCTGCATCACCAGGACCGGAGTCCGGTCTGTCTACCTCCCTACACCCGTATATCTGTTACATGACCTTGAAGACGGATGTGACCTCCTCCTTTCACAAATAAGGAGCCTGAGGCTCAGATGCCAAGTGCCTCACCCTGGATCTTACCATGGACCGTGAGTCCTATCCCTTCACAGTTCTTGTAAGGCCAGTGACAACGACTGAACCCAAGTGACTTCCCCTCAAACCATGGAGCTACCAATAAATGTCTCTTTCTCTAATCACAACCCTAGTGATTAATTTCTCATTTCTGCTCCTTCAACCTCATAATCTAGTAGTTTTATTGCTCCCATTTAATTCATTTAATCATTTATTAAGCTCCTCCTGTATGCTGGATGTAAATGGGTCAGAAGGCAAATGAAAAAGAACTACAAGGTCAGGGATTAGCAAATGATAGCCCAAGGGCCACCTATTTTTGTCAATAAAGTTTTATTGGAACACACTTGCACCCATTTGTTTACTTAATGTCTATGGCTGCTTTCACATCATAACAGCAGGGTGAGGAGCCAGGAAAGATACTCTATGACCCCCAAAGCCTAAAATATTTACTCTCCGACCCATTACAGACAAAGCTTGCCTGCTCCCACGCTAGCTCCATCATTCAAACCAGAAAGAAGAGGCATTGCTGTGAACTCCAAACCCAATCGAGAAGCCCTTCCACCAACATACGAAAATGGTGTCCATCAGCAGGGCGTTGTGGGGGGGGGGTGTGGGAATGATCGTAAGTATTTAATGCTCGTAGAAATCTAAAATTCAAAGGTATCAAACATTTTGATCCTTAAAAATACTTTCTGCTTTTCTAGAGCCCAGTATAACAGATCTTTAAACGAAGCCCAAACTCTGTTATTTCTCATCTGCTGCCAGAAGTTTAGGAAGTCCAAATGTTCCTCGTTGCACTGAACACGAGTCGCACTGACATTAAAAGATTGGACTGCCAGCCACTGGGTCAGCTGCTCAGGAGTCAGCTGACCACCGCACACAGGTTGTCTGTCTGCAGTAGTACAGAGGCCTCAGGGTGATGCCCCCTTCCCTTCTGCAGAGATGCGCAGCAAAAGACCCCATTCTGATCTTCCCCGAGTTTTCTGCCACACCCGTGGCCTTTGGTCTGTGGATGCGATTCCACTGCCCGGAGTACCAGGTCTGGGGGCAAATCCGGAGCAGCAGGACATCCACCTACTGCTCAGGCACAGCAGCCTCTGCAGAAGGGAGAGCATGCACCCACACAGCCAACAGGTTGGGAGGAAGCGTAAACCAACACCTTTGGCTGCATATTGACCCAAAGACCCTGATAAAGAGACCCTGAAGGTTGAATGGAGCGTCCCTGAAGGGAGAGTGGAAAAAGAGAAATTAGCAGATTTACTGGATGGCTAACTCCTGCCTGCAGCTCTCGCAGAGGGCACACATCCACACGCTAAGACCGGAGGTCTCCACACAGATGTGCTTCCCATCCTCAAGACTCCTGAATGATGGAGTCAGGCTCGGAAAGTTCGCCCCCGTAGGAGAGTCATTCCTGGGTGCGGCTCATTGAAGTCCACGGGCAGTTCCTGAATGCAACCCCGCCCTGGTTTCCAGTGCCCTAACTGCTGGCTAGGCCGCTGGAGGAGAAACTGCAGAGCCAGGCATCAAGGAGACAGGTCGTGGAAAGAGTCTCTGCAGTGGAAAGGAGCCAGATGACTAGAAAACCCCACCGGAATGGTGAAAGAACAGTGTAAAAAATGGGATTACATTTGTAACCGAAATGATGGAAGAACACGGTGTAAAAAATGGGATTACATTTGTAAAACTGGATTTCCCTTTCACCAGGAGTGGACAGCGGGCATGGGGGCTTAGCGGAAGAGAGCACTGTCTTGGGGTGACGGTGTCACCATGCAGGTCTTGCCAGACAGGGTGGCCCATGCCCGAGAGGGCGTGGCCACGGTAAGGCCAGCCCTCATCCAATCATAAGCTACAGGGCAGCCCCCTCCTGCCACTGTGCAGCTGGGCCTGATCTTGCACTGGGAGAGAGATGTGGTTCAATGACCAGCTCAGCAACCCTGGACCAGTCAACTTAAATCACTGAGCCTCCGTTTCTTTATTTGAGAAATATATTGCTGTGTCTACTTCAATTCAATCACACAAGGTAGTCGGCAGGGTCCGCGGAGACGATGCCTGTGAGCGCCTTTGTTCACCGCAAAGAGCTGGGTGATGAGCTAAAGCGCTTCCCTGACGCCTTCCGGGTGCAAGGGAAAGAAGAACGAATGGTGGGTGAATGCCGTGGAATCCCGGCAAAGGGGGCTCGGCGAAGGGGGCTTTGTAAACGCAGGCTGCCAGCCCAAGCTTTTTTGTCTTAGAAGCAAGGTGATAACATGACGGTGCTGGGGGGTGGGGGGGGTTTGAGCCGACCCACGGTACAACCAAACCACGTGCTGGCCAGCTGAGTTTTAACAAGGTTCTACACCTCCCGGCCACGGCAATGACCCTCGCCGCAGAGCAGCAGACACGGAATCATGCACCTTCTCTGCAAGACTTGCGTTAAAGGCTGAAATGTCTTGAACAACAATAAAAAAAAAAAAAAGACTTCAATGTTTTGTGGGGCTGACAGTACCCACAAAAATGGCAGCCAGGCCGTGGCTTTCTGTTACCTAACTCTAAAGGTGTATCAAATAGTCCCATTTTTTTTTTTCTTGCTTTACATAGTAAACCTTGTAGGCCTGGGAAAAGCGATACATGGACGGACACCTTAACTGATATGATCAACACACATGTAATCGCAGGTCAGCGTTCCCCCGGTGTCAGTTACCACGCTCCGTGGTGCCACCGTCACACTCTCCGGGATCAGTATCAAATTTCTAAATGACATACCTTGTTGTCCTCAAGAAACGGTGAGCACGGAATCTCGAATGGCAGGGATGGGGGTGCTGGGGGGGAGTGGGATAAAGCCCATGGTGTTCCAAGTTGCACTTACGGAATTAAAGCAAATACGCCATGGTCAATGGGTTAAAAAAAAAAAAAAAGGTCAAGTTAATCAAGGAAAATGAACTCATTCATTAGCTGCAGCTGACAAGAAGCCCCAGCCTTGGCCAGGAAAATAAGAGAAGGGAAAGCTTATTTCAGAAGACGCAGCACCTACTGAAATTTACTTTTCTCGCTCTCTTTGGAGGAAAAAGAAGAAGCTATTATTCAACGTCGAAAGCCTGTATCCTCCACATCTTCCTCCTTCTTAAGAAATGCTCTTGGAGGGATAAGATCCCAGCCAGCAGCTGTGCTCTGCAGTGTCCCATCCCAACCTGTCCGGAAAGTTGTCCTTGTCAATAATCTCTCCCGGGCAGCTCAAGCTTAAGCAGCGAAATTCAAACATTTTCCCAGCATGCCTTTGTTACCTATTGCCATTGTCACGTTCGTCTGCAAAGGCTTCTGTGTTTGTCACGTCCTCATCTATTTTCCCATTACACCCGTCTAGACCTTTATTATGAAATGTAATTATGTTCCCATGTCGGTCACACCTATGAGACTGATCGCTAAGATAATGCCGTCCACATCTTATTAAGTCTGTGGCCTCTGAACCTCTGTGCCCAGTCTCTCAAGATAGATGGAGAGAGAAGAGAAGAGGAAGACGGAAGAGATGAAGGGGGACAGTGGGAGGGGAGGCACATGGGACCAAGGAAACAGCATCCTGCTGGGGCATCTTTGCGCTGCCCAGCCACGACATCTTGATCTTCTCGTCATCGCGAAGTGGGCAAGCTCCAGGGTCGCCTGAACCTGTGTTCCAACACCCCACCCCCACCTGTCCTTCTACTCAGCCGATGACCACTTTCCAGAGCTTGGGAAAGCGACCTTGCTAAGCCCCAACTCCTCCGTCTGTAGAACGGAGGTGGAAAAATGACCTAATCACTGTGATAGGAAAGGAAGTGAGAGAATGTTCACCAAGCACAGGGCGCAGGGCCCGGAAAAGCCCACCAGAGGCTCGGCAAACTGGCTGTTGCCATCCCTACACTCTGAGAGGACCACGGAAGTCTGTCTGTCTCCCCAGTTCTGATCCTGGACCATCTCTTTTTCTAAGAATGAATCACACCCTGCTGAGAAGCTCTGGGCGCACTGTCCCCTTTCCCAGAAAGAAAAGAAGTTCAAGTCCTCTCTGCGACTCTTTCCTGCCGAAGCCCAGCAGGGAGGCAACGAGAGGAGACACCCTCACATTTGAACGGGGCTCGGCCACCAGGCCGCCCTCCTACTTCTGGCCAGACAGACACTGCTTCTTCCTGGCCACAGATTCGCCGGCAGTGACAAAGCCTGTTTGGGACAGTGGCGCTCTGAGGATTTATGATGAATGACTTCGTGCCTGCCACGCACACCCTGATTATAATCGCCACAGTGCCAGCTTCAGAACGAAAATGACTTCTCAGCCAGAATGACTTCTCGGCCGGAGAGGGAAAACCTCTGCAAAGGCCCCGCCCCCTGGTGGGGGCCACAGACAGGCTCTGGGGTCACACCGCCTTTGCTTGTACCCTGGCTCTGCTACTGGCTAGCTCGGTGGCCCTGGGTGAGTCACATAACCTTCCTGCGCCTCAAGTTGCTCATCTGTAAAATGGCAGTCATAGTACTTAGCTCAGAAGGTAGTTTCAAGGGTTAACTGAGGTAACACAGGGAACGGGTTTAGAATAGTGTCGACCTACGAACACTTACAATCACCTGCCATCGCAGCAGTGGTCTTGGGGATACCACGTATAATGTGGTGAGTAGACCAAGCTCCACATGTTCTGCAACCGAGTCATTAGGGGTCCATCCATCCATCCATCCTTCCATCCAACCACCATTTACTGGGCCTCTGCTCTGTGCCAGGCACTGTTCTAGGTGCTGCGAATGGAGCAGGAAACACACAGGCCAAACTCTGCTCTCACACAGCTCTCAGTATGGGACTCACAACTGGGCCTCCCGACTCCTGGCAGAAAGCACAGCTCTCTGATTTTGGCCCCAGCGGACACGTCGGCAACTTGCACAGACATTTGTGGTGATCGCAACTGGGGTGCGGAGGGTTCTACTGGCATCTAGTGGGCAGAGGCCAGGGATGCTGCTAAGCATCCTGCAGTGCACGGGCAGTCTCCCCACAACAAAGAATTGTCCTGTCCCAAATGTCCACAGTACCAGGGTGGAGAAGTTCTGGTATGAAGGAATCTGTGAGAAGCGAATCGTTCCTTTGTTGGGCGTGGTCTTGGGCTACTGGAGGCTACTGAGTCCACAGGGAGAGAACCCAGGAAAGGGAAGGACGTGGGTGGGATGGAGAACAAGAGGACCCCACACTGCCAATTTTGCCTGGAAACATCCTTCCTGGGAGAGGAACATACGAAGTCCATGGAGTGGAAGACCCCAAGCCCAGGATGGAAATGCCCCTTTTCACGGGTGGCACGTGAGCCCTGGGCTGCTGACCTGCCAGGCAGGATGGGAGCTGCCTCGGGATGAGTTCATCTCACACCTGAGAGGTGCGGATGCCTCCCTAACTCTCCAACACAAGAATTCAGCGTCAGGAGCCGGAGCTGCCATGAGGCTAAGGAAAAAATAACCATGAATGGAGATGAGCCTGTAGCTCCCTCAGCCTTCCTCATGCAACACACCAAAAGACAGGGAAGCACGCCCAGGTTGAAAGAGCAGGGAGACCCAGCGGGTTTGCGTTCCTGGCTCGGTCACTGCCAGCTTGGTCACTGACGGCTCAGTGACCCTGAGCATCCAGGCGGAATGGCTAAGAGGACAGCCCTGGGGCCAGAGCTTGGTCACTTACTGGCCCTTCAGCAAGTCACGTCATTCTGTGCCTCAGTTTTCCCATATGTAAAATGGGTCCATGACACCTGCCTCACAAGTCACTACGAGGACTGACTGTATTAATTAAAGCACTAATACGGAAAAGCACTCAGAACCCACTGTACCAGGCTCCGAGTGAAGACCATGTCAAAGCGTGCCATCATCCCCACCAGCGTGGTCATTACCATGTCATGGTGGACAAGCGGCTTAACCTCTCCGAGTCCCAGCTTCTTCTTTGGAAAAATGGACAGAGGAGCTGCCCTCTCATTGGGTTCGGGATTCGATCATTCAGGTGAAGCCCTCGGGGCAATATTTGAAATGTTGTAAGTCCTTATTATTACTTACTGACAAGTTTGACAAAAGGGCTGAAACCCAGTTTTCTTTTCATCCTACGTTAAACTAGGGACCTTCATGAAGAAGGAGAAAACTCCACAGTGTCAGGACGGTGCCAGACACCCAGGGTCACGTGATGTTCCCAGGATGTGCGCCCCCAGCACCGTCACGCAGCCCCAGAGGTGAGTGTAAAATACAGGTGCGGGCAGAGCAGGTTTACAGCTCCGTGTCCCTGAGACACAGAGCTCCATCTTGTGCGACTCTTTGTTAATTACTGTGTTACAACTGGAACCCTACTTTTGCCCACCCCTGTACGAGCTCTGGGCCCATCTTGGTTTGGGGGCTCTTAGTCACTCGCGTGACTTCAGACGGTCTGTAGAGCCAAGTCAATACTGGGAACGGAAGGCCTTCGCATCCCCACAAGGGTGCTTCGGCGCCTGCTCTGGTGCCAGAGGAGAGCGGGCGTGGGAGCCGGGCGAGGCGTCTCCTCCTCTCACTTCTCTGCACCCTCCCAGCCTGGCTGCCCATCTCAGGAGGGGAGCCCAGAGGCCTCGAGGACGCTGTGCTCGCAGAACTGCCGGTTACAAGCTCCATCGGAGCTCTTGCGCAAGGGTCTCAATTCATCAGAGGGTGAAGGGGACACAAGCTTTTCAGAAGTCTGACCCAAAAGTCCAGCAAGGCCACGTCAACAAAGCCACCAAAACAAACCAAGGACCAGCAAATTCCCACCACACAGAAGCCACCTGCTTAAACAGTTGTTCTTGTCAAACTCATTAAGATGACGTTCAGCTCCCTTCGTCTTCTTAGCAGCTTGGGAGTCCCAGGGAGACGCAGGGATACCTGCAGAGCATGGCCGGGGTTCTGCAGCTCAGATCTGAGGTCATATCAAGCAGGCAAGCATGTTCTGGGCTCATCCCGCCACTTGGGGATGAAGAAGAGATGCCTTTGTCTGGTCTTCCTCCAGCTTCTCCACAGGCGAGACGGGCCTGGCAGAGGACCCTGGACGGTGACACGGCCAGCGGGACTCTCACCTGCTCTGAATGGTCAGCTGCAACCTGCCACAACGGCTGGCCACCCTGCTGGCTTCAGGGAAGCTGTCTCTTCCTCCACGTTCTGCCTCAACCCGCTCCGCCTGCCTTTCAGACGACTGCAACACTGCAATGACGGCTGGTGGCGGCACTGCTTGTCATCCCACGTGTCACTCGCCCTCATCCCCAGCCCAAACAGTACGGACTAATTTTCATTGACAGGATCACTTAAAAACCCATTCCCTGGCTTCAGCAGGCAGGGTGAGTTCTGTGCTTGCCTGATGGATGGCAGGGGGTGAGAAGCCAACCGCTGATGCTCACGGAAACCGATCCCGGGAAAGGCCTGCAAAGACCTGAGGAATCCACGCTGGCTTCGCTTCCCGAGCTCTATAATGGAGGGATCTGGGTACACGTCCCCCGTATACGCAACAATGGACGACAGGGCCGACACCCCGAGCTTGACCTTCTGGGCCCCATATGACTTGCACGGTGAGCAGGCAGCATTCCAACGAGCACTCCCCACCTGCCAAGCCCATCTGCTACAAGCTCACTGGCAGCCAGAAGTCACAAATTATAACCCACAGGATTCCTAAAAAGTGCCAGAGGTCCCGGGGAGGGGGCGGGTGAAGGAGTGGGAGGAACGGGCCTTGCCCTCCGCGGGGCAGGTACGTGACGAGGCTCCTACTCTACAAATCCAATTGGCTTAGACTTATGGTCCACATGAAAGAAGTTTAGGAAAACCTCAATAAATCATGAAAGTGTGAAAGCATGAAATTAACCGGAACCAGAAACTTGACTTAAGGGGTCCTCTGAAGGCGTTTTCCAAAGACGATGGAAAGACAGTAAATAATGACCAATCAATAACTAATTTCAGCCATGCTTTACTGATCTGTAAGTAATCTATCTCCTTGGGACTGTGCATGGTGATTTTCGGCAAGAGCTTTGAAGCGCCAGCTCACGAGAGCTAGCAGGTTCGGAAGGCCCCACACGGTGGCGGTGGCAGTGGCGGGGAAACCGAGGCCTGCGCAGCAGGAGGAGCTGTCACTTTGGGCCAAGCGGACAGAAGGCCCCAGAGATCCCGCCACATTTGAAGTCTCTTTTCTCAGAAGAGATAAGAGTCTACTGGGGAAACAAGAGGCAGGATGAACTGGGAAGGGGATGGCAAGACACAGGACTTCTTTTGCAAAGCAACTGTCTGTGGCTAGGTCTCCACAGGCTCCACGTGCTGCTCCGCTCAGTCCAAGGGTGATGTGCTTGTCGCCAATGAGCAGTCAGACCCCAGGCAACAGCCTATCTTAACGCCTGGCGAGAAAAAAATGAAACTTGCCTCTACTTACAGGAATCTACGGAGGAGTAGGAAACGACGCTTCGCCCCACCCCCACCCTCACAAACGCAGCAGGCAGTAAATCCTCACCACCCAGGAACGATGGTGTCAACGCTTCCACTTGCACAGACAGGTAAGTACCTCGTGCCCTTAAAAATGAAACCCCAGCAAGCAAATGGCACCTTACCGGGCATACGTATGTTACAGTAGACGCGGCTAACGCCTATCCGAATTGGGTACAGTGGGCTTAATTGTTTCATTCCACGCACA
The DNA here is from genome assembly GCA_004027475.1 of Anoura caudifer. Taxonomy (NCBI): domain Eukaryota; kingdom Metazoa; phylum Chordata; class Mammalia; order Chiroptera; family Phyllostomidae; genus Anoura; species Anoura caudifer. Next base: position 373,926 of record PVKU01000495.1, read on the forward strand.
GCACAGCCACCCATTGGATCTAATATTAGTCATTCATCGGATGCAACATTTTGGAAGACACAAACTGCTATCTTTCTCCCTCGAAGAACAGCAAGGATTTTAAGCACATTTCTCCCGGAGCTCTTACGCTGAGGAAAACAGCTTAGAAATGTTACTTTAAACAACCCCGTTCTCTGGCTACCAACAGCAAGATGAATGCGGACAAATGCGTGGCTCTGTTCCATCCGAGGCTCCTTGTGTCCACCCGTCGAAGGCCCCCCTGACCCCGCTGGCCCAGGGGATGGCCTCCGGAGCCGTGCAACGTGCCACCCTGCACAGGCGCCCCCTGCCCTGGACACCAGCATCCTCATTAGGGATTATCCGACTCACTGGATGCGGTGAGAGAGAAGATGGGCTGGCTGCCAAGCGTTCTTTCAACACAGATTCCGAAAGAAGATCCTGCAAAGTGTGGAAAGCCCAGATTTTCAGCAGTTCACTTTCTAGACTCCGTTACATAGCAACCATACCAGCTCGCAGAGGGTACCGACCGAGTTACTATTTTGTTTAAATGACACAGTGCCTTAAGCCTCGGGGAAAATCCAAGTTTTCTTCCTCAACTCACCTACTGCCAGATATCAGCACGGGAACAAAACATCCAATGGTGGGTGGACGAGTTTGTTTAATTCAGTTTTTGAAAAAATTTTAAAGGGAACATTTGAAAAGGTATCTAGCAATTTCTTGGCCGAGAGAGCAAAAGGTAACTCTTCCCCCGTGACCATCTGTGCTAATATTATTAAAAGCACATTAGGATTCATTGAATATGTGCATAATGCCCTTTAGTTAAAAGATGGCTCACACAGTTGCATTTTGAAAGATACTCATTTCATTCAGGAACCTTGATTGGAAAAGTGATAACTCAATAGCACTAAATACTCTATCGGTTTGGACCCGCTGAATGGCACCAACACACACACAGAATTTAAGCAGAAGACGAATTCGGAAGAACTGTCAGGAACCCCCCAGGAGCTGAGCTTTGGAGAGCCTTCCTGGGGGTACACCATGGAGATACATGAGGATACCCATCAGCCACAGGTGAAAATGAACTTGAGGGAAGCCACCACTTTCCTTTAGGAATACGGATGCACTAGCAGAAGCAGCCACCTAGCAGAATGCGGAGAAACGGTCACGAGAAAAAACCAGACAACACAAACTCATAGAGGTTGAAACTTGGGGAGGGTACCGGACTGACGTCCCGTGGCCGTAAAGGAGTAAATGACGCCCCACCGGATTTAGGGTGGGGAGGCTGGTCTTCTTTTCAACCATCACATCCGTTTAAATTCAGATCCCATCAGTTGAGAGGGATAGGTGGCCAAGAATGAAGTTGAGTTAAAATTTTAACGTTTTATTTTCTGATTGTCAAATCGCTAAGTGCCCCCTAGGAAAGGTGTTGAAAAATACCAGTGGTTCACGGAGGGAAAATCGAACACCGGCCTTCACCCAGCCACCCACGGGGAGCCATGGACATGGCGGGCTGTTAAGAGCAGGAGGGAACTGCTGGTTTTGCGTGTTTTTAAGAATCGCAAGAGATCCTGGCTTTTGCCAGGCCCATTTCCAGAGCCCTGTGTATTTTTTGTAGGAAAAGAGAAAAGAAAATGGCCCCCCGTTGCTTTGCATCAACAGTCTAACCGTGGGCTAAGTATCGCAACTCCCAAGTTGAGCGTGAAGATCCTGGCTGCCGACTGCCTTAGCATGCTCCGTGTGCGGCCAGACCAGGGCTCGGATAGAAGCTGCTTAACTTTTCCTTGGCCGAGGAAAGGGGCAGATGGCGGGCAAGAGGCCAGCATTGTTCAGGCCCCTTCACCATGGCTTTTGATTCTTAAGCGAAATGTCAGTTCTTGGCTATTTCTGAATGTTGGAAGAGTCCCTGCCTATAAGAAGCATTGCCCCGCCCCCCTCCCCCTCCCCAGGTACCAGCAGACCGTCTTCCACACCCGATGACAGAGCAAGGGGTAAGTGACGGAATAACCGGACTACCATGCAGCCAACACGGGGCTCACAGCGCCTTCCCAGCATTACGTCATGGCTACTTTGGCACCAAGTGACGGCCCCCGTTCCTAGGACTTTAGACAGACTCCTGAAGTACCAAGTTAAGATCGGACTCGCAATTCAACACAGAACAGCTCATGTTCAGGCTTAACATCCCACACCCCAAAAGGCACACCCTCCCCAGGAGCAGAGACTGACAGAGAGCCAGCAGCAATGTGAAAACAGTTTCTCGGCATTTAGGAGAAGCCCTGGAAATCACAATGAGACCAGAAAATCCTCAGGAATCCCTGACCCACGGGTACCTCACACTTCACCAAGTGACATATTTATACGAGTGACCCTCCTGGACTGGACTTTCTTTTTTCCTGTCATGTTCTGGATTTCAGCAGTTTAGTTGACAATTCAAATGCTATTAATAACCAGTGACACCCGTTTCTTAAAGGGCAATTAGGCAAGAAAAAGAAGGAAAAAAAAAGAAAGAAAGCAAAAAGCCTGAAAAGCCAGCTTTGACCCTTTCACTTTTCCGCTCACAGAAAACAAACAGTCAGTTCTGGGGCTGCTTCCTCCACCTTCAACCCTGGTGGGGGGGGGGAGGTTCAGCGCTCCATCACTGTCAATGTCAACACAGACCAGCTGTCTTTTTTCCCTCCTCAACTGCTGAGAGTGCCTTCAAGCAGCCGCTTTCTGCTGCCCACAATCAAAGCCATCATTTCGATCCCAGCCCATCCCTCAGCCTTTGAGATCTAAGATTTCCCCCTGGAAAGTGCTCAGGGGGGTTACATTTGCTGGAAATTTAAACTCCCTGCTGAGCAGGGGCATCTACTGTTGAGTGGGTATGTTCCACCGCCTGCGCGATCAGATGGGGGGGGGGAGGATAAAGTCCAGATGCAATCGAGACAAGGGATTTGGCATCCGTGGAGAAAAGTGCAAAGCAGCCCAATCCCCTGCCCCAAACACGGCAGCAGAGCCTGGAGCTCGCTCTCAGGGCGACAGTTATTCCAAAGGAAGCAGGCTCCGGAAGCCGGGGGCAGCTGTGGCATTCGCCCCTGCTGCGGGTGGGGGGCAACGGCCCGGGCATGAAAAGTTTGCCCACGGAGCTGGGGGCTGTGTGCCATCTATAGGGTACTTTCTGCTGCCGGAAGGGGCCCGCGGCTGCGCCTCGCTCGCGCCGCCCAGGGCCGGTGTGACCGTGTGAACCGGTGCACACTGCGCCCGGGTTTTCCTTCAAGACAGCTGCCTGCAACTCCCAGCAGGGGAGCAGCGGTGGCCACAGCCGGACGGAAAGGGTTACGAGCCACAAAGCAACGCGATTTTGCCCCGGGCGTGGGGGACGCCGAGCCTCCGGCCCCCTCCAGGCCCGGGTCTTGCTCACTCGCCTCTCTTCCGCGCCAGGCGCCGGGCGATCCCTACCTTGCGCGCTGTGCTGGTGGTTCTCCATGTTCGCCGCTGCCGAGTCTGCCGCCGCCGAGGCGCTGGCCGCTGCTCCGGGGCCCGGGCCGGGGCCAGGGCCGCCGCCTCCGCTCAGTTCCGCCAGTCTCCGGTTGGTGGCCGTGAGTTCAGCTCGCAGGTTGGTCACCTCCTGGCTGGCCGACTGGACCGCCCCATCGATGCGGAGCGCGAGCTGCTTATTGTCTTCCATCATGCTCAGGATTTTGGCCTGGGGGCGAGAGAGGTGACAAAGAGCTGCATGATGCGCGGGAGGTGCGCCGCCGGGCACCCCGGCTCTACCTGTTGGGTCCCCCGCGGCCCGGCTCCCTCGCGCCCCGACCCCCGGGCACCGGCAGCGCCGGCTCCTCGGGCGCAGGAATGACAGCGGCGCCTCCAGCCGGAGTCGTGGCGGTAGCCGGGCGCTGGGGGAGGAGGAGGAGGGGAAAGAGGAGGAGGAGAAAGAGGAGGAGGAGAAGGAGGAGGAGGAGGAGCAGCAGCGATCGCTGAGACCCCAGCGCCGAGAGCGCTCGGAGAAGGACACCGCGCGCAGCCCGGCACTCTTTCAATGGAGCCTACCATTCGGCGCGTGCTCGGGAGGGGGCCTGGCCCGGCAGCCAGGGCTCACCCTCGGCCTCTGGCGCCCCCCACTTCGGGGACACACCCCCAGGGGGCGGGGGCGGCAGGAAGAGGCTTGAAGTGGGCCGAAGTGGCGCCCCCCGCGAGGGGTGGGGAGCGCCTGGTCCAAGGTCGGCCTTTGGTCCCCTCCCTTGAGCGGTGGGGTGGCCCCCGCCCTGGCGAACTCGCGCCCCGAGCCTTGCTAGGGCTGGGGAGGAGGTGGGTGCTTGGGAGAGAGGGGTGCTTGGAAAAGGGGCCCCGGAGGGGAGCAGACAGGGAGCTCCGGGGGTGGGGGCAGCCTGCGCGAGCTTGGAGTGCAGTTCTTGCCTTGCGGGTTCCTTAAAATGCGGGGAGGAAATTGCAGCGGGGAGCTGGGCGGGTGGCCCGCGTGCCTCACTGTCCACCCCCTCCGCACCCCACCTTTGCCGCCCCACCACGCGCTGGCCTCCCCTCCCGGAGCGCTCGGCCCTTCCCCAGAGTGGACCACTGGCGCCCTGGCCTCCCCTCGTACCTGAAACCCTGCGTGCCTGCGCGCCCGGGGTGGAAGGGTGGCCTCAGCCAGGTCCCAAGCTTCTTAGCTGGGGTGGGCTCGTGAGGTGCGAGGCCAGGAGAGAAAGCTGAAAGGCCTTTGCGGGGCCTCCCCCTTTCTCCTCCTACTGGGAGCAGGAGCTTGAAGCCCAGCTGCCTCAGCTTCCCCACTCTCTGCACGGGAGACCTGAGGTAACCTTAAAGTTGATAAACCCATCTAGCGCCTCTTTCTCCCAGAGCACAGGCTTTGCATTTTTCACTGGGGCCCTGGATTCCAGCCACCAGACCTCGTTACCATAGCAAGCTTCATTCCATGCAAATAGGACAGTTTAAAGCAGCCAATGTAACCCGTGCACCGCCATTCCGGCTGGTCAGCTGGGGAGAGCTGCTCAGAGCCCACCACAGAAGCCCCTGGCGTGCTCTTGCAGAGACTGAGGTTGCCCACCCTTGAGATTCAACAGCACTTATTGGAAGCCTACTGTGTGCAAAGTGCTCAGCAGGCGTTATCTCTTTGGAGTAAGGATTATTATTCCCATTTTAGAGACGAGGAAGCTGAGGCTGTGGCAGGTGTAGGCAATTTAGCCAAGCGCCTGCAGAAATCAGGTGAAACCGGGACTAGAAGTGAGTGATCACCTGATTCTGAGTTCAACCCATTGTGTCTTCAGGAGGCATTGGATGCTGGGTAATTTCCTTCCCCCTTTATAAGGAACCGTAAACATACACTTTTGTTCCATCCCCTGTGACCACTACAAAGCTTTTGCAAGAGGGTAGGGCAGTGTTCAGTGGCAGCGTAATTTTCACTTGGTCCGCTCTGCTCGGCTAACTGGTCAGCTGGAGAATGACCCTGACCTTAGCCTCACTAGCACGAGTTCTGACCCACTGGGCCAACGTAGGCACTTAGACTGCTTGGGGTATTTGTAAGTCAGGATTCAGCTCTTTGAAGTTCTCCGGTGAAGTCATGGAGGGGCATCGAAATGCTCGCTGTGTGGGTCCTCACAAGGGCGGGGGTGGCATGGTGCCGCCACAGTGGAAAACAGCCTGCTGGTTCCCCAGAAAGTTAAACGCAGAGTTACCATATGACCCGGCAATTCCACTCTTCGGTATCTACACCGGAGAGCTGAAAACATATTCAGACAAAAATCTGTATACAAACGTGCACAGAAGCACTATTCACAGTGGCCAGAAGGTGGAAACCACTCAAATGTCCATCAAAAAAAAAAAAAGGATAAACAAATTGTGGTTGAGCCTCACAATGGAATATTAATCAACCATGAAAAGGAACGTAGAAAGCACTGATACATTACAACGTGGATAAACCTCGAAAACGTTATGCTCAGTGAAAGAAGCCAGACACAGAAGGTCCCACGTTACCTGATTCCGTTTATGTGAACTATCCAGAGAAAAATTCACAGGTGCAGAAGGCAGATTCGTGTTTGCCAGGGGCGAGGGCGAGGAGAGAGTGGGGAGTGACTGCTTATGGGCACCCAGCTTTATTTTGGGGTGATGAAAATGTTTTGGAAGTAGGTTGTGGTTGCACAACGGTTCACTTAACGTTATGTGAATTTCACCTCAATAAAAAGTCGGCATATATGCAAATAGGAAAGAAAATAGAGGCTGTCCCGGGAACAAGCCTGAGAATACAGCTAAGAGCAGCTCTAATTGGAGAGCTCCCTCTACACGTGTGTGCATGTTCGTGCACGTGTGTGTGTGTGTGTGTGTGTGACACGTACACCTCGGTTACAGCCCCCATCAGAAGGCGCTGCAATTTATCTGTTTATATGTCTCTCTCCTATTTACTTCACTGTGCGCTTCTGCATGGGAACAGGAGAGTGGCCAGCGTTCACGTTACTCATCTCTGCATCCTTGCCACCAAACCCAGAGTCAGCGTTCTGCAAATGAAGGTGTGTGAGCGTGTTTGTGCTGTAAACAAACTCACCAAGGATTACTCATTTCCCCTTCCATGAGATTATGCTCGCACACCAGCAGTTTAAAATCAAGGCAAAACAAAATACCCAATAAGGGAAAAAGAAAGCAAAGATCCGTTTCTTGGACCCTTTCTCATCTCTCCGCCTCCTCTTTCCCAGCTGTGTACAGCCATGGAGCTTTCAAGAAACTCACTTTAGAAACTCCTGGGGTGCTTCCTAGGATTGTAAAGAATTTTATTTTTTGAGGGTTATTTTTTTTACTTATTTTTAGAGAGGAGGAAGGGAGGGGGAAAGAGAGGGAGAGAAATATCAATGTGTGGTTGCCTCTCACACGGCCCCCACTGAGGACGTGGCCGGCAACCCAGGCATGTGCCCTGACTGGGAACCGAACCAGTGACTCGTTGGTTCACAGCCCACAATCTACTGAGCCACATCAGCCAGGGCTGAGATTTTTTTTTTTCTTAGCATGAAAAAGGGGTTTTCCCAGCTGTGTCTCCTTATGTTCACCCCCACACAAAGGGATCAGATCTCGAATGGAATCAATTAGCCTCTAGGATCTACTTGATTTAACCCCAAAAGGTTTCTAGTCTACCTTTCTCCCCCCCCCCACCAACTTCCATCCCTGCCCCTCCCTAGGTGATCTCAGGTAACAAACTAGTCAGGGAATCCCTGTCCGCTGCCGTTTGCAAGCCCACCCGCCTACGTGAAGGCTGATATGCACACACATGTAAACCGGGAGTCACATGTAAACTGCTAGGGGAGGGGCTCCAGAGCTGTCTGCCATCCTTAGCTCTCTCTCTCTCTTCGGGGCCTACAACTCTGAGAACTCAGGGCTGTGCATTCCGCTCTAGCCTCTGACCTTCTTCATGTTCCTAAAGTAGCTCCTGTCTCTCACATCTCCGTAAGCCAATGTCAAGAACCAAGCCAGAAAACGGGGTCACTTCCTAGGGGCTGACTGCCACTGCCCCAGTGCCCCTCGTTGTCATCCGTCCCTGGCAGCCACGTGCCATCCAAGGCCCGGGCAGTGCCCTGGTCCTCATGCGGTCACCAGCCTCCACCAGTATTTGCTGCCTGTCCCATCTTTCTTTCTGAGCAGAAGGAGCAAGCGGCGCTGTGAGTGCGTGGCACCTGTCAGAGCTTGTCTGGGCATTTCGGAAGGTGCAGAGCCATCCTTGTCAGTGAAAGGAAATCCTGGTGAGAACCAAGGCAAAGAGCCTGACCCGCGGCTGACGGCAACGCCCTGCGCTTGCCCCTCCTCCCATAAATACAGTGGCCTCACAATGGAGTGTCCAAACTGGGACACTTTCAAAAGGGAAGGAAGGTGCTGTGGACCATGGAGCTGAGCCAAGTGGCGTAGGTTGGAACTGTCCCAGGAAACCCCATATACATGGTCGCCCCATCCCACGGCCAAATGAGGCAGTTTGGTGCTATGAAGCAACATTGGGACCCCTTCCTCCGGCACCCTCGTTGTACACCGATGGAGAAGCGGAGGCTGGGAGACAGGAAGGAACCCGGCAGCCATGTTGGTAAAGGAGGTGGGCAAGACCGAAACCAGAGTTTTCAGAAAATGGCCCAGCATCGCACCGACGTGTGTCCAGCAGAATGGATGGTCAGGCTCACGCCAGCCCCCTGGTGCATGTGGTGCCTCCCAAGTTCTAGACGGAGAAGAGCCCACAGCCTGGCACAACTGGCCTCTGGCTTCATCTTGTCCCAAGCTCCCCCGGCTCACCAGACTCCTGCCCCTTAATTCTTTCCGACCTCGGGGACTTGGCTGTCTCCCTTGCCTCTGCCTGGAATAATCTCCCTGGCTCTCTCTGCATCTATTTCCTTTTTATCTCTTAGATTTAACATTCGACGTTTCCTTATTTCATAGCATGTCTTGCCATTGATTGTTTGTATATTTTGTTTGTTTATTTCAACTCTAGGCTGAGAATTTGAGAGGTAAGTCACCATAAGTTTGGCTCGCTAGGGTGAAGGTTTTCAAACCCCTGATCCGGAGGTCCCCACAGCCATCCTGCTTACTCTGCTTTGTGCTGAAGTCCATGGAATGCGAAGGAAATCAGTGCCCTTTTCTGGAGCTAACCTGATGATTTCTGTCACATGCGACTCAACGCTCAGGCTAAGACTGCACCCACCCCCCGACCACTACCGCATGCACCCATCCAGCTGCCCTGAGAGCCTCTTGAAGGCATGGCTCTTGTTCAGTTCTTCTCTTTGCTTCCCTAGAGTCTGTGGCTGATGGAGCCCATGCGTCCCTCCACCCCTATAAGCTCACATCCACAGAGACACTTGCTCCTCTCATTCCAACCCTTCTCATCTTCCCTCTGCCCCAGGGATTCTAGCCACATCTTCCTTCCCCAAGTCCTTTCAGATCTCTCTTCTTACTCTTTTCCTGCAAAAACCCGTCAGGTAGAAGGGGTACCTACAACCTGTGCTGGGCAGATTCAGATACTCAGGATAAGGGGTTTGTCCTCACATCACAGGTGCGTGCCTGCGTGTCCTCCGACTTTGAAATCCGTGTGCGGCCCAGTTTTCTGTCTGACTCAGTCAGGGACCTGGTTTCTGTCTGGCTAAGGAATAGAAGGCAGCATTCGTGTGCCCCCCCTTCAGGGGAAGTCCATACATGAGACAGGGTGGGAAAAGGGGGGTCTGGAAGAAAAGCCGGGGTGTGACAGACCTTTTGCCCACCGGCTGCTTGGCAGGGCATATGACTGACTACCCACAGAAGCCAGGGAGAACTGTGGTCCTGCCTCCCACACGTCACCTTAAAGGTCACATCCTGAGGGCAGTGTCCCCTGCCACGCTCTGTGAAACACACCTCTGGCTTCGGGTGAAGAGGAAGACCCTGATGTGGAGACCCCAGGAGACGCTCGTTAAAATGTAGAGCCCGAGCCCCACTTCCGACCCAGGCGTGACTCTGGGGAAGTGCTGGGTATCTGCACTGGCAGCGGGCTGCCCAGGAGTGTCCGGTGCTCAGCGAGGCTGGGACTCGCCGCTCCAGGCGCCCAGGCCCTCACTGAGCACCGACCACACATGTGAGTCCGCCAACACGAGGAAGCTCCTGAGCCTCAGGAATGGCCGCCAGGGCTCCCCACTCCAGCTCTTCTGCACACTGTGGGTCCCGTGTCTTCCACAGCCTGTGCCAGAGGGTCCCTAGGGAGTCACCCTCCTGTTCCGCAGATGGATGCTCTGGTTATTCAAATTGTCACAGGCGCATCCCAGCCCATCGAGGAGATGTGTCTTTTGTGCATTTACACGGTTCACTTTGACTAAGTGCGTTTTAACGTGTGCCCTGGGGGAAGGGCAAAGAGTCTCTGGCAGGGGCACCCAGGTCTCGAGGCTGTGGGTGAGAAGACTGGGGGGAGGGGTGCGGGGTTAAAGATACAGAGAAGAGTGTGCAGGAGGCGAACCCCAACAGTGAAGCCATGTCCCCCACCCTCCCACCACTAGTCACCCTTATAACCACATCATGAGATGAAGGGATGGGGAGAAAAAGAAGCCAGGAGGAAAAGCCAGGGCAGAGGACAGTGGGGCTCAGGGAAACAGCCCACAGCCCCGAGATGGAGAAGTGTAGGCGCAGGTGTTGATAACAGACTCTATCCACGCGCACAGAGCCTCGCCCTGCATAATGACTTTCGGGCCACAACAATGGACCACACGTATGTAAGATTAAAATGGAGCTAAAAAATTCCTATGACCTAGCGACGTCGGGGCCGTGGGGACGTCACAGCACAATGCATCGCGTTCGTGTTTGTGAGGAGGCTGGTGTAGATAAGCGTGCTGCGCGGTCAGTGGCACACAAGTGCTGTGTTCCACGTGTTTACTGTGCCCCTTGCATGTGCAGATGTGTTTCGACGCACAGATATGCTCTGCCGCATTGCCGTTGCTGCCCTGCTCGGTGCAGTGACGCGCTGTGCGGGTTCGCAGAGCCGGGTGCGCGGTGGGCTCCGCCCTCAGGTTTGTGTGCGTGCCCCTGTGGTGTTGGCACAACGACACAATGGCCTAATGACACATTTCTCAGGACCTACCCTGTCACTAAGCAACGCGCGCCTGTCTGGGGCTGGACACAGAGCACAGTCATCAGGGTGAGGTGACATTCTCCTCTGGGCTTCCCGAGCAGCCCCTCAGCTAAAGGTCAGAGAGTTCGCCAGGCACATCGCTCCTGCATGTGTATTTAACCGGCCAGAGTCCCTTCTGCGTGTTCTTCATTTGCAAGCAGTTCTTTAAAAACCCTTCTAATTCAGAAGCTCCTAGGTACGAAATAGATTCATGTTAAACCTACGTACTAACCACGGACTTGCACTCGTAAGCAGATATACTTAAAGCACCTATTTCTCGATACAAGTGCAGTTTTTTCTTCCTAGAACGTTTTCTGATGTGTTTCTGGTTGGGTGCGGTGTGGGATTATAAGAGAATGTGCACGATGGCCTGGGCTCCTGGCTCGGTCACAGCCTCCACGAGTGATGGTGGCCCAATCACAACAGCCAAGCAAAACGCAAAACCCTGAGACAAGTATGTGCACCTGTAGAAAACTGTCACTGCACCCCAAAGAACTGGCCCGACGCCCAGGCCTCTTGCTGCGCCTCCTGCCCTCTCCTGTCTTGGCTGCCTCCACGTGCTGGGAGCTCCCTCACTCTGCAGCCCACAGAGCTGTCTCTGAAAGGTCCCCTCCGCACTGCTGAAGAGAACACTGCCAAGTCTGCCAGCCATCCGATCTCCAGCTTGGATTCCTCATCTCAGCGGAGCCCCCTCTCTCCAGCCCACTGGCTGGAGGATGCTAACCGATGTCATCAATGAGCTCACCCTTCTCTGAGGGCGAGAGTGGAGTCAAAGCATAGGCTCTGGAGGTAGACAAGGGTTCAAGTACCAGCTCTGCCTCTTACGAGCTATGTGACACTTAGTGAGTTACTTAACTTCTCTGAGCCTCCGCATCCTCATCAGCAGAGCGGGATAACATTACTACCCACCTCATAGGCTGCTGGGGAATTAAATGAGAAAATGCACGAGAAGGATTTGGCAGAGGGCCTGGTGCCTGGAAAGAACTCAGCAGATGCACTCGATGGTGCAGATACAGATGATAGCGATGATGGAGAGGATGGAGATGATGAGGGTGAGGATGCTGATGTTGATGATGATGCTGACAGTGGTAAGGGCAGCTCCAATTCTTTGGGTATCTTCTGCAGCCCACCTCTTTGCACATCTATTTACTTCCACGAACTCAGGCTGAACCCTCCCATACTGAACACAGGTGTTCCTACCTCCTTTCAGCGGGTCAGGAACAACCTCACGCTCAGAAGGTTGGCTCACAGTTACCCAGCTGAGAAGGAGCAGAAGCCGATTCAAGCCCAGGTGTGGTGTGTCTGATTCTCAGGTCTCTGCCTTTTCCTTCTTCCCCATTTCCCCTCCGGAACACAACACAGTCTCATTCCTGCACGCACCGCTGCACCAAGGGGCTGTCTGTGTCCCTTCCACCCCCACGCCCTTCATCTTCTGCAACAGGCGCTGAGCTGATGGAGAAGCAGGTGAGGGAGCCGCTCCTTGCTGCCTGGCGCTTTAGTTCCTCCAGGCCCTGGGGACCCACTTGGGAAATTAGTTCCTTTGGTTCATGAAATGGTACCCAAGTGACTTGAAATACTTTACAGACCTTCCCTAAGTGGGAAATTTATTCTTTTCTCATTGATGGCATTATTCTTGTGGTCTCCATCCTATGAAAATTGTTTTTTCTGCTTTCTAGAGGTAGCGGGGCTGGGGAAATAGGGATGTGAGTGTTTTCTGAAAGTAGTACCTTTGGCCCTGGCTGGTGTGGCTGAGTGGATTGAGTGCCAGCCTGTGAACAGAAGGGTTGCTGGTTCGATTCCCAATCAGGGTGCATGCCTGGGTTGCAGGCCAGGTCCCCAGTAGGGAGCGCACAAGAGGCAACCACACACTGATATTTCTCTCCCTCTCTTTCTCCCTCCCTTCCCCTCTCTAAAGATAAGGAAATAAATAAATAAAAAGAGTAGTGCCTTCCACACCATACTCTCTTGATAAGGAGCAGAAAGGGGATTTTCCAAGAATGGGATTTTTTTAGGACCTCTTTCTCCTCATACTTCCATCTCTCTCGCACTATTTCACTAAACAGTTCAGTGAAATCTTCAGCAGGAGACTTCCCCCGCCTATTTCTTCTTCCGCTTTGCTCAGGCTCTCATGAGTTTCTGCTTCCCTCCTCTTTCATTTCCTTCTACTCTTAGGTGCCTTTTGCACTAAGGAGCCCCTGAGGACCAGTGCTACCTCACCCAGACAGGGAAGGACAGTGTGACCCCTACTCAAGGCCACGGGGGAGACCCATGCCAGACACCAAACAGCTAAGGGATGAAGAGTCTAATGCCCCTCCCCAACCCACGGCAAAGGCATCGCAGACGTGGCGATGTGTGTGAGCCTCTTTCAGGAACCGGATGGAGCAGTAGCAGAAATGGGCCTTGGAATCTAGCTCCTTGGGTCAAGAGCAAGCCTTTTTAAGCACTAACATGCCCTGGGGAAAATCTTCATTAGCCCCCAAACTGAGACTGCTCCATGTGCACCAAGAAGGACCGGCCCTGCCCCCACCTGCCCTGGTACTGGGATTAGCCGTCCAATTGCAGGCACTGCTGGGAGAGAGCTATTTCATTCAACGCTCGGCTCATTGGGGTAATATAAATCGTGAAGTTGCCATATTTATCTTAATTGTTATCGTGATTTGTTTGCCTGCCTTATTTTATGCTGGGGAGATGTGAAACAAGGCATAATCCCGTGTTTGGACAAGTAACCCCACGCTGTACGCTGTCAGGCACGCGGGCGGCCGGAGGGGGAACTGTGTGTTCAGGGCAGGGTCAGTTACAGCGGTTTCGGTCCCGACTCTGACACCTTCACCAGGAGCAGCGAGCTGCCTGGTGCCAAGGGGAGGGGCTCCCTCTACCTGTTCACCATGTGCTCTTTGGCATCCTGCCCCACGGGCCGGGACCCTCCGTCCAGCACACGGGCGCCACACCTAGCCCCTCATACCACCAGGACCGTCAGTGCAAGAACGCGCCTGTCTGGGCTCCGAAACAGCCACTAAAGAGATGGAACTCCGTATTAAACAGATGAAACTGGAGCTGACTTCTTCCCCTGACCTGTGAGGAGCCCGGGGGGCCCCAGAGCTTTGGGGAAGACTGGTAGCCCCAGTCTGCTAGGCAGAGTTTGGGAAGAAAATACAGGTCCAGGTTCTCGTCATTCATTGGGGGACACATCAGACCAGAGTAACTTCGGTGTCTCCTGAGAGGTGGCTGGTCCAGGACCATGGCCAGCCCGCAGAGCACCTTCCTGCCCATTACAAGGGACGTGTCCCCTTCCTGCAGGGGAACTCAGCCCTGCATGAGGGTGCAGGCTCAGAGAAGGGGCCGCTGTCTCAGTGTGGGGTCCCCTGGGACTCTAGGCAGGAGGTGACCACAGAGCTCATCACCAGTTGGAGTTTCACCGGAACCCAGAGGGTTTCCGCAGCAGAACTAGGTTCTACTTTTTTGAAGTTCTTTCTGTTATTGTTTTAGTTCAAAGCCACACATGCTTTTTTTACAAAGCCATGTAAACTTCTATATGAAGAGCACCGGATGAAGTGATCTGACATTTTTCATTACATTGGAGCGACAGTGTAAGTCTATTCTTCTTCAAAGTTCCAGGCTTTCAGGAAGAGGCTAAAGGAGCTGAGAGATTCGGAACCTAGTTCTGCCTGAAAGTGTGCGTGGAAGAGGCGCTATTAATAATATCTCTGGTGCGTTCTTTCATCAAACACGGTGCTGAGGACTTAACTTACATCCCTTATGAGGACGAAGCTACTGTTGGTGTCCCCCTTTTACAGAGAAGAAAACTGAGGCTCAGGGAGGTTGAGTCACTTGCCCAAGGTCATACAACTAACAAGTGGCAGGGCTGGGACTCGAGTCAGCGGGATGCCGGGGGAGACCCCTGAATTAGTCCTTTGTTGTCACCTCCTCACACCCCAAATTGCCCTATGTGCTGTTGAAAAGAGTAGTAAAGATGGGGTTTATATACACCTCCGAAGCGGGAACGACAAGGGGACAATGTACCTTTTCTCTGGGGAGGTGGGAGGAAGGGGAACGAGGCATGTGAGTGCGATCCCCAGTCATCTGCCCTGGGAATTCTCCGCTTGACCGCCGAGGGGACCCCGAACGCCCCCATTCAGTCCCAGGGCACTCGGAGCGTCAGCGGCTCCGATTTGTTTACACACACCTCTGTCATTTCGGTCACCGCACGTGAGCAAAGACCGCCACCCAGTTCCTGGACTTCAGAATTTTAGACCTGGAAGGGACCTCAGAGTTCATAGGTCAAACCTGCTTTCTTTACAGCTGAAGAAGCTGAGGTCCTGGAGGTCGTCGGACTGGCCAGGCGCCCAGATGCCTGGTGGCAACACTTACTATTATTATATGTTTTTGTAAGTGAGCACAAGGCCACAGGAGAGGCTCAGCAAACATTTGTTGAACTTAATTAAATTGTGGCATTTCATGTATCCCTCCGAGGGGCACATCAAACAAACAAGCAAACAAACAAACAGAAAAGCAAAACTAGCTCGATTTGGGGCCGCTCTGCGGGAAAAGCTCCCAAACTCAGTCTGAGGGGGGCTCTCCGCCATGAAGTGCCCCTTTGATCTCACACTTCTCTTTCTTGAAAATGTCAGCAAACCTGGCGACCGATCATCCCAGAAATCCATGTTCAAACTTTAAAAATCTTCTTCCGGTTATCTCAGCAACTTACAACAAAAAGACAAACATTTCCTGTCGCCCTCCCTATCTCCAGACAGCCCTGCGAGGAAAGAGCTGTGCCCACTTAAAACTGACTTGGATCTTTCCCCAAGAGCCTGGTTTCTCTGCACGCAGAACCTCGATGCGGCATGCGAGGCGCGGAGAAGGCGTTGGGGTTCAGCTGACTCTGCTGTAATTCTAACAGACAGTCAGCAGAAGCCGGTGTCCCCTTGGGGACGTGGGCGACATGACACCTCGGCTGACATCGGTGTGGCAGGCCTGGAATGTTCTGCTGAGTCAGGAATCGCGTAGCACACTCTGCCGGTTCTCCTTGCCAATCGACGGGTTGTTGCTCCTAATCCCTCCCTACCTCCCGATAATATCCAAAGTATTAGCGGCGCTGCCCTTTGCCGGTGACCTCGGCACCTCTCGCCAGTGTAGCGGAGAACCTTGCCCTGCCCCTCTGATGTCAGGCCTGGCCACGGGGCTGCCTTCGGCCCCTGGAACGTCAGTGGCCCTGCAGCAAGCAGGGGCTGGAGAATCTCCGGTCTGACTTGACCTGTTAGACTCCCATGAGCCTCCACGAGAAGAACACACCCCAGTAACAGCCTCACTAGTCTCAGCCCCAGGCCGAGCACCCTCGAAGCAGACCTACAGCCCAGAGGAAAACCCAGGCAGACCCTAGCCATGCCCTTCCCCCACACGGAGATCCAAGCATGACAAAAATGAAGATTGTTGTAAGGCCCAGGATCCGGAGGCTGCGCCGCAGCAAAAACTGACAACTGTATCACAGGAAACTAGCGCTGTGGGCGAAAGTGTCCCCTGCGCCCCCATCCGGTGTGCACCTGCTTACACTGACCAGCGCCCAGAACTGGGGGGTGGAGCGGTGGGTCTGACCCCAGCAATTCCAGGAGCCGCGGCCGTTCCCTTGGGTCTCCCTTCCTTGCCCCGCTCTGTGTACTGGCCTCATTTCTCATTCTCTCCGATGCCATTGGCCGGTCTCCGTACAGAGGAGGAGGAGGAGGGCCAGGGCAGCTCCTGGCTGCTGTCATTCCACTTTCAACCACGGTGGGGGCAGAGGCTCCCCTCTCCCGCGGCTCCCAGGGAAGAGGTGGCCTACGCTGGGGCCAGCGCACCGTGCTGCATTGACAAGACCTGTGTGTGTCCCCAACTGGACGCCTCGAGGAATCGGGTTGGTGTCCCCGCCAGAGGTGCTAGGAGTCAGAGGGAGCACATGCCCGTGGGAGGGAGAGGGATTTAGCAGAAGGACACAGGACACTGCCCACGGGCACCACACCACTGCCCAACAACCGCTGTTGCCGTATCTAGCAAGTGGTGACGGTCACTTGGAGGAAGGTAGCAGGTGAAGGGAAGAGGGTGGTGCATAGGGATGGCGGGTCCTAGGGACTCTTGATGACGGAATCACAGGACTTGCTGGCAGTTGGGCACAGCAGGTGTGAGAGAAAGAGTCAAGGACGACTCGAATGCTTTGGAGTGAAGCACCTGGAAAATGGAAAACTCACGGACTGACTGGGGAAGGCTGTGGGAGGGGCCGCTTTGGGGTTAGGGTGCGTGCTAATTTCGAGATGCACCTTCGACCTTCAAAGGGAGATACCAAGCGGGCAGCGGGATCCAAGTGTTTGGAGTTCAAAGGTAGATGTGAGCTGAAAAGATGAACGCGGAAGCTGTCGGCATCTCGGTGTTATCCAGAGGCATCAGATGGAGGAGAAAGGGCCCGAGAACTGAGCCCTGGGGCCTTCCGACACTTAGGGGTTGGGGCGGAGGAGAAACCAACCAAAGAGGCTGAGGATGAGCAGTAAGAGAAATGGGAGAGAGAAAGCACTTGCGATATCCTGGAAGCCACGCAGGAAAAACGTTCAAAGGAGGCCTGGCTAAACCCTTCCAACAGGCCAGGTGGTGATGACCGCTGAAGGCTGACAGAGGGGCCTGGCCACGGGAAAACTGGTGGCCCCGATGAGGGGTTTCACAGGGCGGTGGGGAGGGGAGGGTGGGCTTACGTAGAAAGAGCACCTAGTTTAAATCCCGGTGCATAGTAGATGCTCATTAAAGTTCAACTTGTCCACCTCACAGCTATCAGTCCTTACTCCCCCCGCATCCATTAAAACCAGCCATGGAATTCTCCATGATGCATGGCTACGCTATTCATATATTTTAAAGATGCCAGCGACGGAGAAAACCGACCTGACTACAACACAATTTAATTACCCTGGAAGTCTCGGAGACGGCCAGTGAATTTGCAAATATTCTAATAACGCACCGATAGCCACCTTGGGTTCCTGTAGCAAGGAATCGTGATTGGTACTAACTGTCTCTTCCTTGGCAATTACATGGGCAGACAGCCTCCCCACCTCCAGCGGGGCAAAAGATCTAGACTATGTCCTGGAAAATAATCAAGTGAAAGGACCCGGTATGAGAGGTAGCAGACACTCCCACGCTGGGCCCCCGGCGCTCTCAATATCAGCCCGCTGTGTCACATTAGAGGAGAAGGTTCGCTCAGGGCCAGCGAGAATTCCTGCCCGGCTTCCAGGTGAGATCCCTGGAGTCTACTCCTCATCTGACAATGCCCCAGCCGCTCAGTGTTCCCATTAATTTCAAACCAGATGACTAAGGCATGCTCAAAAAAAAAAAAAAAAAATCCAGCAGTGGTCATATGCATGCTTCTCCTGGCATTCCCAAGTATACTCACCAGAGAGTGAAAAGTACCATTTTAGGAAGTACAAACATCCGTATGTTTCACATAGCCAACCGAGGGCTTTCCATTTCTCCTCTCATTCTGTCATCTCGAAACTTAATTATTATAACAACTTCAGGAGGTAGATAGTCTTAACCTCGTTATAAGCTGAAGTTCCAAGAAAAAAAAAAAACTCTGAAGGTCACAGCGTCAGTCAGTGGCAGAGCTGGGGTTTGAACTCGAGGAGAGCCGGTGATAACCTCCTGCCTGTGCTGCCTTCTAAAAGAAGACCGCTGTCTTGAGGAGAACGCTGAGGAGGTTCTGCTTAACATTCAGCTTACATTTTTTATTAGTCAGGCACTGGGGATAAAAAGACGAAAAGTCTCGGTCACTGCCCTTAATCGGTATATACTACACACTGCTATGAAGTGGGAGTGATGATACTTCCGTTCGAGGGTCATTGCAAAGTTCAAGTAAATTAATAGATACGAAACGACTCTCTTTCCTAAGTAGAATGAAGGGTGTAATAGGAAGCTGATTTTTAAAAATAAATTCAAAATTCACATTAATGTCAACATATTTTAAGGTGCTGAACCAAATCCTAACAAATGGCCAAATTTACTGTTCCTTCTTACATTTCCACTTTTATAGGAATGGACCAATTTTCTCCCAAGGAAACATTCATTTTGTGGTTGTTGTTGCAGTTGACATAAATCTCCTCTGCCCCTATGACTTGACTCATTTAAATTCTTTCTTTTTCAATTAAATAATCACCCAACATTGAAAATGATGTATTTCCATTAGACTCCCGAACAGATGACCTTTGAGATCATAAGGGTTTATGCAAATTTTTCTGATCGCTCTTTATCTTCCTGTGTATCACTTTCCCCCAAAATTCTGTCAGTTGGTGTATTTAAATTCTTTTCTTATCTCATTGCACTGCTCTCCACAATAATGAGTCACAGCTGAATGGGACTGAAATATCACGGGCTTCTCTGAACCTATGCCAGGAAGAAGGGTGCTTTGTGGTTGGAAAAGACTAACGCATGTCAAGGGCAAGGGTTTCCACTGCCGTGTGCAATGAACTTGAAGTTTCCCGTAGTTATTTTCCAGGCCTTGTCCCATTGGTTCTGGTTTTTGAGGGAGCCTCGTTTCCTCTATGAATAATAGCAAACATGGATTAAGTGCTCATTATGCATCTGATCCGTAGGAGTTCATTTAATCCCCCAAGTAGGAGATACCTACCCGGACTAGCTCCACTTTATGGTTGAAAAAACTGAGGCTTTGAAAGGCTGAAGGACGTCCAACGAGGACGCTGAGCTAGTGTGTCCAGGAGGTGGGGTTTAGCCTGAGCTTGTGATGGGTGATGGTCCGCAGCCCCACCAGCTGTGAGACCCCAGGCCAATCACTTTGCTTCCTAAACTTTATTCTTCCCATCTGTGCAGTGGGGGCGATCATAATCTCGGCCTGTTCCCCCGCCCCAGGATTGCGATGGGGCCACAGAAGTCACCGGGTGGGAAAATGCTTTGTAAATCGGCCAGGAACCCAGTGATTACTGCCATCGCTGGGAAGTAAGCACAATGGGGGAAAACCAACCCATCAACAGAACCAAAGGTCACTTAGCAAGTGGGCTCACATTCAAGGCTAAAACCAGCTTTGTTTGAAGCACCAGGGCCAGCCCTGCCCCTGCACTCCACACAAGCTGCAGGGGCTCTCCGGTCCCCAGTGACACCAGGTCCCTTCTCAGTCCAATGCCACCCTTGAAGACCAGCCCTCAGCAGCCCTCCAAAGCTGCCTCTCCCCTCCTCCCCACGCCACCAGCATCAGCGGTGCCACCCTATTTGATCCGTGGCACAATTCCACACTGAGGTGTCCACAGAAGAAATCTTTATGTTCAGATTTATTAAAGGTACTGTTGGCTTAATGACTGACCGCAATCCAATGAGCCTGTGGATAGCTTGTATTTAACTTTTATGTGGCTGCCTCAGAAACCGGGAGCTGGAAAAGCAGAAATCAATGATTGTGACAAAAATCTCGATACAATTTATCTTGAGTGTTCGGTGTGGGATTTGATGTATGCCATTGTCAGACACAGTTTATGCCCTCAGATGAATTTTACACTTACTGATGCGAGGGGGTTCACGAGAGCAGCGGGGTCCGATTTGCCACACCTTGGAAGGAGCATTGGAAAATGCTCCCATCCACTATGAACTGGTTTCCAGCCAGACCCATGTCACAGTTTCATCGGCAGCACCAGGAGCTGCATCTTCCAACGATCAAGGGGAGGCCCTGTTTACCAGTTCTTCGGTTAATGAGGAAAAATGCATTTAATTCATTGCATCTACTGTGAATATTTGACTTGCCAGTCATTGGGTAGGGTGTGGTTGGGAACCCGGAGGTATGGGAGGAGTGGACCCATTGACAAGGAACCTTCCTGCTGGAGACTTCGGCTTCACTGAGTTATTATTTGTTCTTGGATTTGGGTTTTTTGGGGGTTTTTTGTAATGTACCAGCCACTATTTAGAAAGAACCTGTTCATAAGCAACACCTGCGGATTAGCATAAAGTTCCTATTTAGAGAGGTGTCTAGACAGAACCTAAAATAAGAACTTTACCTCTTCAGCGTTCAGTGGCAGCAGGCCATAAGACTTGCACAGAAACTGAGACCTGGTGGCTTCTTAAGTTTTCAGCTTCATCAATTTATCACACAGATGCCCACAAAGTGGGATGTAGGGTGGCCTGGAGAGCACGACCTGAGACATACGTCCTTCAGAATGACCCTTTCATTTGTCCACTCAGCCATCATCAGTGCACCTATACGTTTGTTAACATTATATACGTGTATATATACACATCCATCCATTCATTCATCCACCCATCCCCCATCCTTCAAGCCTACTAGGCTAATTTGCATTCATGCGTGTTTATTTTGTGTCCGACTCTTGGCTCAGATGCTTTTGTCTAGGACAACCTCATCCAGTCCTCACCACCCTCTGTGAGGTCCAGTACCAATATCACCTTCCTTTTACTGATGAGGAAACGAAGGCTCAGAGAGGTTTAGTGACTTCTTCAAGTCACACAGATCAGGTGGGAAGGGTAGAGAGCCTTCACGCTTGTCTCCCAGCCCCGAGTCCAGGGCTCTGAGCCCTGCCACAGCCAACCCGGCTTCCTCAGGCAAGAATTCCGAATTTTCTGAGTGTAACCAGCTTAATGTCTGAGAAGAGAAATGACCACCCACCCGCAACGTTCATCGGAGGGAGGGAGTTTTCTTCCACTGATGAGCCAGGCACTGTGCTAAGTCCTAGGGGTTTAACAGTGGACAAGAGGGGCACAGACATTGTCCCCCTCCCCTCACAAGCCTGTGGGCTGGCAGAGACACACGGCTCATGAGTATCCAGTAGCGTTATTCAGTGTCTTAAAGAGCACGGTCCGTGGGGTAGGAGATTGATCAGAACTCTCAACGGTGCGCTTCTAGCTCTTTAAGATTCTGCCTCCTGACTGTCTCTCAGCTCTGTCCCCGCATCTACTCACCACAGCCATTGACCTAGTTCGGGTACTGGTCCCTTGTCCCCTTGTCACCTCCGGTGCTGCACAGCCTCCTCACTAGTTCCCTGATCACCTCGCCCAGTCTGCCCCTCCCCCCAAACCAAATGACATCCCACCATGCTGCCAGAGTGGCCCTCAGGGGCTACTGTTTAATCGGCTCATTCTTTTGCTTGACCCCTTCATGGATCCTCACTATCCTCCTGAATAAGCCCAAAGCCCTGAACGGTCACCAAGGGCCCATCGGCGCCCGGTCCCTGTGCCTACCAGAACCCTCCACTGCACCAGGAGCTCACAGGCCTGCACCTTCCCCCTGCTGCTGGCTCTGCTGGAGCCCCTGGCCTGGGTTCCGCCCACTCCCCTCCCCTCTGCTCTGGGCGCTCGGACCCAGCCCCTTTCCGGAGTGTTGGCTGGACGGGGAACAGCCCCTGCCCTGTGCTCCCCAGAAGCCTATCCATCACGGCCCTTCCTCCTCTGTCCTGTGACTCTCAGCTTCCTCTATGAGGCTGGCAGCGTGCGAGGGCAGGCTGAGTCCTCCCTCACCTTTCCACCCTTGGTACCTGAGCCTCCAGCCCCGCCCGGAGAGGCTCAGGGGAGGATGGTTGAATGAATGAACACGGGGATTTGTGAAAAACAGAACTCGGTTTCATGGCTGTTGACGAGGTTCTGGGAGATGCCGTGGAATGCAGCTTCCTTGTGCTATAAACGAGGACCCTAAGGCTAGAGGGGACATGGACTTGCCTAAAGCCGCACAGGTAGGTGGTGACTGGTCCCCAACCTGCTGGGTATGTGTGTTCATGTCTCCCCAAGAGAAAACTCCCCAGAGGCTTCAGAGTTTTTGAGATGCCCGCCTGGAGTTGTTCAGGGGAAGCTTCAGGTTATGAAATCACAGCTACTTGGACTAATAACAGACATTTTTTAGAGGAAAATCGACGAGACCAATAGGAACGGTAGGACTGAGACAGAATCAGAGCTCTGGGCCACCTCCGGCAGCAATAATTCTTGATCTTAATGAAGACATTCTATTTTCTCTTAATGAACATGTTCCCTGTTCCAAGTACAGTTGCAGGTGCCTGAATTTCCCCTTCCTTCCCCATCCCTGAAAGTGGCAAGCGTAGGAGTAAGATGCTCCCGCCAACTCCGGTTACAATGTTGCAGCGTGAGACGCGCTGTGCCAGGCAGGGTTCTAACACGCAGGAACTTTGCTTCCTTGGCGTTCTGGCCTGTGCTC
Organism: Anoura caudifer; assembly: GCA_004027475.1. NCBI lineage: Eukaryota > Metazoa > Chordata > Mammalia > Chiroptera > Phyllostomidae > Anoura > Anoura caudifer. The sequence goes on from PVKU01000495.1 coordinate 396,662, forward strand.
ATTTAGTTTGAGTTTAAGTATCTTTCTAATGCTTCCATTTTGCAGAAAACAGGCTTATGGGAAAGCCTCAAGTAGATTCCTGAAAGTGTACTCGGCTTTTTACAAAGCTTTGATTTCTTTTTGATGAGCGCGCTCTGTGTTGTTAGAAATTGTTCAGCTAAATTTCCCTAAATGCACGGGGGTGGGGGGTCCCTTGGAGGCAGGCTGCGGGTGGCTCTGGGCGGTCCAGGAGAAGTGGGCTTGCTGACCCCGCAGAGAGAGGCGCTTAATGAGTCAGAAGTGTATTGCTTCTCATGCATGAAATAGGTCTTGCACCGTCTTCCCCATCCATCAGAGCTGAGGAGCACTTGAGCGGTCTGCTGCATTTTCTGGTCTGTTACTGCATCACTTCTGAAGAGTTTCTCCAGGTAGCACACGGCAGGGCATGTTTTCTTTCTCTGTTTCTTTGGTGTCTCCATTCAATGATGCCCAGGGGAGTGCTCGGTATACAGTAGGCACTTAAGGTTCCCCTAAATGCTGCATCCAGGGAGTGTGCGTGCTGATGTACAGAAACGAGTCCAAGTGGGGAGTCTTTCTTCTGGAACCCTGCCACCCTCGGCATCTCCTGTTCTTCCCATTCCCAGAGCAGGGGCACTCGGTTGCACCAGGGAAGCCACAAACAAAGTTGGCCCACTTCATAAAGGCCTTCACAGGCCCCGCCCAGGTGGAGGCGGTGGCTTTGTTACCGCACTTGCTGAAGCCGCAGGAATAGGCTCAGTGACCAAGCCTCCTGGCTGGGGGCACAGCAGGCGAATGCATCGGAAACCTCTATGTCCCTGCTTCCCAGGCTGAAAGTCATGCAAACCAGAGATCCGGGGACAGGGAGACTCTTCAGAGGGTCTCTCTCCTCTTGGGGGGCTGGATGAAGGAGAAAACCTTTTGGAGCCTGGGCTCCTTTTCACGCAGGAAGCCTGACAAACGGGGCTGGTGCAGCCCTCTCTCTCCTTCCCTGGGTTCTCAAGTGCCAGGGCCTCCGAAGGCCACTTAGTCTGCTGGCTGGCCACATGAATGCACAGCCTTTGTCCGGCGCCTCCCTGATCCACATGGGGAAGCACGGAGCCCCCTAACATTCCGTTGGCCGTCACTGAAACAACCTGGAATGCCATGTCTGAGTGGCCAGGGTTACCTCCTGAGTCATTTGAGAGCTCCCCACCCATCCATTCATCGGCAGAAATGACTCGGCCTGCCTCCTAAGGGCTGGTCACAGCACGGCAGTGGCAGTGATGGACGAGGTGTCCGCTTGGCAGCTGTGGGGGCAGCCTTTCCCTAGCGCTCCCTGGCTGGGTCCTGTCCGCTGGGAGGCTTCCCCAGGGGGCTACAGAAATCAGAGTCATGCCCCCCCGCCCAGGCCCTTGGCACAGGAGTGGGGCAAGCAGGGGGATCCGTTCTGGAGGGAGCTGTGACGTCACATTTGCTGTCAGCGTGCTCACTGGTACCAACCGCAGGCAAGCCCTGCCCCTCCCTCCCTGCTCCCCTCCGTGCTTGGCTCTGGCAGGTGGCCCAGGTAGAGGGACGGATGGCTTGATCCAGGGTAAATCCCGCAGGATCCTGGTGGCGGGGAGGTGCTGCTGTTCTCCCCGGCCTGGATTCTCACAGCCCACGGCGTTCCCAATTCAGGCAGCACAGACGGATGCAAAGTGTCCAGGGCCCTTATGGGAGCGGAGGTCTCTGCTCTCACGCGGGTTTCCTTGGCCCCCCACCAATTCGCTGGAAGGTTCCTCGCTGAGTTCCCAGAGCACAGGTGCCTGCAGCTATTGATTGCACCAGGACAATGGAACTGGCTTTGGTGGGAAAGATGAACCCCCCACCCCTCCCCAAAGAGCCCGTTGTAGTGAATTAGGCCAAAGCAACGACAGAAGTTTAAGAGTACTTGGCAATTTTCACAGAGTGAATTCGGTGAGCAGAGGGCATTCAATACACGAGAAAGGTAAACAATTACAGGCAATAACACCTAATTTCTTTCTCTTCGGTGTACTATTGCATGAAGGCAGTATTGTGCTAAGTCTTTGAACCGCTGACCACATTTTATTCCTCAATAGTTTTTAAAAAAAGAGCAAAAACATTCTGAAAAATTGATCGTGCCCACAGTTCTTAGTTTTGAATTCTATGTGTAATTTGCAAGGTTAGATTCAGTATTGTTTTTTAAAACAAAAAAGAAGAAGGAAAATCTGAGTGAAGGGTTTTTGTCACGTGTGGACCGTGGTGGCCGTCGAGTTGGGGCCGGGGGTCATTCAGTGAAGGTGCGAGCTTCGGAAACCAGTTTGTGCATTCGAAGGAGGTGGGCAGTCCAAGCCCCGAGTTTACAGGGAGCAGGGAGAGGCCGGGGCGGGGGAGTGTGGTGGGCGGGCAAGGGTCCGGGGCTCAGGAGGGAAGGGCGGTGAAACCCAGGACTGCCACTCACATATAAAGCAGAGGCGTTGCGGGGGCACGGCTGGTTGGAAAGGAGGGCGCCGAGGCCCCTCGGAAACCACGTTTGGCGACCACTCACGATATTAAACAGAGACCTGTCACGTGACAGAGCAATTCCACTCCGAGGTGTCCACCCAGGAGAAATGGGAACACATGTCCACACGAAAGCTTGTCCCTGACCAGCAGCACCAGTCGTAACAGCCAGAAGGTGGAACCGACCCTGACATCCATCAGCGGATGAATGGATAAATGGAATGTGGTGTAGCCACATGGTGGACTACTATTTGGCGATGAAAAGGTACAAAGTGCTGGTACGTGCTACAGTGTGAATAACCTCAGGAACACACGCTCAGCGAGGAAGCCAGACCTGAAAGAACACCTGCTGTGCCACCTGCTTGTACGAAACATCCAGAATGGGTCAAACCAGAGGGACAGAAAGCAGGTCTGTGGGTGCCTGGGGCTCGTCCGGGGGTGAGAATTGATGGTTCTGAGGTTTCTTTGGGGGTGAGGACAATGTTCTGAAATGAGATAGTCATGATTGCACAACTCTGTTAATACATAAAACATTGTGGAGCCCTGGTCAGGTGGCTTGGTTGGAACGTTTTCCTGTACACCAAAGGGCTGCGGGTTTGATTCCTGATCAAGGCACATACTGAGGTTTTGGGTTCAGTCCCCAGTAGGGGTGCGTATGGGAGGCAACCGATCAATCTTTCTCTTCCGCATTGATGTTTCTCCCTCCTTCCCTCTCTCTCTAAAATCAATAAAATATATCCTCAGGTGAAGATATAAAAAGGACTCATAATTGAATTGTACACTTAAAATGTGTGAATTTTATGGCATAAAAATCTCACCCCAATAAAGCTGTTAAAAAAAAAAAACAAACAAAAGCAGAGGATGAAGGAACTTCGCTCATAAGACCTGGGGTGTGAGCCTGGCCCCTGGGCGGGGAAACAGACAGGCCTCCTGGTTCTAGTCGGAAAACTAATTGGAGGATTAGGCTCCAAGGAGGTCCCAGCCTCAGCTGCGCTTACCACGGCGGATGGGCCACGTCTCATCGGTGGGACATCCCCAGGTGTCACTGACTTGTGATTTCAGAGAGAAAATTTCCCAAACTGGGTAACGATGGATATTTCCGAGAATTTCAGTAAAAAGGGAGTGGCGGTAGTTTTGCGGTTGAGTAAGATTGGAAACTTGAATGAACTAAGTTTTGGTACTTCGGGACTTCTGAAACTGTTATATAATGGAATATCTAACACACTTTCAAAATACTTCCCTTCCATACACAACAATTATTGTCGTTCCACCAGACGCATGCGTTAGACCGGGGTGTGGTCAGAAGGAGAAGGAAATGAAACACAGAGCTCTAAGGCGGGTTAGCTTTAGAACAAAAGTGAGGCAGCTGTCGGAAGTGCGCCCGGGACATGGGCCATGCTTGTGAATTTCCTGCAGCGTGTTCTGCTTTTCTCCGTTCAGCACACGTTCGATGAGTGCTTGCTCTCCGTGCCAGGTGAACGTGGAGCACTTGGGTACCGTGTCGCTTGGGACTGCCTTCCTTTCCCCAGGATGAATAGAAATGCAAGACGCGTAGTAGGTCTACGATAAATACTGTGGCTGAACGGAACAGAGTAGCACTGGGGAGACCCTGAGGGTCTGTTTTTGTTTTCTATTGCTAGAAACACACTCCACAAACTTAGTGGCTTAAAGTAAATGCCCACCCATTGTCTCACATTCTATAGGTCAGACGTCTGGGCACAGCTCTGTTTGGGGACCACGAGGCTTAAATAAAAATGCCGTGGACTGTGCCCTCCCCTGGAGCTGGGATTTTCTTCCAAGCCCATGGGGTTGTTGGTGGAATTCAACCCCTAATGGTTGGCCCCTGGAGGCCACCTGGGGACCCCTGCCATGTGCCCAGCTCCATAGGCGGTTCATGTCCTATCTGTTTGCTTCTTCAAACCCATCTCTTTCTTCAGGGAGGGGCTGGACCATCTTTTAAAAGGCTCACCTGATTAGGCCAGGCCCACCCACAGTAATCTCCCTTTTAATGACCGAACTCCAAGTCGACTGACTGAGGACCTTAATTATGTCTGAAAAATCCCCTTACCTTTGTCACGTCAGGGAACCTTTTCACAGGAGTGAAAGCCGATCGACTTCACAAGTCCTGCCAGCACTTACAGGAAGGGGATCACCCAGGTGTGCATACCAGGGGTGGGGATGTTGGGGGCCACTTGGGGTTCTGCCTGCCACGGCATCTGAAGTACAATTGGAGAGTGTGGAATGAAGGGACTGAGGAAAGGGCTTTTAACTGCTGAATGGGGTGAGGGGATAGCTAGGAAGGCTTCCCAGAGGGGATGATTTTTAAGGGACTGAGAAAAGTAGCCTACTTAAAACATATCCCTTCTCTAAGTGGCATAGCTTTTTAATACGAGCACTTGATACTTGTATCGCTAAATATCTTTCTTTTTCCCCTTAAGTTTGAAAAGAGCCACTTACTGAAAAAAATTCAAGGACCTGAAAAAGCAACACATGCCAAGTAAGTAGGCCTGGAGCAGTGTGGGGAGGGGGAGGGGGCGGGGGGAGGAGCACCCAGAGGGCCCCGCCTGGGTGAACGCTGCTCCGCACGCCAGCTGGCAGGTGGGTAGGCCAGTGCCCTTCGTTTGTTATGCCTTTCTGATGTGTGCACACCTTTATAATAGTTTTTAACGCCTCCTTTTCACTCTTGGACCCCCAATAGTCAAATGCGCATCCTGTAGGAAAGGTTGCTGACAGTGTCCTGGTCATGCTTCCATGGACATTGCGTTTGATGATGATGATGATGATGATGATGATGATGATGATAAATAGTAATCACTTATAGCACATACTCTAGGCCAGGCACCGTTCTAGCAATGAACATATATTGCTTCATCTACTTCTGACAATGACCCTGCGAGGTCACTTCTATTATCGCCCCACGTTGGGAGGGAAGGATGCTGAGCCACAGGGAGGTTAAACAATTCACACGGTCTGACCCCCAAGCACGACAGCAGGCTGTGTTCCCTATAGACCCACAATCACAGGTGGGTAGTTTCTAGTCTCATGTCTAAAAGGAAATAAGTAGGAGTTCACCAGGTGGACAGAGCAGGGGAAGGCATTCCAGCCAAAAGAAACGTCGTAGAGTATCGAATGCAAAATTCACTTTAGGGCGTGGGAAGCGGGAAGGGGAGCCTGGGACATGAGAGCAGACGGATAGGTAGCCAGTAGGCACGAAAGGCCCCAGGTGCCATGTGCCTTCGTCTGCTTGGGCAGCTCTAACACAATGTCACAGACTGGGCGGCTTATAACAACGGTGATTGATGTCTCACAGCTCTGCAGGCGAGAAGCCCAAGATCAAGCTTCCGCGTGGTGGCGTTCTCACGAGGACCCCTTTCCTGGTTCACGGCTGGTGCCTTCTCCCCGCATCCTTACATAAAGGAAGGGGCAAGAGAGAGCTCTGGGGTCTCTTTTAGAGGCACACTCATCCCATTCGTGAGAGCTCCACCCTCATGGCCTAAGCATCTCCCAAAGGACCTCCTGTGGCCGTCACCTGGGGCATGAGGATCTCAAGATCGGAATTTCAGGGGAGCGCCAACCTTCAACCACAGCACCGCATTAAGGAGTTTGAACCACACTCTGAGACTTTGAGCAAGCATGACAATCGAACTTGCCCTTCAACGCACCATGCTAGCAGCCCGGTACGGAAATAGGCAAACAAAAGCCAAGATGAGGAGAGCGGCTGGGAGCTCTTGCAGTAATCAGAGCGAGAAGTGAAGTGATGCTGTTGAACCGTGGCAAGGTCAAGAGGATGAAGAGGAACAAGTAGATCTGATTACGCATCCGTCCGGGGCTGGAGCTGAGGAGCTGAGGATGAGGGAGGGTCACGTGCTGCGGGTGATGAGGGACTGAGAGTGACGGCCCAGCTGCTGGCTTCTGCCTGGGGGTGGCGGTGGTGCCGTCCAAGGAGATAAACCCAGGAAGAGGACCGGTCCACCATGATAGTCTTGGGACAGCTGGATACAAGTGTTCACTATTCGAGTTCAGAAGACAGACCGGACAGAAGGGTCTCATGAGCCGTTATTCCCCAAGTGTGATCTGGGGGAACGCCTGATGGGGGTACCCGGGGTGGTCCATCCCACTTAGGTTCATGCATCTTCCCAGACCCCACCAAGGAGCTAGACTTTCCGGGCATGAGCCCTGGGAATCTTCATTTTTGAGAAGCTCCCAGATGACTCTGGTGTGTGACAAAGGAGGCCCCTTGGGGGTGTCAACGGGCCCCAGGCGGCCCCAGTGATTGGCTGCGTTCACGGAGAGGGCTGATCAAACTCTAACTGCAGGCATATTCTGGCTGGATTGGGAGAACCCCACGGTCACATGGGAACCCTTCGGCAGCTGGGAATACACTCAATGTCCTCCTGCTCTGGCCGCTCACCCTGGCCCTCCTGTGCCCACCGCTTAACAAATATGTCGAAGAGCCACTTGCAGGGCCTCTTAAATGAGCCACACCCCTGTCTTCCACGAGTCCCCTGGGAGATGACTTGTCTGAACTAAACACACTTCGGAGTGTCAGGCAGTCGAGCATTTGGCTTGCCGATCATGGAAACAGCCACCTCCTGCTTTCGGTGGGAGTCTTGGGGAGCCTCCACCCCACGGACGTGTGGAAAGAATGAAAGTGCTTTCATTGATTAACATTTACCACAAGCAATCGGAAAATAAATGCAGGGTGCTCCTAACACTTAGTAGGTGCTCAATGATCACCAGCAGAACTAGGTTGAAACCACCCATGTGCTGTTCCAGCACTCGTGAGTCGAGACTCGGGAGAAAACCTTTTCCCTGAATATCTGCAGGTATTTCAGAGACTGAGAACCTGCTGGAAGAAAACTCCGCCAGGAAATCAGGGGATTTGGGGCTCAGCTTAGGACCTCCATGAGAATCCCCTGGACCGGGTCTCAGGAACTATTCCTACTGTGAAAAGAGACAGCTCTTTCAGAACCAATCTCGTGGGTTGCTGAGGTCTACGCAGTTAAATTTATCCAGACAAACAAGCTACAGAATGTCTACAGCTTTAGAACCGCCATCAATGGCCTGCCAAAATGAAAGCCAACTAGTTTACACCCATTTCCCTTCACTTCCCTTTTGGTCTCAGAGGCTTGGACTCCCAGGCAATTGTTCACAACTAATTCGCTCTTTTCCAAATGAGAAGTTAGTAGCCTGTGTAGCTCCAAATTAGCTGGAAGGCTTTAATCTATTTGCCGAGCAAACAGAATGGCAGCCCCATGTCCGGAGGGAGTGGATGCTCACCTAATAAAAGATTAAGATGTTACCACTCATCTGCTAAGTGATTCTGTGCCTTTGATGGGCAAAGCAGTCTCCCCGGATCCTGGGTTTTTCAAAGGCTTTCCCTTTGGGGAGCCACTTTTTTTTTTTTTTTTCCCAACCAAAAGGAATGTCAGGGGCTGGTGGAAACTTTCTACACTCACTGTTCCGCCCTGGACTGATCTTTTCTGGCCTCAGGGAAGGAGAAGTTTCCCACCTGAAGTCACTGGTGTTTCTGGTCATGTGATCTGCTAGTTCCCACACAACTGATTGGAGCAGGTGTGGGCCCCTGACCCAGAAGTAGCCTCGGGCCTCTTGTGTTGCTTTTCTCAAATGCCTTTTCTGGCCCTTCCCTCTGGTGGATTGGTTGGAAGTTACCAGTAAACTCCAGAGTGACTCCTCTCCTGGAGTTTTCCGAGGGCTCAAGCCTTTGGCCACGCCCCTGCCTCATTTGATTGGACCCGTGAGGGGCACCTGATCAAAGGGCAGCCAATCCAGGGACTGGTCAACGTTGTATAGGCAACCTGGTTGGAGTGTTTTGTTTTGTTTTGTTTCCCGGAGAGGTTGATGTCCGTGATGAACCACGCAGACACCCACTTCCCACATGAGCGCCTGCAGGACACAAAGAGGATCTGAGGCCGTGAGGGAGGATCTGATCAATGGAGGGACACTGGCATGGATAGCCACAAACTAATATTCCTGAGGGGCAACCTAATATCCCGGAAGCCGGAGCTGCCCTGGGTACTGACCAGTCTTCCTCTTCCTGCCGTATCTGGGAGGAGGTCTGGCTATGGGGCTTCTGCTCACCCCTGATGAGACAACAAGCCGAGAGAACCAGACCCAATATAGAACCTCCTCAGTCCCCCTCGTGCTTCCTTCTCCCCTCGCCCCTTCCCCTGGCTTCTCTTCCCTTCTCCTCCTTCCCAATTTCGTCGTCGCTGTTAGCACGCAGTTTCTTTCTGCCAGGCACTGTCCAAAGTCCTCTGTATCCTGGCACGTGTTTAATCCTATCCTCACAGCAGCCCTGTCAGGTGCAGACTTATTATTCCCATCTTCCAGATGAGCAACAAAGAGGCCAGGTAACATGGCCGCCCCCTCCAGCTGGGAAGGCTCGCGTCATCCTCAGGGTCCTCAGCAAGGCCCACGGCACATGACAGGCATCACCATGCTTGTCCTCTTTACCTTACAGTGGAAGTGGACCGCCTGTCTACTTGGCTTCATGAAAAGTAGGAAAGCAAACTATAGACCATGAGGACCGCGTTTGTCAAGAAAAACGGCAGAGCTAAATTTCTTCATGAAGCTAGACTATTCTATGTTTACCCTCATATGTTTATAAAATTGATTAATTATTATAAATATATTATTATGGACAATGTGTTTATGCCAACTTCTCTGACACCTAGCGCTTCCGCTTCTTGCTGTCATGCATCTGATACCTAGGGACACTTGCATTTTTGACCTTTGGTCCAGTGACTTGGAAGACGTTCCCTCTGACAGGTCCCCACCTGGCAAGTTGGGGTACACAGAAGAGCCTTCTACCAAGAGCTTTATTTAATGAATGAAGGGGGCCCATGCAGTTGGCTCCCACATTGTTCTAGTTTTAAAATGAATGCTGTTACCAGGTGTTGAGGCGAATTAAAGATACACAGTGAGTTTGTTTTACGTATCACCTCCTTCCGGCAGTCTGCTAAAATTTCATCTGTACTATGTGCCCGTGGTATTTCTGTTTTGGTTGCTCTTAGAAAAGATCCTTCTTTTCCCTGGAACTATTTCATGTGTAGCTTTATTTTGCTGTGTTTGTAGCCCCGAGAAACGCCCGTGCCCACCTGCTGCTCTTGGACACAAAACGAGTTCTTTCAGCTTCCAAGTGGTCTACCATTTATTGCTTTCTGAATATGGTGACAACCTGCTGTTTAAGACAAGCCAGGCAGCCACGCTAGGGTCCTTAGGAATCTTTAAAACTGGGGACTAGGCGCCTCCACTTAGAATTTGGTTCCTGATGGGCAGAAGTCCGTCTGTTCGCACTTGTCTCTCCTTAGAGATGGGGACCTGGGTCAAGAGGGGCTCAAGACCACCTGTTTGCCATGGCAGCAATTATAAGAGGAAGATACGGACAGGAATTCTCACATGCACTATTACTGATTTGACAACGAGCTACTATCATTTTAGATAAAAGAGAACGCCAATTGAGAAAACCATCCTGGAGAAAAACAGCTTTTGGTCTTTCACGGGTAAGCTGGAAAAGAAAGAGGTAGAAAATACACTTGGTTGATTGGCTGAAGGTTCAGAGGATCTCAGTCTACCTCTCCATGAGGCCCCCATATAAATATTTAATTTTCACATACATAGGAATTAATGGTGTGCTGTCAGTGTTTAACAACTGCCCTTACACACACACACACACAAAGTGTGACTTGTGGCATTTGCCAATTTCCGTGGTGTCCCGATGCTTACCATGGCTGGTTTCTAGCTACCAACATAACACCCACACATGCGTGGTTGGCAAGCCATGCACACCGATCGGCTCTCGCTATACTTGTTTTGCATGCACGTCTTGTTCAGAGGCCACTAAATTGTCTTTTCAAGGCAACTTTTTAATTGCTGCGGATGTGATGCTTCCTAAGTCTGAGGAAGCCCATGGCCCACACCCCTGCTTTGCGCAGACTCCTGGGTCACCTGTTGAGAGGTCAACAAACACGGACGGAGCACCTCCCGGTCTGGCACCGGGAGAGGCCTGCGGGCTCAGGAGTGAACCAGAGACACACAGCCCTTGACATGCTTGGAGATCGTGCGGAGTTCAGCAGAATTCTGTTAGCTGGGGGCTGAGCTATGTGCTATTTTATCGATGAAATAAAGCAAATGATGCTACTATGCCCTGAAATGACTCCCCCCGGCACCCCCCACTGAAGACTTACAACCACTACCTTTCCTGCACAGCATTTAGGTCTCCAGGGATGGCAGAAAAGAGTCCCATTTCCCGAACAGACCCAGTGTTGGTCCCAAAGAAAGCCTACTTCCTGTTGCACTATCGGGATGGAGGCATTTCCCACCAAAAAAAAAAAAGCACCAAGGAACCCCAGTCGCAGCAAAGTTGGAGTTCCCTTATTTACACCTTTTGGGCAAAGGTGTCCACAGCAAATCACTGGCACCAGGGATTGCAAAATGACTCCTTTTGCCTGTTCTTCTACATTTTGATCACTGTGTTCTGCAATGGTGTTGCCGGAAGTCCATGTTCCCCATGCCCCTGCCCCCTGTTCCCCTGCCCCCGTGTGCGGGTGCCAAGGCTGCAGGTGCAGACGAAGCAGCCACAGGTGCGTGTTTCCTGTGGCACTCTGAGCCACGCAGGTTCACAGGGCAGGCTCTGTGTCCCGTTCAATCGCCAATGGCGCAGGGGGTAAGGGCCTGGTGGAATCGCACTGATCGGCTAGGACAGCGGGTCGGAGACCCAACCCCGCAACCCTTGGAGACATGTTTAGTGATGCTGTCTCCTTGGTTGTAACTGGAGCGGTGAACAGCTTGTTCTCTGGAGTTAAATATCACCCCAGGATGGTGGGCTGGTCTGGGACTTGGTGCTCATGTACGAACAACTGACTGCTAATCACGACCTGCTTTAGCTGAGGCTGAGAGGGCTTGGGAAAGCAGGAGGGGGTCTCCATCAGATGAGACCACTGGGACGAGAGTTGGCCAGTTTTCATCTAATTTTAGGGGATTACCTGGCTCATGAAAACTCGGAGTCTATGACACAGATCTTCCCAGAGAGCCGGAGAACTGGATTAATATTCCTAAGATGCTTTCCTCCAAATTGCCTTTGTCTCCTTCAGATCGTATCTTTTACAAGAGTTGGGAGGATGCCGGTGCCAGAAGGCACTTGGCTTTCAAAAGTTTCAAAGGGGACGCGTAAGTGGGCCGGCTTATCCGGCAGACTCTTGCTTTGGCCTGAAGGAGAGGGACATGAAAAATGAGATTTTGAGACGTTCCCCAGGGAAAACCCTCCCACTGAGGGGCAGCTAAATTCACCTGAGGACGGGCCCCAGGGCTGTCTGGGTGACACAGGGAGGTAGGCCCAGGCCCCGGACTCTGCCCAGGTTCGCTGCTCTTTGCTCCTGCGTTTGCGTGGCTGGGGCTGGAGGCTGTCCTGGCCGACGGCTGCATTTCACTGCGTGCCGCTGCCTGCCGGGGGCCACTTTATTTCCTCGGGTGACCGCGCATTCTTCACAAGTGTTCAGTGGAGCAGCTATCATTGTTGTCCTGGTCACAGAGAAGAGGACATTGAGACTCAGAGAGGTGAATCGATGTCCCCAAGCTTCCTCAGCTAGCAAGGGCCAGTGCAGAACTCGAACTCAGGCCTGTACCTTTGCTCCAGATTAACCTTCCACCTTCTCTCCTTCCTAGAAGCTTGGGTTTGGCACTTCGACAAGGGCCTGCATTAAAATCCCAGGTGGGAAGCTTTTTAAAATACACTGCGGCCTGGGATCTGTTCCACACAATCAAAGCACAATTCGTGGAGATGAGCTCTAGGCACTGGTGATCAAAAAGCTCCGCCGGGCGAGTCCAGTGTCACCCCGGCCTGAGCACCCTGGTCTAGCCCAGCGGCGGCGAGGTGGTGTTTGGATGGGAGTTGCCCACCGTTCCGGTGGGTGGTGATGGCAACCTGTGGCACTCGGGAGCCCCAGGCTCGGGAAAGGGATTTCAGATCATCCGTTCGGCACAGGTCGACGTGCCCGCTGAGCATGGAGGTGGCACTGTCACCGGCCGTGTGGCCCTGGGCCAGCCTCAGAGCATGTGGAGACTGAGTTTTCCCATCTGAACAATGAAAGTCATGCTCTTTCCCTCATAGTGTCCCGAAGGCCAAGGTTATGAATTGGTGACTGAGAACTGGCCCCAAAAGTCACGCTGACTTTCACTTGCAAAGCTGCATGATCATGGCTTTGAATTAGTCACCAAGTTTTAAGAATCAGGAGATTGCATATAAAAATCTGTATTTCCTGCTTCTCTTGGAAAACCCGGTCTCCTCAGCCTGAACACTGTGGTGTGTGGCGGGGGCAGGGGGGGCACGGTCACCTGGGGCTGAGCCTGAGCTTCCTCTCTTATGGGGTGTGGGGGTCGCAGCCCACCTTCAGCCCAGCAGCCTCACTGTCTCGCAGCAGCAGCCTGGACTGGCCCCAGGGCCATATGAGTGGCGATCCCCTCTTGAGCATTAAATGAGACACTATATCTCTTTAAATGTATAACCATGGCTTGGCCCATGGCAGTCAATAAACAGAAATTCTTCTTACTTGTATTTTACTATTGTTATTATTCTCTCTTGCCCAGCCGTTCCAGGTCCAATCCCCTCTCTTGGAATTCTCACGTGCAGTCATGCACGGAGATGTTCCTGGGGGTCCCCTCCAGCTTTTGTGATGAGAGGGGTGACCTCCCTTGAAACATGCTCCTGACTCCCCCAGACTTAGCTGCTACACACCAACCGCCAGTTTCCACCAGAAAACAACAGGGAGTGGTTTCCCGGGCAACCCCCAAGTTGCCACTGCAGGTTGGCACACTGCAGTTGGAAACCTGAGCAGCCAGCGGGTAGGGGGAGGCAGTGTGTGCAGAGCGCGGAGTTGGGAGCGGGCCCCAGGAGGCAGCTCCCCACCCTCCTGCCTGTCTGCCCAGGGCCTTACAACCCACAGAGAGGCCTCTGCTCGCCCAGCCCAGTCCTGGCACAGAGCCGCCCGAGCGATATGTGGATAGGGTGCCAGAGGACAGTGGCCAAGAGAGAAGGGCTCCTGCCAACTTTGAGAAACCCTTGACCGCTTCTTGGGCTGAAGTCATTCCAAACCATTTATACTCCAAAGGGTAAATTGTATTTTAAGGGCACCAAAGGAATAATTCAGATTCTCAGCTTTGAACCAAGTCTTAGGAATCTTGGTCAAGGGCACTCAGACACACGGTGGCGTCAGAAAAGAGAGAACGAGAGAGAAGGCAAGAATGGAAAGGAGAAGGGGAGAGAGGCACCCTTTCGCACACGCTGCCGGTCACGAGTGAGGCGGAGGACCTGGGGTCGGGCTGCTCTTGAGCCCCACGGGGCGAAGGAGGGACGAGAAGGACGCTGGGTAGCCACGCAGGCTTTGCTCCGCCTGGGGCTGCATGGCCCGCACCGCCCTCTCTCAGCAATCACCACCCCGTGGCTAAACATTGCCGGGGAAAAGCTCTGCAGGAGCCTGAGCGGAAGGACCGGGCTGGGCGGCTCAGATGCCTCACAGCTGAGAATCTCTTCATAAAACGACCCCTGACGCTGACTCACCCGTATCTCAACTCAGGGCCACGACGGACAGATCGAAGGCCGTGACCCAGAAAGGAGCCGCCACATAGCAGATGACACTACACCTGATGCATGGGGTAGTGGTGCTTTGTTACTTGTAACCCACCGGCCAGGCCAGCAGATATTTGCCGAGCGTCTTTGGACAAGACCAGGCACTGGGGGCACGCAGGTCGCACGGAGCTCAGCGTCTTTACACAAGAGCAGATTTGTGCCCAGCCTGGCTGCGTGCATAGAGGTGCCCCAAATCCTCTACGGGGGGGGGGGGGTTAATTGGATTCCTCCCGTTCTAGAGAGCTGTGCAAAGTTTTTGAAGGGGAACGGCCCCTTGGTAATTGCTCCCTGTGGTAAGGAAGAGAAGACCAATCACTGTCGCTGTGATGGGTGGCCTCCTGTCATTACCGGTGTGGGCGGGGGCGGTGAATGGGGCCCGTGTGGGCTGGGCGAACACTGACTTGGTGATGGCTCCGAAGTCAATTACCAGGGGGAAGAAGAGTAATAGGGCTGATGGAATCAAGACCCAGGCGCCTTCCATTTTTATGTGCACGATATATTTAATGTAAATGGACATTCAGATTAATGTTTACCTATTTGCATTTCAATTGATAACCAGCACAGCTGCTGAGTAAAGTAATATTTCTGGGGAGCAGAGAAGGGTGAAAAAAGCAGGATGTTGGGAGGACATGCTTTCTAAGGGCTGAGGTTAGGGGCAGGAGAGGGCGGCGCTGCTGGGGAGTTGGAGGCAGCGTCCTGAATGGAGGGGAGGCGAGTTGGGTTGGTTTCTGAGACCTGGCGTGGGAAGGGACAACCGCCCCTCAGGCTGGGGGCTGTCCGCCTGAGGCCTTTTGGTCTGATGCTGGGGCTTGTGTCTGGGCGCACAGGGGCTGAGACAGCATCTGCGCTGGCTATAGGGCGGGACTCCCACCCCTCACTGGCTCCTGGGACCTCTTGGACTGAGGGGTCCTTACCTCCTCCGCCTGAACGCTGGCTTCCACACTCGGGACATTTAATGACCGCAATACTGGCTCAGGCTTATTAGAAATGGGCATGTGATGAGCCCCTTACGGTAATGACCTCATTACATGCTAACATCCCCGTGAGGGAGTCACTGTCACGGTCCCCTTTCCAGAGGAACTTGACCCACTTGGTGATGGATCAGAAGTTGATGGCCAAGGTGCACAGGAAGGCAGGAGGCAATCCCATCACCGTAGGGTGAGGAGATCAGAGTCTAGAGTCCAGAGATGTGGGAGCCGCCTGAGGCCACGGCGCAGGTGAGTGGTGTCGCCAAAGAGACCAGCACTCCTGGTTCCACCAGCTGGCCACCGCCGTGGCTGCTTTTTTGCCAAAGCTGTTCTGTCAGTTGGGAAACTTACTGTTCCTCCCCATCTCTTGAACATCCCCCCTCTATCAAGGCTCAGCTGAAATGATACCTCCTCTCTCAGGTCCTCTGCAGCCCGGCCCCAATCATCCGGGCTTCTCTCCACTTGGCCGCAGGGAGAGCAGCTAGCTGAACGCGGGCCAGCAGCCCTTCTGCCTTCCACCGTCCTGGTGGCTCCGCTCGCAGTGCAGCGCTGTGGGAAACAATGTAACCTTGTCTGCCGCGCCCACCGCCTGGGCCGCGCTCTCCGGAGGGCAACGCCCTGTCTGTGGGTTTTGCTAACTGGATCTACAGAGTATTGCATTCTCTTTTCTCTTTTGTTATCTTTAAAAAGAGAGAGAGAGAGAGAGCTGAAGGGAACTCAGGCTGTCCATGTTTCAGCTGCTGCTGATAAACTTAACTCTAAAAACACAAAAAGCCCCAAATTTCCCCAGTCTAAATTAGACATCTCTCCAGGCAGGAAGGATAAATATTCCCCACTGTTGACTCTGGGAAGGAACACAGTAGAAAATGAAGAAATACATGCACTTCCTTCCAGCCTTGCAGAAAGAAGCCAACGTTTCTCCAGCCGCAGGCATTGGCGTTTGCTGGTTTGTCTACCCGGAATCTTTACACACAGATTCCACCTGCCTGTTCCTGGGCCTCGGGCCTCCGGTCAAATGTGTTGATTACCTTGGCTGATGTTCCGTCCTGTTCCATTCTCTTTTGCTTTACTCTGTTTAATTTCCGCCCTAGCACTTCTCTCTCCCTAAAGTCTTCTTGTTCATTTGTTTCCTTATTTATTGTGTCTTCCCACTAAAGAGAAGTTCTGCGAGGGTAGGGAGCTGGTCAGCACTTTTCATCTCTGCGTCCAGGTCCCAGGCAGTGTCTGGCACAGGTAGGCGCCATGTAAGCACGTGTCGAAGGAGGTGGACGTGCCCCCAAACAGGTGTGCGCCTGTGTGGATTTTGTCAGCTGGAGCATGAACTGAATCCACAGCAGAAGGGACTGCTATTTCCAGTCTGAAAACTCTTCCACAAGAAAACATCAAGAAAAATTGGACAAAACGGAACACCTCTCTTCTCAGATGCTTCACTGAGCTTGCAAAAAAAGGAAAGGAGATTTCCGAGGACCGAAAATAAAGCAGCTGAAAACCAGGGCAGTGAGCGGGGGCGGAGGCTATGGCTATGGAGAACGCCAGCTCTCCGGGAGCCCAAGAGGCGTGGCTTTCGGTGGAGACAAGATGCGGCCTTGGACTTGCCAGAGGTGGGGAGACGGGACTGAGGCAATTGCCCACTGGGACTCTTGATGATCATGGGCCGCAGGGGAAATGTTACTTGTTGTCAGAGGAGATGGGAAGCACATGGCCTGTTCTGTTGTAGATGAAACAGGGCACCCAGAGAACCCCCAGTTCATAAATCCAGGGTTCAGTCTGCACAGCCCACGTGGTCCAGGAAACCTTACGGTGAGAAAGGAATGCAAAGCGGTTGCTGGCTGCTCCATGGCTGCACCCCAAGTGTGAGTAAGGGGAGCCCCAGGAGCCTTCTGCTCTCAAGCCTTGGTCTTTTTATGTAAGGGAGGCCTTTACCTCCAAGGCTTAAGTCTATAGCCATCGGCCAGAACTCCTTCCCACACACCTCCCCTCTCCCAGCCTCAGGACTCCTCCTGGGCTGAGAACTTTTTTAGCTGGGCACAGTGCTGGGGGAGTGATTTTCCATTCTGCTCACGAGAAAGTGGAGAGGGTGGATGCGCCTTGGGGTCCGGTGTTGTCAGCGCTAGGTGTGAGGAGCAGAAATGAAAGTGACCTGTTGAGATGGTTACCTACAGAGGAAACGTCCAAGACTCCACTGGAAAATTATTAGAGTTAATAAGCGAGATCAGCATGCATGCTCTTATAAGACCGGTGCATCAAAATTAATTGCATTCCTGCAGATGGGCAACCACTTAGCGGAGCAACAGACACACTGAAGGAGCCGGGAATCAATCAAACGATACGTACGCAAGCCAGTTATGAGTAAAATTATAAAATTACTCAAAGACATAATATTAGCCCTAAGTGGAGGGGTTGATCCTGTTTATGAATGAGGGAGAAATCAGTAGCACGAAGATAAAAGGAACTCAACTCTCGCGTACGTTGCAGACAAATGAAAGCTTTTACCCGGGGGCGTCTGAACAGTGCAAAGGAAGCGGCAGCCTAGTTTCTGTCGACGAGAGGGTGTAAGCAGACTAGCTACGCGTGTCCAGCGAAATAATCGACGGCAGCGAGAATGCATGGAGTCGGTACCCCCGTAGGACAGCTTCTAGAATGAGTGTTAAGCTAAAAAGCAAGTCTCGGGGGGGGGGGGCGGGAAATTCCCACAATAGTATTACCACTGGCGTAGGGTCAAGACACGCAAGGCAGTGGTGTGTACCGCGTAGGGACACGGACATGTGGAATGACAAGGGGACGCACCTCGGCAGTCAGCACCGCATTCACGGTTGGGGAGCTTCTGGGGCAGGGGGCTGGTCCGGGGAATCGGGGATGGCTGGCCCCCAGTGGTGCGGAATCTGGAAGGGCCTCAGATGCGTTCCTCATGTTTAAGATCTTAATTAGAATAGTGGCTTTGAGACTGCTGGCTGCAGTATTTTGATGCCTGCTTTTTGTCAACGTGAAATCTTTCGAAATGAATCTTGAGAAAGCATCAGGGAAACGTGTTTTGAGTCATGTCATGAATTCACAAACTATTTCCGGCGTAACTGTTTGGAGAGGATCTATCCTGCCCCCTGCGCCAACCCCCCCGCCCCACCCCCCGCCCCCGGCCCCCATCCAATACTTGGCGACGCGGAATCAGTTGATGGCAGAGTCGAGGCCAGAACTCAGGCCCTTCCTCGTATGGATCCGTTTTATCAAATGAGAGAGACCTGCAGCTCGCTAGTTCTGTCCATTAGGGTTTCTACGTATTGGATTTCTGAAAACAGGAGATATGGTTTTCCCAATAAAGACAGGAAATAGGCCAAAGGTAGCCCGTGTTCAGAAGGTTAAAAAATGTCGTTATATCTTTCCTTTGGTGCCATGAGGATAAAGCTATTGACATGCTGGCTCACAGAAAAGACACATGGGTTTTAAATTTATGCCGATTCTGAGATTCCGAGAGTCTCCGACGGGGTTCGGAGAGCTGAGTTCCAGTCTGGATTCTGTCCCCTGCTCTCTCAGCAAATTTAAGCAAGTTTCTAACATCCGGAGCCCCATTTCCTGCAGGGGCACAGGGAGGGAGGGGACTGAACAACGTCTTTTTTTCCAGGTGAATTCCAGATCCAGGAGCGTTCATCTCGGGAAGTAAGACTTCCGCTTACAACCCTTTCGAGCACTGGCATGTTGTAGCAGGAAAGATACTTCTTGGAAAAAAAAAATAAAAAGAAGAAGAAGAACTCCCCAAAGTTGATTTGCCAAAGCTGATAAACATTCTCCTCCTCCGTTCACGTAGGAGTGTGAGGCCTGATTTTTCTAGGAAAGTCTATTTAGACCCCGCCACAGATTGCATTTCTTTTTAAAGCAACAAGAGTGATAAAGCGTCTTAGTCTAAAATCAATAGGAAGCAGTTTAGTGCCTCCGAGGTCTTGCAGGAAGACTTCCCTCCAGTCCTCACTCCACGAAAGACTAAATGAGCAGTGACCCGCTTCCTTGTGTGTGTTCGTTATTTGCTGTGTAAATCACTGAGAAACATTTAGGAAACCGCTTACGGATGGGGAGGGATCTTCTCAGCTCCCAGGACCTCTAGTACCCATAACGAATGAGGGGAAAAAAAGGCCCTCTCATTGAACTAGTGGACGGACCTGAGAGCCCCTGGGGTTATTTTTCTTGAGCGCTACATTGTTGTTTCTTAGACTTTGGGAGAAAAGAAAAGAGAATTTTGTTTCTATTTTCTCCCTGGAAGCTTTTCTTGCCATCTGTAGAGCAACCACAACGAATTGTTACATTAAGACTGCTCAGAAATGATTGGTTATTGGCAACGTGTATTATTACAAAAGAATATTGGAGTGGGAAAGACGTGGTAGGGAGAGAAAACGTGCTTTGCTGCTGCAGGGCTAGGAGAGAGACCTGGTAGTCAGTTTCAGTCGCTAGAACCTACCAGTTTGGTTTCGTTAACATTGTGCCTCTTTGCTGGTGAAACAAACACTGAGGGGACCTTGCCCCGGAGCCACTGATGATACGATAACACCAGCCAGCCCCTGGCGGTGCTCAGGAGCCCTGTAGCTCCATGTGGTAGGGTTACTCTTCCCTGGTTCTATGGGCCACGTGGAGACTGCCTTCGGTCAATAAAATAGGAACGAAAGCGCCTTGTATAACTTCTGGGGGGCATTTAAGAGCCAGCATGGCTTGCCACTTTCTCTGTCCTCTCTTGGACATGGCGTATTGGGGGCTGCTGCTTTAGCCTCGTTTCCTGAGTGACTTCCGTGAGCAGACACCCCTGACTACCCATGTGGACATGCAGCATAAATGACCAGTAGAACTCTGCTCCTTTCAGCCACTGAGATCTTGTCCCTTTTGTGCCTGCAGCATAATCCAGACTTTACTGACAGGTACACGCTCCTTAAACTCTTACTCTGGGTCAGGTAACAGGTAAACACTGGCATGCGGACCATCACACTTAATTCTTTCAACAACCCTGCAAATGGACACGATGATTATCCTCCTTTTACTGATCCAGCATTGTGGGCACAGGACGCGAAGCAACTTGCCCAAGGTCACGGAGAGGGCACGTGACTCAGCTAGGGTTCCAACCCGGGCGATCCCATCTCCAAAGCCTGCTGTAACACCACAGCGCCCCACAGCTGTCTACGACGGAAGCGGGAGAGTTGCCCATTGGGGAGAAGAGCAAACATCTTTTTAAAACCAACCTTTGACCTCCGTCCCTCCCACCTTGCTTCTCCCGGGAGTAAAGGTGGTGTGTTAGTAAAGTCGATGACACTGTAGGACCGGTACAGGCATGGCAGGCGGGGCTGCTCGACCCTTGGAGATGGCCTGAGCTTATTTCTAGGGGCAACTTCAAAAGGAAATAATAAGATCATAAGAAACATCTCAGGGCATTTCACAAGGGAAGACACCGCACACCGACGTTCAGGTTGGTCCGGTGTTCACTGTGTCAGACCCTTTGCTCGTGGACTCCATGTTCCTCAAGACCTTGTCCCTGAGCTTGAGAGATGGACGTAAATGAATGGGCGTTGCGCTGTGGGAGGGGCAGTCAGTGGGAGAAGGGGGTGGGGGTACTCGGAACAGCAGCCTGGGTGTCCGGAAGCTGGATTGGGCATCAAAGGGCAGGGATGTGTTCTCAGCATCCCCAGTTCCTCCCCCATCACTGGACACGGGTTCGAAACCCGCAAACCTCTCCCTGACGCTGTTTTTTCAGGCCGTGCTACCTCTTACATAAGGAAAAGTTGTTTAAAATAGAGCCTCCTTTAATTCACCCTAAAACAGTCTCTTTTATGTTCCCAAGAAAGAAGGAAAACACTAGTATTTTTGACTTGTATCAAGAAGCCTGCATTTTTTCCTTTGCCTATCTTTGTGATTTTTATGGATTTGGGTCCTTCCCACTCAAGGTCTTAGTCACTTGGGATTAAAGGGGACTCACTTTAGCGTCTTTTCACATTTGTGAAAAGTTTCTTTGAGAAGAGACCGAAAAAGCAAAACACAAACACACAAAAAATCAAGTCAGCAAAACCCCCAACCTCACAGTGCTAATGCGTGGTTTGTCTACACCGCCATTGTTGGAATTAGAGATAATCTGAGAACATCTAGAAGGAAAAAAAATAATCCCCCAACCCACTATTCAGAAATCTCTATTCAAAGCATTTTCTAAACCAAAGGAAGATTTGGGTGTTAGTTTCCCAAAATTATTCTTTTTTATAATGAGGCTTTCTTTAAACTTCAAATTTTAATTAGTGCCTTGTGAAGTGATGAGCTCCCTTCTTGTAACCTTTGGAGAAAGCCTCTTTCAAAATCGGTCGGCAACAATATGCACTTCACGAACTCATAAAAATAATGATCCTTTGCCTAGCAGAGTCTGATTAAACATGTTTTTAGACCCAATCCCAGAGAATCAATTCATTATCTTAATAGGCAACACAGTGCACAGAGACGAGGAGAACTCTACAATTAATTGTCTTCCTAACGATGCCTGGGTAGTCCTTTCACTTAATTGGTCATCTCATAATACGATCCCTTATTGATTCATTTGCTCACACAGGTAGCTCTAATATATGTAACTTTCTGGGTTCTTATTTTTAATGCACGAAACACTCATGGATAGCGCGACCCGATGCCTCGGAACGGATGGCTCCCGTAACAAAATGAGGATGGAGATGACTGTGGCACCAGCCCCATCATCCTGTGATTTGTTCTCCTCGGGTTCAGTGCAGCACATACGAGGCGGTATCTGTAGTAAAATGAAACCGGCGCGGCGTTAAACATTAAAGGGGCCCCACCCTGTGAAGGAGGCCACTTTCGATGTGCAGGGATGATTGCCTGAGGGAAGCAGGGAGCCAGTGAATTTGTGGGAGGGCAGACCCTGCACCCCTTGGTCCCTCAGTTCCCTGGAGTGATTGACTCACTCCATGACCAGCCAGCTTCCCAGGTGAGGGGCCAAGTTCACGGATCAGGGGACAAGCCTTCCCCAGAGCAGAGCCTGAGCACCAGCGGGGTGTTGAGGCTGCTCTGCAGGGACAGACGAGTTCCTGGTTGGGCCCAATTCTCACCCATCATTGACACAAGAGTGGCAGCCCCTTCGGCCTTTCTAGCTTACCACCCAGCTTCGTTTTACTGACCAAAAATGCACTTGTAACGTCCGTTAGGCTGACAGGCAAACCCTCTGGTGTAGACTTTGAAGGGCTTGTGCACCCACCCCTGGATCGTGGGGATGGTAACGTGTCTCGATTACCATTTAGGTGACCCAAGGATGCAGGTTGCTGTTCCCTTCTACACATGTCGAACGTTACTGTTTGTGACAAAAGGGCCCAGTTAAAGATGAGAAGCTGAGGCTCAGAAAGGTGAAGGAGCATCCAAAGTCTCCCAGCTCATCACCAGTCTTTGCTCCCATCACGCTACTGACCATCAAGTAACTCGGGAGAACACCTCGAAAGGAGGGACTCCCCCCAAATCCTAGTTAATGCTAGTTTCCTTTCCTGTTCTTTCCATCTGTTTCACATGCAGACGCAGCGATGCCACCAGGGCTGGGCCAGCTGAGCCAGGCACAACCGAGGACAACGTGAACAGCGCCCCCTGGAGTTGCGTGGTGGGGTGACTCCGGGAACACCAAGCAGCCTTTCAGTTTGCTGCCCCCTCCCCCATGCACTCGGGGTGAATAAGCACTGAAATGGAATAGAACGTAAAGAAAAACAGCTACATTTTGTTTGATTTTTGGGATCCTTAATATAGGAAGTGTATCTATGAGGATATGCAGTATTCTTTCTACCTGACCCGTTTTGTACATTCAAGAATATTTTCATTACATGACACGAGACTGCTGATTTTGCTGCTTTTTATAGGAGCTCTCCAAGTAAGTAAAACGCATACACTGTAGGTAGAGGAAAACGTACCTTAAATTTACATCTCCCCTCACACTCAAGCTGTAAACCACTCACATATTTTGTCTTAAAACACTTGGTTCAATATCTGCTCATTTGTTTTAAAACCTGTATCATCAAACTCCCTCTTTAGGCTTAAAATGCTGTTGAATATGAATGACACTTTCGAGGAGAGTGTGTGCTCAGAACTTAGGTGGGAAACACCTAAGTGGGCCAAGTGTGCTCAGTGTGGAATATATTTTCTGATTTTACACCTAAGGCAAGGCGACGCGCTCGCTAAAGAAATGAAAACACATAACGCGGGGCTGCGTACCGCTCGCTGCTTTGTCAAGCTGTTTGCTACAGTTTTCAGGATCGGAATGGTACTCTAACTCCGAAAATGGTGTAATCTGGTAGCAGTGGGCTAGTTCAAATGAAGGCATTTGCATAACAAAAATATGAAATGTATATATTTATAGGTGTTGTTACCTCATTCTTTTTGGTGCACGTGGTATTTGTATCAGTGAAACTGTGAGGCTTGTGTGAGCAAACCGAGCCGCTGCATCCAAAGGACACCCCCGGACACCGAGCAGGGTGTCCGGAATCAATTCACGGGGTCCGGGCTGTCTTGTCAATCCCTGCATTGGGGGCAATGTCCTGGGACAAATCAGAGAGGCTGGCCACCGCCTCAGCAGGCCCCTGCCTCCAACTCGGACTCCTGGGCTGTCAAGGCCAATGACCAGAAGTTTCGATGGGATGTTCCTGACCATCAGATGAAACATCTCTGGGTGACAGAGAAGTCTGCCTTTAAAGGTGAGACTGAACAGCTATCAAACCCTCCTGCCTCGGGGAAGGGAAACAGATGCCTTTTTCTTGTGCAGTTGAAAACTGAGGATCGAGAGAGCAGAACCAATAACTCAGGAGCCAGAAATGGACAGAGACACTTGTAAGAGACGCAAGGCTTTTTTTTGCCTTGGGTGCAGCTCTGTGGCCCCAGCTGCTCCCAGGCCCCCTGACACACTCAAGGCCCTGCTGGAGCAACTGTCCTTTATCCTCCAAACATGCAGGCACTTGGAAAGGAAGCACCAAATAATTTACTCCAGGTCACCTGGTGGGCCAGTAAATTCTGGATGAGTACCCTGGCCCCAGGTGCCCCTCTGGAAAACGCATGTCTGGGGTTCACCTTCACTGCATGGAACTGAACTTGCCTTGACCTCAGAGCTTTTCTGACTGAAAATGGGGAAAACATACATTTATATGTCCCAGGAAAGAACTTACTGTCTATCCACAAATCACAGCCCCAGGACTCAGCTCCTTCCCTGTTCGACTGTCCCATAAATTACCCTGGGTGTAGGTTTTGGCTTTGCCATTGCCATCTGGAAAAATGAGCTCATTTGTAGCTATTTCATTTGTCCTTGTGGGAAGCAGAAGCGTAAGATGAATGGTTAACCTCAACTTGATATCTGCTGACAGATGACTCCCAAACTACTGCAAATGGCTGGATCTGGGGAAGGCTGCGTCTGAGCACCTTCTCTGGCAAAGACACCAGCTCGTTCGCTTGAGTAGCGGGGCAAGCAGCCTGTGCCGCGCTGGGGTCTGCTGTCTGCTCGCAGAAACGGTGCAAACTTTTGTGAAGAATTTGCATCTGCTATGTCCCTAAAGCTCCTCTCTTTATTGATCTGAATATTAATAGGGCTTTAAAGAGCAAAGAGAAGAGAACTGAAAAGCAAAGTAGGAAGTAGAATCTCTCTTTTTAGTTAGATACACACACATTTATGCATTATAAATATACTGTGACCCAGATTTGGCTAATAGTGAGAGGAAAAGGTAGAGATCACTTATTTTTGGACAAAGCATATTTATTTTCTAGAGTGGCAGGAAGCTGCTATGTAAGTTTAAGCCAAGTTTTAGCATTTTCCCAACCTAGAGGTTATGAAGCGGCCACCCATGGACGTGAGGTGGGCCCTGAACTGCACAGGTTTGAACCACATGGGTCCACTTATACGTGAATTTTTTCAACAAACACTGAGAATGTATTTGTTCTTCCTTATAATTTTCTTGATGACATTTTCTTCCTCTAGCTTGCTTAACATAAGGATACAGTGTATAATATATATATGACATACAAAATACGTGTTAATCAATGTTACGTTATTGGTAAGGCTTTTAGCCAACAATAGGCTACTAATAGTTAAGTTCTGGGGGGGAGTCAAAAGTTGGATTTGGATTCTTGATTGCATGGGGGGGGGTCAGTACGCCTAACCTCCATATTGCTCAAGAGTCATCTCTATACAGACAGCAGACTTGCCTTCTTTGATGACTCTATCCTGGTTTTTTTTTTTTTTTTTTTTTATGCGAACACAGAAGAGCCACGGGACAGTCACACCCCAAATCTGGAGTCCTGGCCTCCTTTGAAACATCAGATGGGCTGGCTGGCTGCCCCAGACCCACATTTTGGGGGCTACCCCCTAGGTCGAGGCATGGTTAGTTCACCATGGTCCCAGCACCCAGCCCAGGAGCGCTCTCCCTGGCAGCCTGAGCGACCGTCTGTGGGGTGATCTCAGATGAGGTGGGCTCACGCTGGACAGAGAGCAGGTGAAGGGCACATCGCGGAGCAGGGCCGACTCCTGGGCCACCTGGCACGGAGCTGCGGCGTCTGGCGTTCGTCTGTAAGGTCCATGTCAACATATGTCTCGTAAAAACCCAAAGCAAAACAAACTCCTACTCTGAAAAACCGGTGAAAACACAGATTTTACCGAAGGCCTCTTGGGGACGATGAGATGAAATGACATCCTATTTCACTCAGCAGCACTTCCTGAGGCTGTCGGTCCTTTTAGTAGATAAAGCAAATGAGCCTTCTCTCAACTTCTCACCTCTGCTCTCCCCACCCAGCCCCACTGAGAATCCCACTCCGAATGCAGAGGGTGGGAGGGAGTTTACACCTGGGAGCGGACGGTCCACTGACTCCCTTTCCCTGGGACCACAGAAAGGTGATTTCAAATGCTCCCCCCCACCGGGGGAGGGATATTTTCATATAAGCAGTGGGGGTATTGCATTGCTGGGATTGGGCCTTCGCCTTCAAATTCAAAGCTAAAAATGATGAAAATTAATTGACCTCGCACGTAACGCAATTTAGGTTATAATTGCAACTAGACACTAATTCTTAAAATTAACAGAAAGTAAATCAAATAAGGATTTTTCCAAAGTCTGGTGTAGTTTCCCCACCAAATTAGAACCCTCATCCTTGGCTCGAATCTGACATTCCTAGCAGGCCAGACAGCCAAGCTTTGCGGAGATATCTGGGCTCTTGTTAACTACCCTCAAGGACCGCTCTTAGTCTTTTGATGTCAATCATTTTCTTTCTTTTCGAATGGCTTTATGTTTACCGAAAAGTAGCAAAGACGATCCAGAGAGTTTCCATATACCCTTCACCCGGCTTGCCCCCAGGCGGAAGTTAGTGCTATTTACAGCAGATATGGAAGGGCCAGGCCAGGCAGGGGGCGTCGTTCTTGCCGGGGCCACACTACCCCTTGATCTCATCCTTCTGGAATGAGCTTCCTGGACTACCCACGGGAAGGCCCCAGGGAAGGAGAATGTCACTCCAGCCCAGTTCAGGCGAAGGGAAACCCTTAACGCAATGGAACCGTGGAGACTTCCTAGGAACTGCATGGGCGTTTACCTTTTGGTTGGGGACCCAGCTAGAAGCTGGGATGCTCCATGGCAAGTCTGAACCAGTCCCCACCCCCCACCCCCAGGGGCGGTGTCTTTCACAACTGTAATCCTTACATGGGAGCAGAAATAGGGAATAATCATTGTACAGCATGCTGAAGTCCCCCACCCCCCAAAATTCCCGGTAAAGTACACTAGAGTCCTGTATCGAAGGAAGAGAAAAAGTTGGGTGCTAGCCTTTGGAAATCTCCACCAAGCCCGTGAAACCTCAGTGTGGGAAGGACAGGTGGGGACAGGAGACGTGGGGCGGGATTTTCCTGCTGATTTAAAAGCAAACAGCATCAGCAATGAGTCTGAAGTAGAGGGCTGTGCGGGGGTCCGGGCGGGGGGGCGGGCACAGCGCCTGTGCTGTGGTCTTGCGGGATCATAAATGCCAGAAAGCTGGAGGCGGGGTGCAGAGCTGCGAGTTTGGAGAGCTTGCTGCCTCGGGCCACTGAATCGCTGATTCTTTCCTGCTTTCCTGATATCCAATTTGCCCAGTCCTCCGGCTGAGCAAAGGCCAGCCAGGCCGCGGTGGGGTGTGCACTCCATCCTCTGCTGCCTTTCAGGGGGAGCAGGTGCATTCCCCCCCAGCCTGTAGCTGCTAGAGCCGGGGCCTTTCCCTCCTCTCCCTCAATTGGCTTGTCCTGGGGAATGGTGTTTATCACGGAAATGTTAATGATTTCATAACTCAGTGTGAAATGCTCGGGGCCGTTTCTGTATTATTACGGATTCTATGAAGTATCCAAAAAGGAAATGCTCTCAACAGCCAGGTCACCGTTACAATTTGAGTCTTATTCTGGAGAAAGGAGAGAAATTGTGCTTTTTAAAAATACATGCTTTCAACCGGGAGAGCAGCTCGTTCCAGCCTAATGGCCGTCACTGCCTTTTGGAAATAAGGCGCCGTCTCCAGACGCTCCTGGACGGGAACTCTGCCTCCCTGCCAAGGCCTGTGAGAGCCGTGCTGAAGCTTAGGTTCCGGGAGTGAGGGGCGGTCTGCGGTTTTGGTGAATTGGGTTGAGGACCTGGGCCCTGGGGTTTGGAGGCGTGGGACGGGGAGGGACACTGCTTCTGGTAGCTGAGCTGTGACTCAGCGACTCAGCCGGCTGCAGAGATGTTAGGAGCCAAGAAGGCGAGCAGCTGTTCTGAGAGGGGTGGGAGGTGCTGCACCTTTCTTTCTTATGCCTCTTTCTTACAAGCAGTGGGTGTCCAACTTTTTTTGTTGTTGTTGTTTAAAGCCCAGGAATCCATTTTATCAATGAAGGACATAGCATGGGAAACCTGTCAAGTTCTGCAGCTGCTCTGGTTAAAATCTCGAAGGGAGGTGGGAGCCCCGTGTACCCAGACCTTCCCTACATCATTCTTGTCTCCCAAGGAGCAGAGCGGTGGCCCAGGGCCCCTCGGGATCCAGGGGATGGAGTTTGGCAATCACTGCCTAAAACGCTTTCAGAAGAAAACGTATGTGAAATGTTTTTTATGGATAATAGTAAAGTCCCTTAGAAATCCTTTTGTAATTATTAGTTTCAAAGCTTCCCTTGTTTCACCGAACGTGTCAGCTAGTTTGATATGGGTAAGGAAAACTGAGATCCTTGGAAAGATCAAGCCAATTAACCAAGTTTTACAGTTACCAAGTCTGGCGCAAAGCTGTCTGTGAGTGACAGCCTTCCACCGCCCCTGCTTGTCCGGTTTCCTCCCACCTTCTCCCTCCCACCCCTCCTCCGTGCCTGGCTGCACCCGGAAGGGCCCCAGGAAACACCTCCCAGGTGAAAATGCCACCCTGCCAGAGTGACTCGGAGCAGAGGCTGGGCCGAGCCACCTCGGCTGTCGCCTTCTGTGCCCATCTGGTGAGGGTCACGATGGTGGGGTCTGAAGGTCTGGGCTCCGTGTGCTTTCAGGTGACAAAGAACATGTATCGCTTCACATTGGTTTTACTTGGGTGGTCTCGAGGGCCTTCGATGGAGGGGAAGAAAATTCTCTAACTATTTCTGTATTCGACAGCCTGCCTGAAGGTCAGCCCCAGATCGATCTGTTTGGGTCTGCGCACACAGGAAGCTTCTGGAAAGGGCACGTTGGACAATTGGCTGTGAAAATGGGTCTTCGGCTCTGTCGGGGGCGGGAAGTTTACACTCTGCAGCTCAGAGGTGAAAACAACAAAACAGAAAGAAAGAAAAATTGGGGCTTTGAAGAAAATGTCCTTATCTGGCTCAGGAGGCCTGCATTCCACTGGTGGCAGGCCAGGGATCGAACCTGCATCCTGGCCCTGGCTGGGTGTTCAGTTGGTTAGAGCATCGTCCCGATATGCCAAGGCTGCAGGGTGGATCCCTGGTCAGGGCATATCCAAGAATCAACCGATGAATGCATAAATAAGTGGAGCAACAAATCAATGTTTCTCTCTCTCTCTCTCTCACCCTTCCTCTCTCACTCTAAAATCAATGAATTAAACATAAAAAAAAAATAACCACCCCCCTGTATCCTGCCTGTTGGCAGCAGCCCCGATCTCTCCTGGACTGGAGCAGGCCCTTTGGGTTAACTCAGTCTGGTCTGGGTAAATGTTCAGTTTTCCATTGTTCCTGCTGCTTCCTTTTCCTGGGCAGAGGGGAGCCCGCCAGCCCTCCTGGCACTGGGGAAAGGGGTCTTCCCACTGTCCTCCCTGCTTCTGGTTGTCCCTCAGGACCAGTGGTCTCACCGGGCCCCTGGGACTGCAGCACTGGGAACCACAGACAGGCGGCTGGTACCATCTGGGTTTTTTTGGGTGCTGTGCTGTCACCTACTGCTGAGGTCTGTAGGTGCTGTCCTGGGGTTCGGCCGTGGGGTCCCACCTTCTGTATGCTCTGTTCGAATCCCACTAGATCTCTGGGGTGGCTTGGGTGGCTTTTTAACAAGAGCATAGAGCTTCATAAAGCAGCTGCTGGACAGAGGCGTCCAGAGTTGGAAGGGGCTGCTCCAGCAGGCCAAGGGGTCCTCTTTTACTGGAGGGGTTTCAGGGATGGGTTGGACTCCGCCAGCTGCCAAAACGTGGACAGCGTCTACAGCGGGGCTGGATGAGATGCCTCCGAGGTCTGATCCTCTCTACGCTGGGTCCGAGAGGGCACTTACCTTGGCACTCCTTCCCTCAAGAGGTAGGGTCTACATCCCTTCCTCTCAAACCTGGTGGGCTCCGTGACTGCTCGGACAATAGAAGGCCATGGGAATCATGCCGTGCCAGGCCCATGCACTAAGAGACTGGCAGCTTCTGACCCAACCTCCTGGAACATTTGCCCTTGGAGCCCGAGGCTGCCAAGCAAGACGACTGACTAGTCTGAAGTTGCCATGCTGTTAGGATGCCCAAGCTAACCGCACACACTCTCTACGGAGAGAGAGGTAGCGAGAGAAAGAAATGCACACTCGGGTCCAGGCCACCCTGGCCTAGGCACCGGACGTGTGAGTGAAGGACTCTCTGGATGATTCCAGCCCAGCCACCAGCTGACCGTAACTTCATGAAAGGCCCCAAGGGAGGACCACCCAGCTGAGCTGGTCAACCCGCAGAGTCATGAAATATAATAATAAATGATTCTAGTCCATTAAATTTTAGGATGGTTTCTCAGGCAATAATAGGTCCCAGCCCACAAGCACGAGAGTTTATAATTCTATCAACTACATATAGGAGGAGGGTTAGACTTAGCCATAGGCAAATCAGGTAAAATGATCAGAAAGGTCTTAGCAAGGACTCCGCCCTGCAACCTCTCTCTCGGCGGCCTGTCATGTGGCCCCAAAGTACACCACAAGCAGATCACTTCTGGTTGACAGGTGATCTCTTTCAAGATCGATAGTCTGATGGGGGGAGGAGAACACAAATCTACTCAGCTCTCCTGTCCCTTACTATGAAGTAATTTTCTGACGTCTGAAAATGGCCCTGGAGAACGAGGTTTTGGATGGCCAGAATGACAGAGGGATTGAGGGATACACTTGCAAATAAGGTTGTTCGGGAAACTGGCAAACAGCCCTGGCTGGTGTGGCTCAGTGGATTGAGTGCAGGCCTGCAAACCAAAAGGTCGCTGGTTTGATTCCCAGTCAGGGCACAGGCCTGGGCTGTGGGCCAGGTCCCCAGTCGGGGACATGCGAGAGGCAACCACTCGATGTATCTCTTGCACATTGATGTTTCTCTCCCTTCCTCTCTCTCTCTTTTCTCCTCTTTCTCTAAAAGTAAACAGATAAAAGAGCCACCTACACCTTTGCCGATTTCAGTTTGTCAGTTTCACCTGTGACTGACAAGAAGGGCTGCTTGTCCTCAGCAAAGGCGGAGCTTGCGCAAATGCTAACATGTTACTGGCAACGGCGATAACAGCAGGTTTCATTCCAACGTCAAAGGATTGGCTTGTCTGCTTCTAGGCAGGGGCAAAAGTGTGGGTAATTAAGCACTCGATCCCACCCACTCCGGAGAATTCCACCCTTCCCCGCACCATAGCAATGCCAGGGTGTTGAAAGCTGGGCAAAGGGGAATGTTTGGGGCATTCCAGACTGCAACGCTGAGGGAGGAGATGGTATTCTAAGTGGCAGTTTGGCGATGTCACAGAAGAGCAGTTAGTAATTATGACGACAACGGTGACAGGTGACACGCCCTGAGGGCTCATGATCCCTGCGTTGTGATCAGGCCGTGGAGCTTTGCTGTGACTATCACAGCTCTGAGAACCCAAGACCTTGGTTCGAATCCCAGCTCTGCAGCCTCTTCCCTGAGATGAGCAAGTCACCTGAACTCTCTAAACCTGTTTCCCCATAAGATTGTTCTGGGCAGTAAGGGAAGTGAAGGGTATGAAGAGCCACATAGTGTCAAGGATGAACGTTGGAACAGGTCGGTTACTGTGTACGCCACATTTTGGGTTCTTCGTGGATTGATTTGACCTTTGTGGACTGACCTGGGAGCCCAAATAAGATGACAGTCCCCTTTGTCCCTATGGGAAGTGGCATGCTGAATTATGTATTGGCCATTATATGTCAGCCAAATCTGGCCTGTTGGCTGTCTGTGTGTGATTTGCAAGTTAAGAATAGCTTTTGTGTTTTTTCAGTGGTTGGAAAAAAATCAAAGGAGGCATAATATTCATGACATGTGAAAATTATATGAAATTGAGATTTCAGTATCCCTTTCAAAGTGTCACTGGAAGACAAACACGCTCATTCGATTCCATATTGTCTGCGGCGGCTTTTGCCCTGCAGGGAAGGGCCAGCCAAGTTGAGACAACAGGCAGCTGGATGGCTCCTGAGCCTAAAAGCTGTACTACCTGTCCCTTAACAGGAAAGGTTTGCCAACCTCTGTTCTAAAGGATAAAAAAGGAAACTAACTTCCAAGCAACATATTCAAACACAGCTTTTGTAACTGGCTATGATACCCTCTTTCATGTATATTTGTAAATTTCTCTCCACCTGCACACACATGCAAACACATATTCAAACATGCATACATGTGGGACAACCCGGACCCAAGTGCACACAGAGATCACCTGCTCTGACCCCCAGGTGGCTCCAGGTGACCTGCCATCCAAAGGCCTAGTTACGCTGCTCAGCATCCGTCCTGCCTGGGTTGGCGGGAGAGCCTGGCAGGTAAATGTGCCTGGCCGAGCTGAAAATGGCTGTCTCTCTCCATACCCTGCTGGGTCTCCAAAGAAATACATGAATATTTTATGGCTTTTTTTTTATGGTAAAAGATTTCCACTTTCCTTATGGGCTGGAGTCTTGAAGAGCCTGTTCTCATCACAAAATCAGGTGCGGGAACTATTTATCATACATATGAGAATCAACATGAATAAAACCCCCCTTAGGTACTGCTCACATTTCTTTCGCTCTTCACTCTTGGGCTGCTATTAAACTTTAATACATATAAAGTTTGCTGGGTTTTATGGAGCCGAACGGTGAGGGCAGAACTGCATTGTGCCTGGGGGTTTGAGTTCATGCAGGCTTTCTGGAATCTAATGAGGCAGCGCCCTTATCACCGTGGAAAGGCACCTAAAAATACTGCGCACGAAAAACTTGTACGGAGACCGTCACCGCCGAAGGGGCCCTGGGGATGAACTGGTCCAACCTTTCATTTTCAGAGATGAGCAAATTTAGGGTCCGATTGAGGAATGGCTTTCTCAAAGGAAAAGTCTCCTTCGTGGAACAGGTCGGTCTAGAATGGGGGCCCCTGGCTCCGAGACAGGGCCTCCCATCCTGGCTCCCCTCTTCCCAGAGAGCACCCCGAAGCACAGAAGTAACAGCTAATGAGCCTTTTGGGTGCATGCTTTCAAAATAACACACTACTTTCCCTTAGCTGTTCAATTTGCCTGACAAACGTGGCCTTTTCATTCCACCTGGTGTGGCTGTGTCCTGTCCCCCAGGAGCCTTCCTGAACATTGAGGTCTTGGCCCTTCTGGGCAGCCTCAGGAGCATGCGTGGTGCTCACGACCGTGTGATTTGCCTGCCAGGGGCCTCTCTGTCCACACTTCTCCCTGCTGTCCCCTGGGCGAGGGTGGGGAGGGGGGGCCCTGGAGAGAAGTGAGACACCGGAACAGCAGGCAGGGTGCGCCGTGAAATATTTAGCTCAGGAATGGAGCTGGGGGATGGACCAGGCTGAGAAAGTGCCAAAATGCATATGAGGGCTGCTGGTCAGGGTGCAGGAAAAGAGCCGAGCCAGCTTCCCTGTCTCTGCAACAAGGGGTAACATCCACAGGGCTTCTCCCTTGTCCTCTTTCCATTTCTCAAATAGGTCACAAGCTCTGTCTGAGCTGCAGGGCAGGGTGGGAAGCCGGAGGTGCCTGCCAGTCATTTCTGTTTTTAGTTTGGTTTGTCAGAGTTTAAAACAAAATGGTGGGCAGGTGTGGGGATAGAGGGGCATGAAGGCACAAGACAGATAGTCTTTGAATAAAAATTTATTTTTTATTTCTGGGGCCGGAAGCGGAAGAGCATTGTGAGCGTCAGGGGGCCCAGCATTGTGCTTCCTAGAGGGGCTGCGAGCCTGCCAAAGGGTGGGGCGAGGCACGTCCAGCCTCACTGTGGTCCCCCAGCCTCCAGGCGTGGAATGGGAGCAGCAGCCCCAGACCTGAAGGGACCAGTAGACTGGGACGATGTGCGTCTCCATGGCAACCAAGTGTGGTCTGATGACTCACATCGCCTACAAGCTGGGGAGGGCTGTGGGTGGGGGCCCTCCAGCACCTTGGTGCTAGGAAAAGACCTTCTAGGGTGGGGGTAGGGGAGCTCTGAGAGTCGGTGAAGTTGATTTTCCTGCCTGTGTGATGACATGAAATAGTCACGGTTCAAATGAAGCTGCCTGGAAGAAAATGGAGATTTGATACTCATTCCACACCTGAGTCTGTGTGGCCTGTGATTCATTCCTTCTCTCTACACCTGAAAAACAAAAAGCTGCATCTTCCCCACGAGCTGTCCGATGCATACTGAGCGTCCAGGCGATTGTGCATGTATTGTCTACTGTTTTGATGGGGGCACTGTCTGAGCTCTAGAGCTCCTGCCAACGGATGGGCAGTTCACATCAATACGCATTTGCATGTCTTCTCTTCTTGGCTATTTTTTAAAAGTAGGTTTTGAAAAACACCGAGAATTATTGAACAAGCCAACACACCCAACTGTACACGGCAGAGATTCAGACTTGCAGGCAAGCCTTTCGAAGAGCCTCTTCCTTGGTACCTTAGGTTGTTAGGATCCTGGTCAAGGTCAAAGCCCAGCTTTCATTAAAAGGAACAAGCCTTTGTAACCAACAAGGCATTATGGGTGTGAATAGGTTGCAGATGGTTTGTTCCTCCGAAGAGGGGCTGCAGAACTTTTTTGTTTTCAAGGTAGGTCACTTGCAGCCCCTCTCAGAGGGAGAACAGAGCGGAGATGGTGGAAGCCGTGACTATTCAGAGCGGGTAGGGACGGAGGTCTTGCTGAATGAACGAAGTCGATGCGGGAGCAGGAAAACTCCCGGGCAGAGGGGAGGCGCTTCTGCACGAGTCAGGGTGCGATCTGTCTTCACATTCCCGTGTGTTCGTGAGGATGCTGGTGGGAAAGGGCTGTGGGCATGGGTCGGAATGACAGAGCCCGGTGGCCACTCCTTAACACAGGTTCGCGTCTACGTTGAGAAATCTCGAAAGTGCACGTTCTTTCACGTTCAGCTACAACACTCTCTGAGATGCGCTGATGCCTACGAACAAGAATTTCTTTTTATGGTTCACTTTTATCCACTTGCTAAAAATGCAGTTTTTAGTGTGCATCTGCCACAGAAAAAATCAATTCTGATCATCCACATCACGATGGAGTGACCTGACCCCCAACTGGAGGGTGATTGAAGACAAAGATTCGGCAACCTTGCTTCTTCCCTTTCCCTAACTTTCACGGAAAAACAGTGGCTTGAAAACAGGACAAAACCAACTTCCTCCCTGGCCGGCCTCCTGGGGAAAGTCGGTGGGTCCCCGATCTGAGTTCAAAGCCAGGTGCTTGGCCGCCGGCTTCCTTCAGTTGCGCCCTGGTGCGACCGTGGTCTGTCATCTCAGGCGAAAGGCCAAGCAAAGACAGCGCAGAGCTTTGAAAAGGAAAGGGCTATTTTAATTTCTCAGTCCGACAATGCTCACATTCCACGGACAGACCTGGCCTGATTTCATCTTGAGTTCATCAAGTCCAACGTGACTTTTTTTCTGTTTTTTTTTTTTTTTTTTTTTTTTTTTTTTTTTTTTTTTTTTTTTTTTTTTTTTTTTTTTTTTTTTATGGGCAGTTTTCACTTTGGCTCTGGAAGGAGACCACGAATGAGCCAGTTTGACTGAAGACGTGATTCTGAAGGGTTTGGGGACATACATGCCACGAGGGCGACATTTCTGTCTAAGTAGCCCATTGGGCACACCGGGGAAACAGGAATTTAGCTCCTGCCGTCTCGAGAGCAGAGGCAAATGTTAGAGTCCTCGCTGACCAGTGTGCCTGGGGCAGCCTCAGGCCGCTGTCCCTCAAGTCTGGTCTTGGATACTCATTAGCTCCCCTGGGCTCTGCCATTGGCTGTCAGTGAAAGTGGGGGACCCCTGGGGGTTCTTTTCTCTTTTTTTTTCTTGCTCTCCTTCTCCCTCCAGAGCAGCCCCTGCATGTGGGCCTCTCTTTCCAGCCTCTCAAACGCCCTTCCCCGCAACGCAATCAAGTCTGGGGGAGTCGAGCTGAATGAACGACGGTTTGCTTCGGGCGCTGTAAACCTTCGGCTCCTCCGTTTGGTTCTGCTCTTTCCCTTTCAGGATATTGTCCCTCTGGAGTTGACACAGGTTGAGCAGGTGTTAAAACAAAACCACCTTTCATTTTAGTACAAAAGAACTGAGGACTGGGGTGGAGGCACTTTGGAAGGTGATCTCATGTGGTTAATGCTTCAGTTCAGTTCCAGCCTCTGCCCGTGACAGAAACCGGGGAAATGCCAGGAGGGCGGGAGGCGAACCTCAGCAAAGCCGTGCTCTTCCAAGCATTCTCTCCAGGGCCATGGCTATGCTCCTGCTTAGGAAGAGGAGGTCCGTCTGGCTTTCTGTGCATAGGTGGTTGCCCTATAAGCTGCTGCTTTTGTTGGCGGTGCCTGTGGGGTTGGTGTGCATGTCCACCTGCTTCCCTGCCCGACCCCCCATTCCTGGGAGCCTGCATTCCGCACACCATCGTCCCCAGGGCCGGCTCCTGCAGATTCAGCGCCGTCTCATTCACGTTGCCCTTCCCTCCTGCTCCTGCTCGTGCCTCCTGCCCCGTGTTTCGCTCCCATCAGTCTCGGCAGGCCCGTCTCCTCCGTCAGGCCGTGGCTGCTGGTGGGAAGAAAGCCTGTGAACCGTGTCATGGTCGCCTCCATCCCTCTGTTTCCAGCCTGGCCAAGCCCTGTCCGCCGTGTGGCTGTCTGGGCAACGTCTGTGCAATGGCTGCATCGTAGTGGCACCATCATCTGACATTCTGTCTTGTCTTCTGTCATCAGGCTGTCACATCACTATGTCCTCTGTCACCCATTTGCAAAACGTCTTCCTGTCACCACCTGTGGCATGCCAGAGGACACACCTGTGCTGAATAGCTGGGCTTTGGGAAGCACCCACAATTTCCATGCCCCGCTGTGGCCCTGGGGGTGTCTGGGAACCCTCTCCAGCTCAAACTACCTGCTTGGCACAGGGGATCATATGAGGCTTCTGCAGGGCCACCTATCCTTCGCTCAAACATTTCTCCTGCTGTTCCGTCATGCCAGACGCCAGGGACTCTGGGCTCTTCCTGCCTCTCTGAGGTCTGCAGGTGGGCTGGTATGCCCTAAACCTTCTGAGGCTCCAGGCTTAATGCAAAGCGCAGGGCCCTGATTAGGAGACGTTTTCTCTGCCTCCCCTCTTACTCTTTCTTCCTTCCAGACTAGAAGAAACGTACCACCTCGGATTCCATCACTCCCATCATGTGCCCTGGCCTAGGCTTTTGAACTTCAAAGGTCAAAAATAGCTTTTGTTTTGTTCCAGGTCTGCTTTCCCCACGGGCCACAAATGCTACAGGGGTGGGGACTTCTGGGAGTGGGGAAATGCCGGACCTGGTGACAGGGACCCGAGAAGGTACCCACTGCGCAGTGTCCTCGCTGGCCCTGCTGTCTCTGCTGTCGTGGCCACTTTTCGTTGCCTCCTCTCTTCTGAGGCTGTGTCCTGATTCTGATGTGCCCACCCAAAGCCTTGGCCTTCGAGGTCATGGGAAGCGAAGCAGAGGCCTCCTTCCTTCACGCATGTCGGAGCCAGGAGCCAGTCCCGTTTCTCCCCGGAGTTCTTTTTGAGCTGCACAGCCAGGGGCTGTTTCTTTTACCCACAAACTTTTCACTTTTATTATTTTCTTAAAAAACACTTAATGTCCAATTATTTAGACCCAGAGCAAGCCAGAGCTATGGCAGATGAGCGTGGATCATCTCTTCCTCGGCAAATTCATCACTTGGGGCTCTGGTAAGCTTATGTTATGAATGCTTTATTACTTTTCCTCTAAAAATGCCTTCAGAGAGCCTCCAGTAAATAGAGCACAGCCCTTCGCTAAAGGTATTTACTACCCCATTTGACAGACGTAGAAGCTAAATGGCTTGTTTAAAGTCTTATCGTCAACCAGTGGCAGAACTTGGGCTTGAACCCAGGACTCTGATTCCAGCTACAGTGACCCGAAGGACCTAAGACATCTATAACCGGTTCTAGAACATACAGGAGGTGTGTGGCAAAGTCAGCTTCGTTTCCGACCCTCTTCTTTGCACTGCTCCCAAGGGCTGAGCGCACGCTTACAGCTAAAACGATCTGCATCCCTCCACTTTGTTTTATGGCAATGAAAAAATGTCTAGCCGTTTCCATCCACTCCACCGCTGTTGAAAAATAATGACGGGATGATGTTCCCCCTGGCAGCTGTCTGGGCCTGATATTTAAGGAGCATCCAGTTCCAAAGAACTGCCCTTTAAAAAGAGATTAGAATTGCATATCCTCTGTGCATGAACTGGAAGATAAACAAATGCTCTTTCCTGCCCAAATATTTCCAGCTTTTGCTTTATGGTATTTCTGATGATGGGAGGCTGACGTGCTGTATATGTGGAATTGGAAGAACGTAAGCTCATCCTGTGAGCCAAGGACCACGCTAAGATGTGCATTCCAGACTCCTGAGCATCATTTTTAGTTTCTGCATCAGCCTTTCGGTAGCAAATGACTGAAACTGAGCAAGTAATACATAAAAAGGGACTTTCACTGGCTCACTAATCGAAACATCCAGAGGTACACTTAGCTTCAAGTGTACCTAGATCTAGGAGTTTCAATGGCGTCATTCCTTCCTCTCTGTCATTATTGTTCTGGCTTGGTGGCTTCACTGTCATGCAAGCCCTCCTTGCAGTGGCATGATCATTACTACACCAATTAGCAGCAGCCAGGTCACGCTCAAAGAAAAAGTGAGCTCTACTTCCTAGGAGTTTTGCATATAATCCCAGAATGGAGTCTCACTGGCCTGGTTTGGGTCACATGCTCATCTCTGAAGCCATCACTGTGGCCAACGGAATGGAAAACACCGATTGGCCAGGCCTGGGTCACATGCCTCTCTCTGAATCCTAGCGGTGGGATGGGTCCCCCAAAACTGCTCTGACTTGCTAGTGAGCAGGGATGGTTCCACCAAGTAAGACCAATGTTCTGTTACCAGAAAAATAGCTCACATGGTTGGCAGACAAAAAAGCAGGTGACCACCACAACTATGTCTAAGAGATCACAGAGGATTTGAGACAAGAGTTTGTTGATTGCTTTTTCTCACCAAAGAAGTCCACATGCAGAAATTCAAGGGGATAGAAAGAAGAGGAAGCCTGGTCCCACTTTGAGAAATGGAGCTGTGGGTGGGGGAAGAGAGGATACTATGAGGTCAGGACAGATTCATTTCTGTTCCTTGGAAATACAGAGGCAAGGTGGCACGTCTCCCGCCCCCGAGGAGCTTGGAGTTGGGCACAGAGCTGCACACCTCCAGGACAAAATCCCTTTCACATCAGTCCCTTTCTTGTTGGCGCTTTATTGAGTGAATGTTTGTTGGGATCCAGCATGTACGTGGGGAGGGGCGGGGGTAGACCAGGAGGACAGAGGAGAGGCAGAAGTCAACCCTGCGCTGAGGACTGTGCTCCTTCCGCATTTCCTGAGAGCTTGTGCTTTATTCACAGGCCTGTCTTGTTCCTACGTATAGTGAGAATGGGAGCCTGTTCACGTGTGAGCCATTGGTGGACATGTTCTCCCTGTCTCTGCCGCACGCGCACTACTAGACTCCCTGTGATTCCGCGCTGCCCGTCTCCGCCGCATGCGCACTATCTCTTAGACTCCCTGAGCTTCTCACGGTGGGAGGGTGTGATCCGGTGGGAAGGCCTGGGCTGGCATCGTGGTCCTGCCAACCTGGTAGCTGAGGAATGTCGGATGAATTGTTTAAATTCATCCACAGCTCCTCTGAACGTGGGATAGTGTGGGTCTCTTAGGGTTTTTCCAAGAATCAAGCAAGATCATGTAGGGGAGCGTGCATAGGGCTAATTCGTTCATTAAATGCTGGTTTTTCTTCTGATTTCATTGGCAAGAAAGGGAATTATGGCCTAGCATCAGGGGGAAAATATCTGTCATCTTAAATTTTGCTTGTTCTAGAAGTCTGGACACATGGGGACCAAAGGCTTGGAAACGGAATATAGTGTGGAATAAAAAGAATAAAAGAAGGTAAGATCAGAGTGGTGTGTGTTTGGCCCACAAGTGATGACAATCGCAAAGGCAATAATTACCATATTTTTAGCTCACACTGTGAGCCACAAACCTGGCTACGTCTTTTTTCGTGTCGTCTGACGGAAGGCATCCACAGGAAGTAGGGGCCCTAATCGCCACCCGCCGTGTGCGTCAGCGGGTTGGTCTATTACCCTGTTTTCGTGAATGAGGTCCAGGAAGGAGGCCCAGACAGACAAAATCACGTGTCAAGACCCTGTAACTAGTAAGCAGCGGGCCCCAGATTTTTAACCACTGTGTATCCTAACGCCCAGCTGGAATTATTAATACAAACACAGATCTTTGCTGTATTTGTCCTTAAAGGGGGTTCAGATGGTTTTTACGACCCCCCAAACCCCCAAGTCCTCTGACTTCCAATGGTCAAATATGTACCATCTTCAAATAAGGAAATTAATGATAGTACACCTCAGAATATTTTTTTTTATTTTAGAAATTAGAGACACCCTTAAGAACAGTCCCCTAATTGTAGCCACTTGCTTCACTAAGGCTGAAAAACTCATTTACAATTAAGCTATTAAGTGACAAACCATTACCACCATTTTTATTGCTTTATATTTGCCTAACAAATTTATTATGTAATTACCCTGCCTAAGAACATCATTTTTAGGATGTAAAGTCAAAATAAGGTCTCTATTAGATGCTTTTACGATCTAGTTTATTATATAAACTGCCCAGCACTGAAAACCAAGTTTTCTTTTTTGCTAACCAGGGCTCCGTAAATCAGCGTGGGACCCCGAATGTTGTGAATCTGACTCTCTGTTGTCCTCCCCCCGCTGCTACGTTAGAAGAGGGAAAAAGCGGATGTAGAGATTGCCCATTCCTGAGCTTGGCAACTCATTGGTGGAAAATACTTGGGCGCCGACACAAGCTTGTTAGGCTTTGGGATTGGGGATTATAGGAATGGCTGCTCTTCCCAACCACCCAGGGAGTCTGGGCCTTGGTTTAAACAGAAGGAGAGCAACCTGAGAATGAGGACTTACGGGTGCCTGGACCAATGTCTCCCTGATGGTGTGGGAGTCAGAGAAGCCTCCCAGACCAGGGCTGGAGGCCTAAGACCAGCAGATGCACAACAAATGCCCACAGGGCAGGCAGTGCACGCCTGTGCTGCCCTCGAGGAAGGCAGGGCGGGGGTGGGAAATCTGACCTGTCTCCAAGGCAAAGGGTTGAAGAAGCAGGGTGCCCGGAGACACCCCGAGGAGGTGGCTTGGGCGTCACTGCGGATTACCAGACAGCAGAATCAAACCATAAAGAGCTCTTTGCTAAGCCACTGCATCATGTGTGATATTTGGGAGCTTGTTTTGTTCCTGGGGCTGATTAGGAATACAAACCAGGCAGGGGCTGTGCTCCAGACCCGCCTGCTTTTCACTCCTGCGAGAGGCACTGCTTCTCGGGGGGCGGGCGGGGGAGAAGCCTGTCTGCCTGATTCCCTGCGAAAGGTATGGTCGGGAGAACGAAGTCTCAGTTGTCAAGTCCAAGTAAACTTCTACCTCTCTGCAAGTGCTGCCATAAATACAAATGAGACCACCTGCTGCTTGACTTTATCTCCACCGTAATTTCACTCATAAACCCAGCGAGATGGATCTGGGGAGAGAACGTGCCAGCAGTTAGAGGAAGCAGAGCCCAGGTCCTGGCTGGCAGTGACCTTGGGTACGAACCTGCACTTCTCTGGGGCCGTTTTCTCGCCTGTGAAATTCAGGGATTGGATGGAGGGGATCGGTGCTCTGTGCCCCTTTCAGTGATGCATAGCATGCGATGGTCCCGTGTCCTGACCTTGCTCATGTACCTAAGACAGTGCCTCTCGCATGTGGGTTCTCAATGCCACCCAGGGGACATCTGGCAGTGTCTGCAGACATTTTTGGCCGTTGCACTAGCCAAACCAGCACTGCGGCGAATGCTGCTGGTGTCCTGCGGGCGGAGGCCAGGGATGCTGCTGCCCACTCTGCAGTGCGCAGGGCGGTCCCCACAGTGCAGAGTTCTCCGGCCCCAAACGTTGATGCTGCTGAGGCCGAGAAGCCCTGCCTCAGAGCATCAATGAGACATAAATTCGCATCGTCCCTCCAAGTTGACGCGTAAGCATCAGGCGGGTCCTACATAACGCCCCTGCTCATGTCTCCCGAACATCCAGCAAGTCACCTTCAGAGCTATGTCTGTGTGAATTCCTGGGCAGAAAAACACCTCGTGAATCCGGTGGCATCTGCGATGAAAACTTGATGCGCGTACGCGTTTGCACCAGCAGGAAAAGGCCGAGTGCCCTCCTCAGCCCTTCCAGGAGGACAACCCCGGCCTTGACCCCTTCATCGCCCCCTGACACATTCTTCCGTGGCCTCCTCCAGCTGCCCAAGTTATGCACAGAGGCTAAGTGGCTTGTCCCAGTCTTCAGAATCCTAATGTTTAAACTTATGCATTTATTTATGCTGAATGAAGCCTTTCGCCCAGAACATTATGGATTCTTCTTTGGGAGCCTTGAGTGAAATCAACCTCCCCTAGTCTGGCTTTTAATATGTGATTGTCAAAGCTGCTGGCTTCCACTCCCTACATTAACGAGACCTGACTTTGTGGATCATTTAATACTTATCCAAACTATTTGACACACAGATAATGACATAATCACTCAGTCCCTCGGCCTGGACACGGTTACATAAGCACCCACCGACTTTGAAAATCTCCATTTTCCAGAATATGTTGTCGGTTAGTATAATGTATTCCGGAGCATAGATTTCTTGCCAAAATAATTCTGCCCGGTGAATGATAAATGTGTTGCGATTATTTCTTCAGCTTTTGTGAAAGCATACAGTAGGGATAGTGTCTTGAAAGCAACACACAGACCAGAGGAACACAGTGCTTCTTTGTTCAGTTCTGCCATATTTAGAATCTGTTCCCTAAATTCTTTCCCCGAACTCTCTTTTGCTAGATTCTGCTCCCTGCAGCGACCGGCGCTGGCGACCGAAGGCAGTGCTCAGCTAATACGTTCTTCTTGGCTCCAGCCTGTGTCTCTCCTAGTTAAGCCCGCAAGAACTTAATGAACTGTTGTGTCTCTCCTGGGTAAAGGTCATTGTAGCTCAGGTTTTCAAGCAACCTCATCTTTCAAGACTGGCCTGACGAATGGAAAAATCTGGAGCCCCAGATGTCTGCTATTTCTGGCTTTGACCAGAGTGACTGGGAATGAGTATCACACGCAGCATGGAAACTGGGGTTGCCTTGAAGAACTCCACAGCACACAATGTTTCATTAAAAATGTAAATGGTGCCCTGGGGGTGTAGCTCAGTGGATTGAGTGCAGGCCTGTGAACCAAAGGGTCGCCGGTTCAATTCCCAATCAGGGTACATGCCTAGGTTGTGTGCCTCTTGCACAAAGAGGCAAACACACATTGATGTTTCCCTCCCTTCCCCTCTAAAAATAAATAAATAAAGTCTTTTTAAAAAATGTAAACGGTCAGATCGTGGAATATTGGCCAAGGTTCCCAAATTAAGGGGGACCACCAAAGACCATCCCAATCACCATGTGTCTTGACCACCGAAGAGACAGCTCAGAATAGTTAACTTCTCTATCAACGAGGCTTCCCTAGACATCAGATGCAGACGTTGGTCTCCTCTGGTAGCTAAGAATCATCCTAGTTCTCCCATTCCCTCCCTCCGCACCTCCCCACCCACCACCAGGAGGGGAATGTGGGTCTGTGTCCGATTCACATCCTGAAGCATCTTCCTTCCCCCGGCCCCGCAACCCCTGCAGGCTGCCATCTGTCTCCGCCTGCATGCCTACAACAACTCCGTCCCTCTAACCTCTTCTCCACCACAACCCATTTCCACTCAGCAGCCAGAACAATCTCTTAAAAATGTCACTCGGTCCCTGTCACTCCTTGCTTAAAGCCCTTCAGTGACTTCCCAACTATTCTAAGGATTGATTCCTGAGGCCACCAGGTAGGCTTGCCAGAATTAGTGACTAAAAATACAGGATACCCAGTTCATTTGGGTTTCAACAACGAACATTTTTTTTTCCTGTAGCATAAGTATGTCCCATGTACCATTTGGGGCATATGTACACCAATTTGATGGGCATTCGATATTCCATGTAAGACTCTATTTTATTCGGCGACCCTCCTTATACGCTGTGGTCTGGCACCTGCCTATCCGTCCAACTTCATCTCACACTCCTCTCCCGCTCACTTGCCCCAGCAGCTTTGGCCTCAGATACTCCAAGTCCTTTGTGACTTCCAGGCCTTTGGACCGTGACTCCCTCTGCCTGGAACGTTCTTCCTTTAGCTCTTTGTGTGGTTTGCTCCCTGTCACTCTTCAGGTCTCAGCCCCAAAGTCTCCTCCACAGGCCGACACTTCCCCATCCTTAGAGCTCTTTACCATATCGTGTGTTGGTTTATTTATTTTCTTTCTAAGGTAAGTATGCACGTATTTTTTTGTCTTCTTGCTTGCTTTTGGCCTGACTCTTCCACAGAAGAGGAGCAGGGCTAAGTCAGCCTTGTCTTCAGAGTCTGACGCAGGCCTGGTGTGTGGCAGAAGCTCAGGGAATACTTCGTGCATGAGTGAATGTTTATCTTTTTGCTCTTGGAACAAAATCTGGTCTTTCCATGGCGTATAAGCCTCCTTGCCTTTCTCTTTAATGTCATCTCCAGTGGAGCCTTTTCTCAGGAAGCCTGATACGAGCGGAGCCCGTGGCAGTGTCACCCACCGGGGGCGAGCC
The DNA here is from genome assembly GCA_004027475.1 of Anoura caudifer. Classification (NCBI taxonomy): domain Eukaryota; kingdom Metazoa; phylum Chordata; class Mammalia; order Chiroptera; family Phyllostomidae; genus Anoura; species Anoura caudifer. Next base: position 441,249 of record PVKU01000495.1, read on the forward strand.
GGGTCACGTTACAGGCACCGTGGAAGGCCCACGTAGGTTGGTGGAAAGACTGCGAGCTTGGGTGATAGAAAGACCAGGGCTTCAGTCCCGGCTTTGACTTTGGCTAAGTCATATCTTCTTTGGGCCTCGACTTCCTCTCCTACGTGACAGGAAAAGGAGACCACATTTTGAGGAATGCAGTGAAAAATTATGCATAAGCCACCAGTGTGGGGCCTGGTGCAGAGCTGGCCTTTAATAAGAAGTTGCTGAAGGAACCCATCATGGAGGGCTCTCTTGAACACCTTGGTGGGACACTGTGCTTCAGGGGCGGTTAGAGCCCTCCCCGTATCCCAGCATCTCCTGCTCATACTGCCCGCCTCTCCTTTCCCATGGCTCTGTTCACCTAGTCTCTGTGCTCCTTGCACCAAATTTCCACGGGTCCCAGGAAGTCCTTGGCTCTGTTTGCACAGCTCTGCGCTGTCTGCTTTCCTAGGGGACAGAACAGGCAGGTGCTGATCCTGGACGGACCCTGCCTGTGTCCTGCTTGCACCCAGGTTGGTACCCTTTCCTGTCTGATCAGGTTCAGCTCCTTAAATATCCTCCAGGCTGGATCCGCCACAGATGTTGCCGTTGCCATGGTAACTATTACGGCCGAGATTTTCCTCAAACTATGAAGACAGAACAGCAGAGTCCAAAGAGCAGATGTAATTAGTCTGCGCTGGGCTTGAGGTGCTCCCACAAACGCTGGGCGATGCAAGCGCAGGCCCTGGGTCCTTTAACCCCCTCCGATGATGACCACAGACTTCCTGGCTGTCGGAGAGAACTTCTCCCGAAACCAGGACATTTGTTAGGACATTGTCACACTACGGTCAAAAATGGTTACCTGTCTAGTAGGGGATTTTCTTTTAAAGTTTGACATTGTTTCATTAAACTCTTGAGGCACCCCTGTAGTTTATTACCGTATCTTTAACCTTGGTGCGGCGACTTTAAACACGGCCTGCGGTTCTGGCTGTCTCACTCCCTGGAGTTTAGTTTCGGTAACATGGTGACCCACGGACGAGGGTGGAGGTGCCTCTGCTGCCCTGCGACATCCGAGGCCGTGCTGGGCAAGGCCTTGCTGGCCCTGGTTTTTGGCGTCATGGTTAACCTGGGACTCTCAGTGCCCTGAGGCCACCATGCGATGGGGAAGCCCAAGCCTCTTGAGGAGATCACGTGTCAGAGCTTCAGCTGACAGCCTCGGCTGAGGTCCCGGTTGGCAGCCAGCATTTGCCACCAGACATATGGCACTGGCAGAGGTCCCTAACCCCCCAGTCATCAAATTGCAAAGCCAAAAATCCCCCTCGCATGCTGTATCTTCCCTGTGAAGTCTCTCGACAGCGTGAGGCCAAGACAAGCTGTTCTCACTATGCCTTGCCCAGATTCCCGACCCACGGCATCTGTGAGCTTCATGCAAAGGTCACTGCGAGAGGCTGAGTTTCGGAGTACGAATCTGTTGCACAGCTACGGTAACTGGAATGGACAGGCTGGCTCGCGCTGGCTGTCTTGGGGCACCTGAAATTCAACCTGTCCAACGGGATGCCCGTGACTTTGTCTCAAACTGATGGCTTTGCACCAACACCCATGGGCTCTCCTGGGACGATATGTCCAATGTCGTTAAACCAAAGTCCTCCAGCCTCAGGTGTAATGACTGCTTTGGGGACCCCTGCAATGGTGTGCGGAAGAGGGGGAAGCAAGCTGCTTGGGGGAGGCATGGTGCCGCCAGGGACAGGGGAGCTGGGTCCGTTCGAGGGGGCTCTGGGGAGCATTTTGCTCCAAGTGCAGGACTTGGAACCGACCTTAGGCCTGCAGAGCTCCTCCTGGACTCCAGAGCGGAATGCCTGTGGGTGTCATTGTCCGCTGAACTCCATCAATGCGCGATTCATTGCCCTGGAGGCTTTCAGTTAAGAAAAGAAATATGGTTTCAATTAGGGGCAGAAAAGACTGCCTTCCCTCAAATGGATTCTGCTGGGTGGTGTCCGTTTGAGCCAAAATCTTGCATGCACTCTGATCTCCTCCCAAAAAGAATTTGGTGCTGTCGGTGTGGTCCCCGGTGGAGGCACTCGCTACATATTTAGCGTCTGATTCCAGGAACACAGACTCGTAGGTCTTCTGGCCGTCGCTCTGCAACTTTTGTTTCCATAGAAACTAATGTTTATGTTTATGTCTATGCAGACTCTGTTTCTATCCGATTTTTACTTCTCAGAGCAGCTGTTGTAAGTCATTTCACCAAGATGGACGTCAGTGATAGCAAACAAAGCCCCCATTCTACTGAAATGAGCATTTTAGTCAGCGTCGTTACAGGCTCAAAAGTCCGAGTGGTTCAAAGAGAGGATAAAAGGGGCTCGGGGAGAGATCTCAAGCAAGCCGCGTGGTCTGGTAAGCAAGTGATCCACCTCCGGGGAGGATGAATCCACCCACAGTTAAACCCCTGCCCTGCAAATAAGCTGGGGCTCTCTCGATCGCTGTCCCCAGAGAAATCTAAATGTGGCGTGCCTTTTTAAGTGCCCATCTGCTCTCCACAGCCAGAGGATAGAGCAGCTAAGTGGCATGAAAACCCATGTCCAGCAAGGGGCGTTCTGAGCACCTCCTTTACGCAGATGCACTGAGGCGGGTGGCCAGTAACTTCCTCCAGGGTCCTCCCTAGGGCTCCACTGTTTGCCGAACTGCCTCTGGAAACAGTAAGTTCCATCCTCCCTTGCAAAGCTGAGGCCACTGTCAAGTGTAACAGGCAGCCCATGCATGTCTTCTCAATCTTCTTTCCATTTGTTTGGTCACGACTGACAATTTACTATATATAACACACAGCCTTAGTTTTCCATATTTTGTTCGTCCGGTCAACAAACACTGACTTGCCGCCAGGCCCCCGATGCCGTGTGTGACAGTGAGTGATGGCTGTGAGAGGCAGAATTCATTGAGCACGTATGGTGTGTCAGTGAGTGTGCACGATGCTTTACGTGGGTTCCCCACGTAGTGCTCCTGACGACCATGCGGGCAAACAGAATGCCGATCCTCCTGAGTGCAGCGGAGGAGATGAAGGCACAGGAAGTAACGCGCCGAAGCTCACACACGGGTGAGTGGTAGGTGGGGGGCTGGGACTCCGAGGTCTGTTGCTGTCACTCCCATGATATCCTGTTCTCAACGGCCTGCCCTGAAATGTGCAGGCCACTGGGAGAGACAGGTGTGTAAACAGTGATGATGGCCCATAACACACAGTGCTAGCATCATATCCCCACACGCTGCCAGGGAGACGGAAGGGACAGGACTGACTCTGCCCGGGGCAGCACAGCAAGGCTTAAGAGAGGCGGGTTATATCGGCTGGGTCCTGAAGGGTGATGAAGAGTTTCTCAGGGAAAGAAAAGGAAATGCATCCCAAGCAAAGGGGATAACACGCCAAGTGAGCGGCAAGCTGCCTCGCCTCTGTGGTCTGCCCTCTGTTGATTTGCTAGATAGCATTTTTTCTTACTTTACTATTTTATTTTATTTCATAGTGGGAAAAATATGCACCCCTGAAAACTGACCACTTCAGCCACTCACTCCCCTGGGCCAGTTTGGGGGCGTTCAGTGCACGCACGTCACTGTGCGCCGTCACCACTCCCCCTTCCAGCACTTAGTTATCGCCCCGAAGAGAACCCCAGTACCTGTTAAATAGTGACCCCCACGCTGCCCTCCCTTCAGCCCGTCATCACCACTGCTCTGCTTCCCGTCTCCGTGAAACTGGCGACGCTTGTTGGAATCGTGCAGTATTTGTCCCTCTGCGTCTGGCTCACTCGACTTAGCATCATACCTTCCCCCCTGGCTAACTTGGGGGTGCTCAGTTTTGTGTTTTCCCAGGGGTGTCCAACCTTGTGGCGTCTGTGCGCCACACTGGAAGAAGAGTTGTCTCGGGCCACGCATTAAATACACTGTGACATGTAATCACAGACACATGAAAATCTCATCATGTTTTAAGTAAATTTACGATTCCGTGTTGGGCTGCGTTCTCAGCTATCCCGGGCCACATGCAGCCCGCGGGCCGCAGGTCGGACAGACACCCTGCTGGTCAATACTGTCACATGTCACAGGAAGAGGAATTATAGTAGACACCTATTGGTTGTCTGTCCAGGACCTGTCTTCCAGGACCCGCCCATCTTCCTCCTTCATCCACTAGCTCACAAGGGGAGGAGCCATATGCAGACCCACCCCCCTGCCGCAGCTGATTGGGTCCTGATGTCCACTGATCTGAGCTGCCCTGAGCCTCCTCTCTGGGGGTTCAGATTTGGCACCAAAAGATTCCCATCAGTGTGGCTATCCTTGGGACTAGGGGAGACTTCCACTGGGGAGCTCCCGGTGGTGGCCGTTTCCCGCCAGGTGGGCAGAGAAGCCGAGAAGCCCTTCTACAGCCTGAGGAGCAGAGAGGGAAGAGGAAGAAGGATCCGCAAGTTCCCTACAGAGCCGTTGTTTCCTCTGGGATTCCCTTCCTGAGGCTCAGCGGCTTGCCGCCCCTGGCACACCCTGTAACCTTCATAGACGTCCTCCCTGCTGATGTTACCTCCAGTCCTATTCTGCCCCTCGACGCCCCAGGAGTCTCGGTTAACACAGGAAGAATACAAGAGCCCTGCTCTGCCGACCTCCCCCTGAGCCACCTGTGGGGCAATTGTAGAGGAAGAAGAAACTCAACCTACAGATCTTTACCCGGTGGGAAAAACTTTTGATCAACACTTGCAAAGAACTCCAGAAATTTCGAAATGATGCTCCCACATAACTCCAAAGAGGTACCTTAATTCACACCTTCTGCAGGAAGACAGGTTGCTGCCAAAGCACCTTCCCTCCTGGTGCCCATTGCTCGTGATTCGCTTCTCTTCCTACAGATAACTCATCCTCGCAGACAGCCCCCGTCCCTCCTTGGGCGGCTGATTCCATCGCATCAGCGGCTTCCACGCCATGTAGCACTGTCTCTTGACTTCTTTTCCAGAATTCGGTTTTCCAACCAGGACACACTTGTTGGAAATGCTTGCTCTGGGGCTTCTTCCTCCAAGAGCAGAGGGCTTGGGGTCAATCCTCATTATGCCAGTTTCACTTCTTCCCATGAATCTTCCTATCTTTTCTAATATTCAGTAGCAAGGCTGCTGGCTTTCTTCAAACTTCTCTCTCTTCCAGCTTTAAATCAGTGGTAGGTTTGGCCAGTGCCAGCCTCAGTACTTCCCTACGGACCCCTGAGTCTCTTTCCATTTTGCAGCGGAGAGACACTGGGATTTTGTCAGCGACAAACATAAACCCTGATGCTTCGGCCCCACTGTGACAAGGTCTGGGGGCTCTGTCAGTGGGGACAGAGTCGGGGCTGGGATGAGGAGGAGGTGAGTGAGACACAGGATTTAAGGAGACACTCAATCTCAGGGGCCTGCCTTGCCCTTGCATGCCCCTGAGGGTGGGCGCCTCCTTAAATTTTGTCTCACAGGTACCCCACATCTCTCCTCCTAGTCCTGGCCCAGGTGACAGCTGGCCACCATCCCCTGGGATTACAGATGCCACCATTTAATCAGGCCTTGGGGTGGGGGGAAGGGGTTTTCTCGAGAAGGAAGCTATTCCAAGTCCTAAGGGGCGCCACGGGCCCTGCCTTTCCTAGGAGGCTAGTGGCTTCGATTTGCATCTTAGCTTGTGTGAGATTGCCCTTGGATTTCTCATCCGTACAATGGGAAGAAGAGAAGAGTAACTCTTCTCTGCCTGCACAGAGGTTGAGTGGTTTGGGTATGGCAGTGTGGAGTATGTCCAGCATGGTGTCGGGCATCCAGTAGGCCAACCACATACTTTTGTTGTAATTGCTTCAGGTCTCTGTGGTTTGATGTGCGGTCATGACTGTTACTTGTTGATTTTTTCCCAGAGGAGGGAAAACATGCGAGGACACATAGCTGGTGAAGCCAGAAGTTCAAACCACCAGGGTTCTGCCTACCTGTCCCAGGGCCCACGAGCCTGCGTTGCAGGCTCACTCCTTTGGATCTGCGAGGTGTTTAGGTATTCTGAAGGCAGACCCAGAAGGCAGTGCAGGAGGGAAGGATGCGCACAGGAAAGGTAAGGTCTGGTTCCCCGACTTGTTAACCGTGTCGGCGGCAACTCTCTCTGAAGGGTGTCTGTAAACCGTAAAGATGCTGGGAGGATGGGATGAGATGCTGCTTGTGAAATGCCCGAGCTGCAGCCGACGCGGAGTAAAGGGTCTGTGGATATCGGCCACTTTGTTTTGGTGTAGCTGTGAGCCACCTTGCAGGGAGTGCCCCAAATATGCCGGTGGCCCAACAGATATCTGGGGTCTTCTCTCCAAACTTCGAGAGTCCCAAATTAAAATGGAGGACGTACCAGAAAGGTAAACACTTCAAACTGACCTTTTGCCAACGGTGATATTTTGATAGGCACCCAGAGATAGGGTCTACCAGACACCTGAATCCAAATGTCTTAAGGAAAAAGCTAATTGTTTTTCTACCCAGCTCTTACCCTAGCCCTACAAGAGGATGGACTAAAACACTGAAATTCAGAATTAAGAGTCAAGTGAGTATGAGCCAGACTCTGAAGGCAGGCACCAGGTCGGTCTTAGTTTATTCAGAGGTGTGAAAGCATCACTAGTATCTAACTTTAGAACTTTTCCATCATCTCTGAAAAAAAAACTGTACCCATCAATAGTCGCTCCCCATCCTCCTCTACCCCAGACCCTGGCAGCCGTGAATGTGCTCCCTATCCCTGTGGGTTCGCCTGCTCTGGACCATTCAGGTAAATGGAGCCACACTATATGAGGCGTTTTACAACTGGCTTCTCACACTTAGGAAGCCGTTTTCCGGGCTCACCCACATCGAAGCCTATGTCAGTACCCCATTGCTCTTCACGGCTGGGTGATATCCCATGTTTAGAGTGGCTGTAGCCGGGACCTTGGTAGAGATCACTGTGTTGAAGCTGCAGATCGGTTCGGGGAGCACCGTTGTGATGAAATTGTCTTCTGTTCCAATGGGAGAGCATTTCCATTGGTCTCAGTCTTCTTTAATTTCTTTCAGTATGGTTTATAGTTTTCAGTGTAGAAGTCTTGCACATCTTCTGCTAAATTTATTCCAATATTATTTTTTTATTCTATTGTAAAAGGAATGATTTTCTTAATTTTATGTCTGGATTATTTACTACTAGTGCATAGTAGAAATACAATGGATTTTCCTATACTGATCTTGTGTCCCACATCTGTAATGAACTCATTCGTTAATCCCCATAGTTCATTTTGTGTGTGTGTGTGTGTGTGTGTGTGTGTGTGTGTGTTCCTTCAGATTTTCTACATAATAGATCATGGCATATGCAAAAAGATTTATCCTTCTGACCTACAATGCTTATATTTTTCCTTCTCACCTAATCATCCTGGTTAGAACCTCTGCACAACGTTAGTAGAAGTGGTGAGAGTGGACATCCTGGTCCTGTCGATCTTAGAGGGGAAACGCTCAGCCTTTCTCTACTGAATATGCTGGCAGGGGTGAGCTTTTGTGGGTGCCTTTGGTCAGGCTGTGGTGGTTCCCTTCTGTGCCTAATGTGTTGAGGGTTTTGATTGTGAAAGGTGCTGGATTTTTTTTTTTTTTCAAATGCTTTTTTTGGCATCTACTGAGATGATTATGTGCCTCTGGTTCTTTAGTTTATTGAGATAGCGGATTACATTGATAGCTTTTTCGTATGTTGAACCAACCTTGCCTTCTTGGGTTAAAACCCACTTGCTCGTAACATATAAGTCCTTTGATATATTATCGCATTCAGTTTGTGAGCATTTTGTTGAGGATGTTTGTACCTGTATTTATAAGGGATGCTGGTCTATAGTTTGCCTGTGATGTTCTTCTCTGGGTTTGTTACCAGGGTAGGGTAATACTGGCTTCATGAAATGCACTGCAAAGTGTCCTGCTTCTAAATTTTGGAAGAGTTTGCGAAGAATTGGTATTAGTTCTTCTTCAACTGTTTAGCAGAATCACCAGTGAAGATATTTGGCCTGGCCTTTTCTTTGTGGGCAGTGTTTTGATTCGTAATTCAATTTTTTTCCTTGTTATATATAGGTCTGTTCAGGTTTGATATTTCTTCTCAGGTCAATTTCTGTTGTTGTGTCTCCTGGGAATTTGTCCATTTCATCTAAGCCATATCGCTAGTTGGCACGCAACAGTTTATAGTATTCCCTTATAATTTATTTTATTTATAATCCATTTTAATGTTCTAAGGTGGGTAGTAACGTCTTCTTCATTCCTGGGTTTAGTTAATTAAGTTGCCTTTCTTTATGGGTCAGACTAGCTAAAGGTTTGGCAATTTTGTTGATCTTTTTAAAGATACTTTTGTCGATATTATCAAAACTTTTAGTTTTATTAATTTTCCCACTTGTTTTTCTATTCTATCTTTCATTTGCTTCTGCTCCGATCTTAATTATTTCCCTCTTTCTACTTGCTTCGGGTTCAGTTTGTTCTTATTTCTCTCATTTTTAAATTTAAATTTATTTTTATTTTTATTTTTCTCATTTTTTAAGGTGAAAGTTTAGGTTATTAATTTGAGATCTTGCTTCTTTTAAAAAACACGTATTCATGGCTATATATTTCTCAGAGGGCATTTAAAGAATGAGTACAAGATTGTACTACTTCAGTTCTGAGGACTTATCCAGGCTAAAAAGACAGCTAAAACAAGTGTTTCTCCAAGTATTCTGTGCTCAGATGAGTCTGGGACTGGCTGGCGCAAGCAGGCCAGGCAGCCTCTCACAGTGCGAGGTGGCTCAGCCCCGACCGGCTGCCCTGTGGCCCGAGTCAGGTTGCTGAGCCCCTGTGTTCCTGCAGCGTATTTGGCTCGGGAGCGTCTGTTGGGCTGGCGTCCAGCAGAACAGGATCTCATGATGACCTCTGTGGCCCTGGGCACTTTGGCCTTTGGGGGCCCTTTCTTTCATAGCAACTATTAAGAATTATATTTTATAACCACGTTGATACAAAGCAAATGTAATCCATGCTGGATTTATTATTATTATTAGTAGTAGTATATTTTTCCTTCTGAGCTTAAAGGAAGTGGGACGTCCAACACTTTTACGTGCCTTTAGCAGTTTCCTGGGCCTTCTGGAGAAGCTAGCTAGTACAGAGAATGCCGCAAAGTGAGGGACCCTCTCAGGACAGCGAGGGTTTCCAGACAAGACGGCGAGGACAAGGCATGAATACAACTGTCTAAGGCCCAAGCCACTCGGACGGATCCAGGGTCACTTCCACGACTCTTGTCCCTGACCCATTTTCAGCACTCAGAAGGAAAAACAAGTGTTTTTATTTGGTCAGGAGCCGAGGATCTTCAAGTGACAAGAAATAACCTGTCTACAGCTGCCCCTCCCTCTCTAAAGACTTTGGTCTGCTTTGGGAGGGAGAGAAAGGAGGCATGAAACGTGCACCTGATCTAAGCCAGTTAAGACTGCAGAACAATCGATAGTGGACAATGCACCGTTGTTATTCAGAAATACCACCCCTACGCACAGTCCCTCCACCTACTGTCAGCTCCTCATGCAAAGAAAGGCAGGGCAGCAATTGCCAGAGATCAATACCTTCCAGCTTGGCAGGAATTGATCAGATGACAGAGCCTCAGGGCCAACTTCTCCCGTACCCGGGACGTGGAGGATGGAGGGAGGTGAGCACCCATCGCAAAGGCAAAGTGTGCCAGAGACTTAGTGCACTTTGGGGGGGGGGGCGGTCATAGAATGGGCCTTGGAGGTCTCTGCCTCTAAGCTCCCTCTTCTAGTTGGGAAAATCTGGGAGGAGCAGAAGCTGTTACCACCCCCAGGCCCACGGGGACAGGGGAGGGAGAGGTTCCCAGAATCAGGAGAGCGGGAACTGTCTGGGTGGGGCTGCCCTACTGCAGTCGTGGCCTTACAGGGTCACAGGCACTGCCAGCCCATGGGGCAGAGGGAGGCAGCCAGGGTCATAAGCATCCTGGCTCCTCTTTCTTCCCACTCTCCGCCTTCCATTTATCATCTGTGCCTTCCCAGGTGGCAGCCAGAAGGCAATGTCCAGTTTGGCATGCGTTTGTTCCGTAAAACACATTCAACGGAGTCAGAGCCTAACCCGACCGGAAATGCAGAGCCATGAGCCTGCGTGATGCCCCTCCCCAGGGCACAGAGCAGGGGGCGGGGAGGATGGGGCTCCATTGCTGAGTGAGTGCTAATCAGAACCACACAGTGAAGATGGGGACGCAGGAGCCAGCCTCTGGGCCAGGAGCTCGTGACCAGGGTGGGGGATGCGGGGCAGGGGTGGATAAAAATACACTGAACGCTAGCCACGTGAGCTCAAGGCATTATGGAAATGTGAAAGAAGAAAACAGAAGAAGGCAGGCAGTGTGAGAAGTCAGACATTCCCACAGAAAGAAATCTGACTGAGTCCCGGATGCTGACGGCGAATTACGCGGAGGAGCAGCCTGTGAAAGTGCAGGTGTGGGAGATGTATGGACCATCAGAAAGGGCAGGTGCCAGGCTGCAAAGTTTGACTTTGAACCAGAAGGTAATGGGAAGCCGCTAAAATGCATGGTGGGTACACAGGCAAGGGACTGAGATGACTTCTTTCCTGTGGTGGGTTTTGGCCACTCGGCCTTTCCATCCACATAGTGGACACTACAGCCCAACGCATGCTGGACGGGCTACTCAGCAGTGTCCAAGGCCCCCCCCAGCTGTCCATGCATCAATCCAGTGGTCACACTGGAACCCAAGCCCTCACCTTCTGAGTGCCCGGGACCCTCCACTCCCTTCGGAAATCTAGTCACCCAAACGGTACGTTGTCACAGGCTGGACAGGCTAAGCAGGGTTTGACAAGCAGTATTAAATTCCCTATATTTCACTCTGTTTTAAATTCAGCCCTCATCCATTCATATGGCCGACTTTAAACAAATCAATTATGTTCCTGGTTTCTCTATTCCTTCTGAACTTGAAAATATCCCGAAAGTAATAGAAACTCAAGTGTGAAGGTAGTGAAATGACTGATTTACTTTTGTGAAATGTTTTCCCTTTTAAAATGACTTATTACAGTCTGCCGCTATTTAAATCTCCTTAGGTTTTTATAGCCAAATTTAAGAAAAAGGTATTTTCTTTTATAACAGAATTTGGTAAAGGATATAAAAGACCGAATTCCATAAATGCAATAAAAGTACCTTTTCCCTTATATCTCTCATAATTGAGATTCAGTTTCACTTTCTCCTCCACCTCTGTTTATTAGTCAGAATCCCAGAGCAAACGGGATGGAGCTGGTGTTTTATTGTATCAGACTTGGAGAGAGAATGAGGCTCACGGGGTTTTCTGTGCCCCCTTTGTGCCCGCTCTGTAATTGTCTAGCGTTCTTTTGGTGGATATTCAATACCAGGAGATTGAATCTTGGCAGGGCTGGAAAATAAAACACAATGTTGCATTCAAGTATATATAATACTTTAGTCCAAGCAAAAAAGAATGATAAAGATGTATTTCTCAGTTGTCAAGTTCCAAGATCAGTGCAAGGGAAGGGAGCCAGCAGCTCTGTGGATATTCATGAAGTAGCTTCTGCCTCTTCCTCCTAATTTCTGGGTTTGAACTCCAGCCCTTTTGCCAAGCCTTTGAAAATGCTGGTTCTGCATGTTGTGCTTGTATGAACATGCATGTGAATGTCATGCTTTGCACTCAGGTACACGTATGTTTTCACGGATGCTTTGAATCTAAAGCGCTGCCCCAATATGTGTTAGAGTGTCAAGTGACATTCTTGGAGTAATTGCCACGCTGTTTTCAGCTGAAAATTTCAAGGGAATAGGATATTAGGAGTCTATTTTCTTTGTCACTGTTCTCATCTATCATTTTAACAAATGTATCCAGAAGTGATCACAAACCTTTTCAAGAACCATAATAATTAAAGTCTTCAAGAAGCTATTCTTGTCTCCCAAGGGACCACCGTAATTTCTCTGGCCCTTACAAAAATGAAAATATGAATGATTATTTAAAATCTGTTGCCACCTAATACTTCATTTACCAGTCTACGACTACCCTTCTGGAGAATATATTCACATGCATAAGCGCCCCTCAACAGCACATGATTTCTCCCCCCACCCACAGAATTTTCACATTTCTAGTGCACTTGCTATTGTTTCAAACATTCCTTGTTTCCAGTTTGATTCTTGACAAAAAAGGAGGAGAGATTCAGAGCCTTTTTTCCTTGTTAGATTCACAGCAGGGATTTTATTTTTTTAATATGAAAAACTACAGTGGGTTTGAGAGAGAGAGAGAGAGAGAGAGAGAGAGAGAGAGAGAGAGAGAGAATGTGTGTGTGAACTGGCAACCAACAGCCCTTTAAAGTATAATTTATTTAAAATTACAAAAACAGCCCTGGCTGGTGTGGCTCAGCAGATTGAGTGCTGACCTGAGAACCAAAGGGTCACTGGTTCGATTCCCAGTCAGGGCACATGCCTGGGTTGTGGGCCAGGTCCTCAGGTAGGAGAAACACAAGAAGCAACCACACATTTGATGTTTCTTTCCCCCTTTCTCCCTTCCTTTCCCTCTCTAAAAATAAATAAAAAAATATTTTTTAAAAGAAGAAAAACCCTAAAATTACAAAACCACACGGCGACAAGGACCTTTCTTCTACATTCTCTTGACTCGGCGAAGTGGGAGCTGTGCAAATAAATAGCCTTGGAACATGTTGTCTGATACAGTCAAAATGCTGGGTAGGGGAAAAACATTTCTAGAAGAAGTCTTGACTGTTGAGGAGAGAAGAGAAGAGGAGGAAAGAGGAGAAAGAAACAATATTTTACTCCTAAGTACCCACAATTCACACGGTTTCATTGGCTCCCTGAAGACAAATGCTGGAGAAAAGAAAGCCTCTTTTTTTCCCCCCAGCGTTGTAATTACTGGATGCGGTTTTGCAAGCCCTTGAGTCCGTCTGCAAGGCCTGGCGGCAATTTCATCTTCTGGGAGCCCTGTTCTCCCCTCATTTCCTAACCAAGTCAATGGTGGATCACGGGGACACGCGTTCCCGGGCATCTCGTTTCCTCCTGATTTCCCGAGGCTACATCTAATAAAGAAGGAGAGCTAGAGGGACCCAGAGACTCACAAGGCACCTCATATAATCACTTCTGTCAAGCTGAAACTGACTCAGACTAATTCGCTGTGACCTATCATCTGGAATTCAAGAAATAAGCTGGATCTGCACTGTTAACTCAAATTGTTCCAACGTGCCCCGTCTACCGGAAAAGAAATGAATGTGAATTTCTCCTCTTTGCCTGGGGGCGTGGATTGAGCCTTCCTCCTAACGGGGCAGGGGAGGTCAATACTCAGGGCGGGGGGCAGGAGGAGCAGCTTGGCGGAAAATGGGTCTGGAGTCTGCCTGCAGACCTCACCCACTGTTCTCTAGGGAAGGGGGGTCTGACTGGGACGAGATGATTCCCGTCGCGGGACTTTCCTTTTAATCACCGAGCCCGAACAACACTGCCTATCGATGGGCCTTAAATGAAACCTACTCTAACCTGGGAACTCCGGTGAAAGAATAATTCAAGAGGCCATCTCCCTACCAGCTCATTGCTAACCCCCACGGCCTGTGAATTAACGGTGCGCACCATTTGGGGAGACTCATTATTCCTTCCGGGTTAAATAGTTATCCCAACTCCTCGAAAACTTGCTGCGTCCTCCATCCCCCCCAGCCTCCGTTTCATTTCCTCTTCCTTTCTCGGAGAAGTGAGTTTTTTGTTCTTCGTTCCTTAGAATCAGAGTCGTTGGTGCTTTCTGGGCCCTGAGTTTGGGGGGATCCGCAGTGGGGGCAGCTCCTCGACTTGCCTGTCTCCCCCCTTTGCCCAGGTTGTCTCTGCCCGAGATCAGAGGGCGTCGGTAATGCCAGGCGGTCCTGCGGCACCACGCCACATACATTTCCGTGGGTACTGGGAGGGGTCACAGTTGGGAAGAAATTGCCCACAACAACCTTGTTTTCTCCAGGAGAGTCCCAGAAGCAATGCCTGCCGGAGATTTTGGCCGTGTGTGGACGACACAGATGGGTTGGGGATGTCAGAGGGCAAAGCACTGGGGGTGGAGGTCTTGGCTGCGTCAGCAGAGAGGCCGGGAGACCGTCTGTCTCTCCACCCGGCGACCGGACCGGATGCTGCGAACACCGACCACCCCCTGCCTCAGCATCGGAAAGGAGGCTGGAACGACACCCGGATGGACCATGAGAAAAACTACGGGGAACTTGATATTCCATCTCCATCAGCAGCCTCTATCTATAGAAGCCTGTATCAATTATGTGTCATTGAAAGTGGTCAAAGCAAGGGAGGGAAAAACCTCAAACTCAACAACATGGGCTGAGAAAAAACAATACTTCAGAATAAGAGAAGGCAGCATCCTCCTCCCACCCCATTCATCTCAGCCCTAAACAAGGCTATAAGCTCCTACTATGTGCTCTCTTCTCACCCTACACCTGCCTATCCATTGTCATATTACTTAAAATCGCTTGTATAATTGTTCGGTTTCCCCATTTAACCCTACCGTCTGTGGGGACAGGGACTTGCTGGCCACGAACCGCCTCCTGAGACCCAGTTTGGTGCTAGGTAATGGGGAGAGAGCCGACAAATACCACTGTTGAATGAAACGTCCATCATGTGTGGAGGGAATGTACGCTTCTAAGAACGATTTACTCTAGCAACCAGAAGAAAAGTTTAGAAAAGGTTAGAAGACAAGGCAAGAGGCCACGCCTGCAGAGAGAGAAGTAGAAAGCCCTAGGGGAGGAGGGCTGAGGGCGAAGAGTGCAGCCGTCTGAGCTGGGGACAGGACCCTGAGCTGGGGACAGGACCGGCACTGCCGAGGGACTCCTGGAAAGAAACAACGTTGCGGAAGCAGAATTCAGATTCACTCTCCAGGTGAAAAGGAGCAGAATCGCACTGCAGAAAACCAAGTGGATGATTTGGGTGTGAACTTGAGAAGCTTTCCCAGAATTCAAAACAAGACGGAAATCTGCAGAAATATAAGCTATAAGACATCTTCCTGGAACTGGAGAAGACATTAGGGAGTAGATAGACATGCTACATCATATTTCGGGCAAAATTATCAAAAAGGGTTCCACTTTTGCATGCATTCCAGCAAAACTTAAATGATAAGGAAGAAGACAAATGATACAAATACGAGTCTGCCACAAGAGGAACTGCGGTGCGCCGTGGCGCTTCTGGCCCCGGCCCCACCCTGCCCCGAGGATGTGGGGCCAGTCGCCCAGGTCGGGGGTTGGGAGACGAACGCGGCCTGCCTGCACAGCTCAGCCCTTTCTCCCTTCCCGCTCTCTTTGGGGTCTGCCTGCCTGCACCCTCCCCACCCGAGTCATTCTCCAGCAGCACCACCGCCTGTGCCACAGGCTGCTTTCCTCATTCAGTCTTTAAAAAAAAAACAACACCCATCGAGTGTGTACTTTGTTCGGGGCCCTTCTCTGTGCCATGGATTCTGCAGAGAAAGTCCTTGCCCCTAAGGAGCTCACCCCTGGGGAGGGAGACAGACAGTGAGCAAAGACACAGATGCAGAGACACACCGCAGTGTCAGGCAGTGCTAAGAACAGAGAGGCAAAATGAAGCAAGGCAAAGGATCGGAGTGATCCGGTGGGAGCCAGGGGCACCATGTTACGGAGAGGGTGATGTTCAAATGGACCTGAAAGAGATGGGGGCAGCTAAAGGGATGTCCTGGGGAGGAGCATCTGGGCAGAGGGAGCAGCCAGTGCAAAGGCCCCCAGGAAGAAGTGCTCCTGGCCCATCTGACGAGTATCGAGACAAGGAGGGTGGTGTTCAGAGAGAGACAGAAAGGGGGATTGCCAAGGGAGGGGTGCGGGAGGCTGTCGGTCTATGTAGGACTCAGGGACCCTGGGGTGACCTTTGGGTGTTCTTCTAATGGGAAGTCACGAGAGGAGGCTTCCACCACTGGAAATGACCTTGGGCTTTCACTGCTCATTGGCTGCTCCCCCCGCCCCCATAGAATATAAGCTTGGTGATGACAGGTACTTCTTACATCAACTTAACGGTTGATTTCCCAGCTCCTGGAATGGCCCCAGGTCCAGAGAAGGTGCTGAAAAATGATTTGTTGACAGAATGCGAATGAATGAAACGGAAGCTCTGAGTTGGCAGAAACTATGAAGTAGAGATGGAGGCCAAGAGTAAAGGAGAAGCAACTAGTTTCCTGAATTCACGGTGGTGCCCTAGTGAGGGGTCCCCAAATTCCTGGGCCCAGAAGCACCCAAACCCCCATTCCGTCTGAGGCCCGGCGGATGGACTCTCTTTGGGGTTATCTTGTGTGTCTATCTCTGTGACAAAACTTCTATCAACTCTGGGCAACCTCGCGGATGTTCACCCCACCCCCCCACCCCCACCCCAACCCTGAGCAGGGCAGGCCCTCCTGCAAGCTACTGCTGCCCCAAACCTGCCCACGGCAGCGCCCGATTCAGCCTGGGAGGTGATGCATTTCTTCTGGAAAGTTCTGTCCTCTTTCTTATCATTGTATCCCACAGACCTGATCCGGTGTTTGGCACAAAGCAGACATGCGGTCGATATTTATTAAATGTCTAACTGAACAACAGGCTGAAAATCAATGGTACAGAAAGACTAAAAGTGGAGAGATAAGCAAAACCTAGCAGATAATACCAACAAAAAGATCTCGGAAATGCAGGGGTGGCGGCATCCACTTCGGAGGAAGTGGAACTCGAAGGGGGAAGAGAGTGATTAAACGGAGCAAAGGGGGACCTTTAAACAGATAAAAGGTACAATCACAGCATTATAAATAGCCCTGTGCTGACAATGTATCAGATAACATTCAACACCCACTTCTAATTAAAAGGGGGAGAAGACCTCTTTCCCAGCTAGAGATGCAAGTCCGCTTAATCAGCATGATAAATACAATCCAGCTCAGAGTGTCAGATTTAACGGGGAACGTGAAAGGTGTTCTGGTGAAAACCAGGGGGCAGCACAGTGTCCCTGGTGCTGTCAGGTGAATGAATCCCTGTCAACCTTTGAGACTTCATCAGTGTTTGACAAAGTGGATGGAATGGATTAAGCATAAAACAGAGAAAAGGCAAGAGCTTCACTGACCCCAGCAATAACCAGTTAGAATACCTAAATGGGAAAAACTCACTTTCTTAATTGCGTTAGCAAACCGAAGATACTTAGGAAAAACATTATAAGAAATGGGTAAGATCCCTTTTTAGTCAACATGATGAAAATTGGAAAAATCTTCTTGAGCTATGTGAAGTGAAGGATAAACTGCTGTAAGAACATCATTTTTTAGAAGGAAAATCTGAAGTTTGTGACCATGTTAATTCTCATTAAAAAATGTATAAACTTAATATTTTCTCAATTGGTCCTTTAAAGAGCAAACTGCGTAAAAAATGATCAGGCATGCAAGAAAAGGTTACACTTCTTCCTTATGTAAAGAGTTTTCAAAGATCAAAGGCAGGGCTTTCCCCCATTAGTAGAACAAAGGGCGGAAGATATGAACAATTCACAGAGGAAGGAGTTCAACTTGACTAGTAGTCAAAGAAATGAACAAATCAAGTCTCCGCTTTTTTCTGCCAATCAAACTGTCCAAGATGAAAAGACAGAAGGCTGGAGAGGCGGCGAATACCTGTCTTCTTCCTCCGTGGCCGCTGGTGACTTAATGTGCTACATACACTCTTTCTCAAAAGGAATTTGACAATAGACAGCAAGGGTTGAAAGGGACAAAGAAATTCCATTCCCAGGCAGTGTGTTCTGGAGAAATAGATATGTGGGCAAAGAATTATATGAAAAGACATTTATTCATATGAGAGATTAATATCAAAATCATGTTTTGAATTATACTTGAGCTATAAGAAAATTCCCCTGAAATAATGTTAATTGAAGAAGTGACTCAAAAGTTTTATTTGCTTCTAATTTATATAGGCATGTAGGACATATACAGGTATATGGAATATATAGGGATATATTGGCATATAGAATGTACATAGATCTATAGAATCCCCAAATATTACCAGTGATTATCTCTAGTGGGGTTATGGGCAATTATTATTTTTGTTATATGCTATTTTTTCACTTTTCTAAATCTTTACGATGTATAGAAATTACTTCAACAACAGGGAAACGCCCTCATGTTATTTTAAAAAGACAAACAAAACATTAGTACCAATAACATGACCTTAAAACATTATATGCATTTCAGGTGTACAATGCAATGCCGTGATATTTCAGCATAGTGACTGTAGTTAATAATACTGTCCTGTACATTTGAAAGTTGCTAAGCTCTCATTACAAGAAAGAATCAAACTATGTCATATATTTTTGAATTGTTTCATTGGTTGCGCTGAACAAGAGTTAGCTTTGTAATATCAGAAAAGGAAGTCAATAAAATATCATTGTATGTGGGCCACACCCTAAAGAGTGGGAGAGTTTCAGTTAGTTACATGGAAAGCTTCGTTGTAGCGGATTTGCCTTCTCCTTTCCAATGTGACCCAAAGAACTGGGTCAAATGAAACAGGAAGCGAGGTGGAGGCCTGAGCACAGAGTCAAGAGCTCTTTTCCACCCGGTGTGGAGCCCCGTGATTCGGCGCCGCATCCTCAGGTTCCACAGGAGAGCCCACTACGGTCGGTGGCTGTTAGCGCTGATTGACGGGACCGCCTCCAGACCATTTCAACCACACCAAAAAAAAGCTAGTCTTCCTGCCTACACATGCAGCTGACGGATTCCTGTTTCAACTTGGCCACAAGCAAAACCATACTACATGTGAATAATGGCCTCAGCTAAAGGGACAGAACCCATAATTTATCAGAAGCTACTATGGAATTTGGGGTTGAGGTCACACCAACGGCCTGTCAAGTGTGACATTACACCTGGCACCTCCCAGCGGTCAGTACTCTGGCATTCAGCCAGGCAGTTCTATGACCTTCCCCTCAAAGGACAAAGGACAAAGGACAAAGGACAGCATTCTCTTACTAAACCAGAAGGGATTAGTGGCATGGTGTCAACTGTTATTACCTAGTTAAACATTAACTGTCAAAATGTCTATCTGCTGAGTTTACCCGCCTTAACCATCTTCGCTGTACATCATCTTTTATGGATCTTAAATGTACAGACCATGAAGGTGGCCGTCTCCTCTCGGGGTACCACGCAGAGGAAAAGGAAGAAGGCGTCCCGGTAGCTCTCCACGAGAGAAGCCAGTGGCGGTGGGGCAGTCAGCTACGCACGGTTCTGGATTTTCATCATGGAAGTGTACTTTTCAATTTCTTTTCCTGGAATCCATAGTAGGCGCCAGGATTTCGGCCACAAAGTGAGGGCGAGTGGGGACCGAGAGTCCCACAGCACAAATCATGCTCCAGGTAATTTCCTCCCCAACCTGCCTGGTGGGTCTCAGCTGAGAACAGGGAAGGTTCTCGAGGTTTCATCCGTACAATGGAGTCAAACGTATCTGAAAAGCGGGGAAAATCTTTACCTCTTTGAAGTGATTTTCCGTTTATTTTCACTTGGGTTTGTAATTCCTGGAACAGTCACGTCCAGATAGTGAATGAATAGTCAGGGTGGCTGGGAAACCATCCTCTGAAGGAGTATCTGGATTCAGTCAAAGGGGTGGGAGAGAAATCTCAGAGCGATTTTAAGATGGTAGAGAGTGAAATGTGAGAATTCGTGTTTCCTTACGTATGAAAAGTCCATAAAAGGGGGGCGCCAGGTAACATGCCCTGTGTTGCTTGTCTTGTGGGCAATGCTGGCTTTCCTCTCAGTAGACTTGATCTCTCCTCGTTTTTCCTCTCCCCTTTCCTGCAGTCGACGTCGGCGAGTTCTTTTGTACAATGTATGGGACAGACTGACTGGCGGACGAGCTCTGTTCTTCACCCCTTCCGGGCCTGAGCCGTTTGCTGTGTGATGCTGTGTTACCTCCTGGTGGTGTGAGGGGCGTGGTGGGAGGGAGGTGTAATTCTGTCCCATCTCTTGACTTCGGGCTCAGGCATGTGATTGGTTCTGGCCACCGGAATGACAGCAAATGTGAGACAAGCAGAAACTTGACAATTCGCTTTGGCATTTCCAATCACCCTTTTGCTGGTGCTGTGGAATCGTGCCCGGGCGAGTCTACTGGAGGATAAGACCCATGGAGCGGAGCGGAGGCAACCAGCTGAGGCCCCGGACAGGTGACGGAGCTAAGCCGAGGAGCAGCTGACTGCGGACATGTGAATGAGCCCTGCTGAGCCCAGCCTCCGATCAGCAGAACCAGGCAGCCGGCCCACAGGCCCATGAGCCAAAACAAATGTTGACTGCCGGCCACTGAGGTTTGGAGGTGGTTTGTCAGGCAGCATTATTGGGACATGAGCTGTCACTTTTGATTCAAGGAAGAAGCGCAAGCAGGGGCTACCTTTTGCAAACAAGTTGTCCTCGGTTCCTTCTGTGACAGGTTGACATTTAGTGTCCGAGAGCGTCCCTGTGCTGAGAGCCCTGAACTGGGGGTGGTGGGCACCCTGCTGAGGGTTGCGCTCCTCTCTGAAGCACACGTGAGAGAGATTCTCTGGCTGGCAAGCAGTGGGAGGCCCACCCTCTATCTTCATCTAAATATCAGTGGCTTTCATATTCCTATTTTAACGTCACCCTCCCTTGCTGGAAAACGGCCTGCTGGTTGGGTGGATTTTACTGTTGGCAGAGAGATCAGGCCTGAGAGCCTGAAGCATGAACTTGGATGGAAGCAAACTCAGAAGAGCCATCGCTAACGTTCACAGCGAGCTTCGGCAGGCAGGCAGGAAAGCGCCGCGGAACTCTGCGCATTCGCTGAAGCCTCAGGATAACCCTGGAATGGAACTGCTATCGCCCCCGTTTTACAGATGGAGAAACCAAATTACAGGGAGGTTATGTAACTTGTCAAGGGCACTGGCTCAGCCTGTAAGTCCTGTAAATCCAGGCAGTTGCATGCCGGGGCCCATGACCTTGACCACAAAATTGTATTAGCTTGACTGCCTTGGAGTGCATGGGAACCGCATGCTTAGAGCTCGTAAACCCCACCTTCTGCCCCCTCAGCAGGCCACCGAGGTTGTCACCGTGTACCCCCATGAGAGAGCGCTCTACTGAATCTTTTCCACCAGAACCAACAGCCGGTCTCTGAAGACCCCCAAGCAGTCTTGCCCCAAGGTCCCTCCCCAACGCTTTCCCCTTCTAGTGATGATATTAACCTACATTTGTTGAAGACTCAGGAGGAAACAAGCCCTCCAGGGGTTTACATGTGATGTTTCTACTTAATAGATACAATCTATTAGAGGGTATCAGTATGGTGTCCATTTCACAGGTGAGCAAACAGGGTCCAGAAGAAGTACTTGATCGGCTCACAAGAGGCAGAACAGCGACCAGTCTTTGATACTTCAAAGCACCCACCTTCTCACCCACGAGCTCTGGCTGCTGTCTCCCTACAGGGCTCTCTGATTTTAGTTTTGTTCTGAGTATCTGCGAGAAATATAACTGCATCTCTACACCTGAACGATTTTGGGCCGTGGTTCTCCTGTTGAGGTGGAAATTTCATCTTGGTCTGGAGTTCTGCGCTTTTCTTTCTGGTGGGCGGGGGAGCAGGGTGAGGAGCTGAGAATCGGCCCCTCGGTGGTTGTGCCCGGTCCAGGGGGGAACCCCCTCCCTGTGTGGTCTCTGGCCACCCGCCCTACAGCTCTCTGCCACATCCCCTTCCAGCCGTGAAGCACTGCATCATGCCCTCGGGCTCTCGGTGCCCCATTTATCAGCACTCAGGGGAGTGGCGCACTATCCCTGGCCACTCAGGGCTGGAGAAAGCCATGAGGTGTCTCAAGCGCATTGCATTACTGGGCCTGCGTCGCGCTTGACTGACCTGCAGACTTTCAGTGTCCCTGGGGTTCTAGAACGTTCTGCAGGGAGGCACGGCCCCGTCACAGGCATCCCCCAGCACCCCTCTCCTCACTTGCAAGCACACTTCTTACTCTATGCTCTCTCTCACCATAGTTTCCAGTTGCTCTCTGCATACAGTTCCCATTTTCCCAAGTGGGCTGGAATTTTTTCCTCCGAGACTAATGAAGAACCGCACTAGAAGCTCAGTGGGTTACTAACTTCCAAAGATGAAGCACCCTGCTGTGTAGCCCCCCAAGGAAATTAATGTGCTGCTCCACTCCTTGCTACCTGAGAACGTGGGATCAAAATCACATCTTTTAGGAATCAAATGCAATTGCTACAAATGATTCCTGAGGTTCAGTGGATAGAACCTGGAACTTGCCTTCTTGATTAGGTCAAGCTCTCTTATTTCTTAGAATTTTCTAGAAAAGTAGCACCACCACCAAACCATTGCATAGCAGTAGAAGCAACCATGATAGCAACAAGCGCATGACTAACAACGGCTGACCTCATTGCTAGGTGCTTGAAGAGCTTCTTCACTTACCAACTCATTTCACCTTCATAAACTCCTGTGGAGCAGGTGCTGTTATCATCCCACTTGCCTGAAGTGGGAACTAAGTGGGCAGGTAAACTGCCTCGGGTGACACGACACGTAAGAGGCAGAGGCGGGATTTGAACTGAGGTGGTTGAGCATGGCAGCCCTCCCACTTAAACGCTGGAAACTGATGCCCTCATTACATCCTTACTCAACTAGGTTAAGAAGAAAAGCTGTGTTTGGGGAATAAAATGTAGCAAATACATACACAATGGAAAGGCAACCGACCAAGTGTATGTTCATTTATCCTAGACTATCCTAGAATATTCTGACAGCGCAAAGGCCTTCTGGAGCTCCCGTGATCCCTTGCACACCTGTGCAAGCCCCGCGCACACTGTGGCTCACACGGCTGCGGTCAGAACGTCACTCTGCCGCTGTGTTCCCGGGTGCCTGTCTCCCGCGCTGCCGCGGGAGTGAGCGGGGGGTTGGCAGCCCACCCGGGGGTCGGTGCGTGTGTGTTGGGGGCTGCAGCTGCCTGCACTCGATGCAGAGCCTGTCCTACCTCTAGACGGTCTCCTTCCCGACAACAGGTGAATGGCTCAGCCGGCTGCCCTTGTTCCAGGGTGGATACCTGCCTGTGAGCCCAGAGGAGGAAAGGTGACACCTGAAGGTCGCCTCCCCTTGATTTGCCTGTCCCCAACCCGGGGTGACTCCCCAGCACTGGTCACTCGGGTGTCTGGAGGCTGAAGGCATTTTTATCTCATCTTCTTATTTGGCACCTGTAACAGTGACTCAGCGCTTCAGCTTGCAGGCAAATGCTTGTTGGAGTGTGTTGCTGTCAGAGCTGCCAGCCTCCCCCAGGGGCACCTGGGAAGCGGCTTGAGCGTCCTGAAACACCGGTGAGCAGATGGTGCCGAGTGTTTGGGTCCGGATCCAGCGAGCTATTGCATCAAGATGCCTTCCTCGGCATGGGCTCTGCTTCGCCTCAGGTCCCGTCTGGCCAGACATCATGGCTTTCGGTTGCATGGATCAGACATCAGGCCCCAAGCGTGTGTGCGTGCATCCAGCCAGGCATCCACTCAGCCGTGCCTCCTCTGTCCCATGTCTTCTCCGGGAATTTGGGAAGCCAAGCTGAAGACCGCGCTCCTCTGCCCTCAAGGAGCTCACTGTCTGCATGGTGGGGGAGGGGAGGCCCCTGAACTGGCGCCAGTTATAAAATATGCAGCAGGGGCAATGATAAAAGTATGGGTGGGGGATCTAAGTCTGCCTGGGATTGCCTGGGAAGGAGTCCTGAGGACCAATTAGTCTAGGAAGTAATGCAGATGGGAAGGAATTCCAGGCAGAGGAACGGCCTCAGCAAAGTCTGGAGAGGAGGACCGTGAACGGTGCAGAGAGCAGACTGTGAGTGGGGAGTCACCCCCAGCGAGGTTGCAGAGGGGAGGGGAGGGGGCGACAGAAGTTCTTACAAGCTCCGTTAAGCAGGCAGCACAGGCTCAGGGGCGGCATCAGGGGCGGCATCAGGGGTCCTAATCACTGGGCGTCATCGCTGCACTTGCGTTTAGAGACCGCTCCGCAGGAGACACCTCTGGGGCCCCATGTCGCATCCCTCGGTCTGTGTCTGATTTCAGCTGCAGCAGATGGTTTCACAGATGCTCAGGTTGCCCTTTCCACTCTGTCCCCGGGCGTCTACCACCACCACAGGGGCCTGTGCCCATCCTCCAGGGGCATGATGGCTGGAGGCATCGGGATGCCCCCGGGGGGTCCCAGTGACATCAGTCCCTGTTGGTAATCGCAGTGACCTTGATACTACACCCCTACACTGACGGCTTCTCCTTCTTCCTGAGTCTTTTCCTGCTTCCTCACCCCTGTTTTCCAGGATCTTCTCCCAACAGGCCTGTATCCAAGCCCTTCCCTCAGGCGCTGCTTTTTGGAGAATCATAATTGGGACCCATTCTGAGCATGGTTCAGCCTGGGTGTGGCTGGGACTGGTGGGGAGGCCAGCTGGGTGGCTGGGGTACCAGTCACGTGGGACATTACAGTGGCCTGAGCTGAGGCAGTGGCTGCTGGAGCACAAGGTAGGGATGGAATTGCAGTGACACCCAGGAAGTACAATGAGGAGGAGGTACTGGTAGATTAGAGGAAGGCGGGTGAGGAAGGATTTACAACTTGGGAAGGAAGAGTAAGAAGGTAAGTTAAGAAAGAGAATGGTCATCTTAGTTTTAGACATGCTGGGTTCGAGGCATAAGTAGAACAGGTTGTCCTGTGGATTGAAAAATAGTGACCTTTTTGATCTTTCATTCATCCCACTCTGGACATGTGACTGGCGGGTCTGCTGCCAGAGGCAGAGCCAGGTGGTCTCCAGGGGCGGGGTCAGCCTGGGGCGGGGCAGGGGGTGGGATTGTGGGAGTCCCAGGAAATGCAAAGACTGGAGTCCAATGCAGGGAGATCAGAAACAAGACAAGACTTTGCCCTGATAAAAAGTAAATTTAAGGGAGAAAAAAGATGACCTGGCTAGGTGAGGTATCTTACTCAGGCCTTTCCAGATTGGTGGCATTTTCGTTGAGACACAAATGATGAAAAGGGGATGGCTAGACACAGGGAGAACATTTTAGGCAGAGGGGACAGGAGGTGCAGAGGCTTTGAGGTGGGAACAAGTTTGGTGAAGCTGAAGAACAAAGCGAAGCCTACTGCAGCCAGAGAAAAGGGAACGCGGGAGAGCGCGGGGGGCAGCAGGCGGGAACCAGGTCATGTGGGGTGTGGCAAAGAACCTGGAACCCCGTTGCCAGTGTGGTCATCATCTAGCCACACATTTCTGCAAGTCCGCCATCCAAATGGGGACTGGTGGGGTTTTAGACAGGAATTCGGTTTGAAGTTGGATGGGAATGGCAGCGTCCGAGAATCAAGTCATTACCTTGAAGCACCTTGACGCAAGTTGAACCATGATATCTGAACTGCACTGCTGTATTAACTGGTGCAGTTAAATGGGGACTTGTTATCGGTAATTATAACTATATCAAGGAAAGTAATTGCTGATACAAGTCTGAGAAGCTCTCGGCTACACACTGTTCATTCCTTTCCCGCTGCCTGCTCTCTGAGTGGCATTCCATGATGCCACACAGCACTGGGTAAGGAAAACATTTAATCTAATAAAGGTTGCCCTCACATCTCTCCCACTCCGTGACCTGCCATTTACTGAATCATCCATTATTGCCCAAAGAACAAAGACGAGCTTCACTAAGCAAAGGGATGATAAAGTTCACTTGAAAATTGGGGAAGAAATTGCAAAACTATGTGAGGCCAAGGGCACAATCATGCATGGAAATCAATAGCTGTCAGCCAACGAGGAGGGAGGAGAATGAATAAACACAGTAAATAACGCTGAGAAATGACTCGGTGCCAAGCAGCCAACCGAGGAGAAGCCTAGGAGTGTGGTTAGGAGGCCAGCACTGGAATCTGATGGGACGAAGTGTGAATCTCTGCTCCACCAATTGGGCAAGACCTGAATCCTGTGGGAGCCTCAGCTGACTCATCTGCCTGATGGGAAGAGCGATCCTCCTCCCCGCATCCTAGGTGGCTGCAGGCACCTTACAGGAGGGTGACTATGAAGCTCTCCATGTGTGAGAACGTTTAACGCATCCTCATCAGTCCTCCTCCTCCCCTCTCTGTCCCTCAAGGTTCATCAAAATAACACAAAAGACAGGACAGCAGGGAGGAACCTTCCGAAGCCTATTTTCTCAGGCTGTCTGAGAAGAGAGGAATCATAATAAAAAAAAAAAAACCCACAAAATTATTTAGTGTAAAAAGATGCACATTGGGCTTTTCTTTGCCTCACATCTTCGACAGTGAGAGGAGCTTCTTCCAACTTACATTCAAACTAAAAAAAATGTTTAATTATTCACACATACTCACAAGAGCCTCCCTATGTTAAAAAGCCATCAAAGGGAATTCAGGAGTGTGAGTAAAAAGAGTGAAACACTAAATAGTTTATAACACTTCCCACACAACACTGTCTCTTCCTCTTGTTAAAAAAACCTTTAAACACTTGATAGAGTGTTTTTGTTTGTGCTGGGTTTGGGTACAGTCAGGGAGACCGAACAGTGTGGAACGAAGGGATGCTGAGAGTGAGGGAACGGCCACCTGAAAGCTACGAATCGGTAGGCAGGACACTAGGGGTGAGTAACACTCAGTTCCGGCATTGGTGTGATGAGTGGGTGGACACTTCCCCTTCTACTCTTCATGTCATCTTGATTACGCACATATGACTGTCCCATTGTTTCAGATAAAGAAGGTAAGGCTTCTTAAAGTTGAGCTACTTCTTCAAGGTTACCAGCTTCAGGATTCAAAAGGCAGTTGATCTGTATCCAGAGCATGGGCTGTTAACAGTATGCTCCATTTCCTCACCTATCTGCCATCCATCCATCATCCGTCTGTTCACCTTTCCATCTGGCTGGCTGTCCGTCCATCTGTTCAGCCATCATCTACTGTCCATCCACCATCTATCATTAATTTGTCCATCCATAATCAATCCATGTACTCATCCATCTGTCCACCCAGCCATCCACCCACCCGTCCCTCTGTCCATTCATTCATCCATCCATCCACCCACCCACCCATCCATCCATCTATCCATCCATCCACCATCCAACCATCCATCATCCATCCACCATCCATCCATCCACCAATCCATCCATCCACCCACCCACCCATCTATCTGTCCGTCTATCCATCCATCCAACCATCTATCCATCTATCCATCCATCCATCCATCCATCCACCCACCAGCCCATCCATCTATCCATCCGTCCATCCATCCACCTACTCTCCAGCCACTGATGAGTCCACTGTCTACCCATCCACTCTTCCAGTCACGTATGCATTCTTCCATTAATTAATTAGCAATTTCTGTTCATTTGGCCCCACAATTTTATCACAAATCTGCCCCCTTCTTCCTCCAGTGCCAATGAGAAAACCTAGACTGACCCAGCAGCCTCTCTTGCCTGGACAGGTGCAATGACTCCCTATGTGGTGTCCAC